>JAVLUX010000039.1:25510000-25970000 GCA_032164185.1 Moxostoma hubbsi | reverse complement strand
GATGAGGTGCAGAGCCCTTGGGAGAAGTGACAATGACAAAGTTTTCACACATACCTGAGTTCACTGGAAAAACAGCACGAGCACAGCTGATGAATTCAGATATCGACCCTTTGTTTCTTTCGATGGTCTGAAATTCTCAGGAGTAAAACTTTCACTGCACACCCTCCAATATTTGAGAGAATGTAGGGGTGTACTGATATCCAGGTTCAGTGCAATAAGCCAGAGCTTCAATCGCTCATGATCATGTCATGAATATGGAGTACATTCACTTGCACTGTTTAGAGGAAACGCCTGAAATGAAATCCTCAAAATCTTAAATTCTGTTTTGATGAAGAAATAAACTCTGATACATCTTGGATGGCCTGAGGGTGAGTAAATTATCAGCAAATTTAAATTTTTGGGTGAGCTATTCCTTTAAGCAATGGCTCTGAACGGTGGTTAAATGGCAACGCTGTGGTAGTATTGTGACAACCTCGCCAGACAACGTAGAAATGCCAACCTTATGGACATGTTGTTACAACATTGTTAAAAGGTTGGCTACGTTGATGAAAATGTCTGTGTTGTTGGGTAGTTAGTGTTACAGTTAAGTTAGCAAATGTTTCAACTAATTAGCTTTCTTCATACCGGCAGCGTTCAAATTTAAAGGGCCGGAAATTGGAAAACTCCAACTTGAATTTATCCCACAGATACAGTATATAACTGCAAGACAGCAAGAAGAATAAACTACAAATACAATCGGGCTAAAGACCCAATTTGATTTGAACAAAATAGAGATCTAATTTCTAACAAATAAGTTAGCTGAAGCCTAGGTATTTCTAGCTCAAAATTCGGACTTCCCTCTTGTCATAAATGTAGCATTGTGGAGTAAAAATGGTTGAAAAAGTTAATAATATCAAATTAACATATTAATAACTGTTTTCCCACAGCAGCTAGTGCTGATTTGTTGTTCATTTACTCACTCAATCATCAATTAATTTATTGGTGTCAATTAGTATTATCGTTTTTTATCTTTAAGAAAGATATTGTTATTCATAAAGATGACCGTAGTTGTATAAATGTAAATAAAAATATAAACAATATGTAGCCAAAATGTAAGACAAATGCTAACTTTTTTGAGAGGTGGTAGAAAATAACCCCGGGTCACTTATCTGAAGCAGTCTAGAAGTTGGATGATACTGCCTTGTAGCACGCAGTCTGGCTTGTTGATACCATATTTTATGGCACAGTTTGTTGTCCCAATGTTGCACTAATGCTGTGGAGTATACAATCAGAGAAGCAATTAATGAAGAACTGCCTAGAGAGGAGATCCGCAAGACAATAAGTGGCATAAATTCACCAAAAGTCAAGGTATGGCAAGTCCAGATGTCATCATTACATTTTACAATATCACGTGACAATATCAATTAAAATCCTGGATACTTTCATCATTCCTGAGAATCCTGACCACATCAACAGGTATAGGCCTAATCTAACCACTAATATTTCGACTTCAAGCTAAAACAAATATTTTCAAGACAGCTTTAATCATTCTAAATAGAGCTTGTTTTGAATTATTCAATTGTAGAAGAGACAGAAGAGAGACAAAACTGCAGTAAAACATCCAACAGCCTCCAAAACAACTCACAGATAAACAATAATTACATGGCTTCCAGCATAAAATGGCAAATTTTTTCCTGATGATACTTGATGGAATTGAAAAAAAATACTTTATTAAGGTGAAATGCCCATGTTAAACAATTTAATATTTTAAAACTTAGTAAAAATCACAGTGTCAACCTTTGTGCAGTAGCCATAAAATGACAGAATAACCCTATACAACACTGCCATATATTACAAACATTAGAAAACAGAGTCTTTTATTCACTTGGAGTTTGTTTACTCTACATAATTTATTTAGCTGTGACTGTCTAATTTATTTAGCTGTGAAAAAGCACTTGTGACTTTCCCTCATGTCCCCTACTGAATAAATATAAATATACTTTTATATATTGTATACACAAGTAATTTTGATTTTGATGTAATTGTGACGATGTTTATGTTGAGCAAATACTTTCTTTAATTGTATATCCAACTGTCCTGGTGACGTACTGCGCCCACATTGGCAAGTTCTAGAGGAAAAGTGTGCAACTCTGCGTATGTGTGTTGAAATAATGTACAGCCTTGATTAAAGTCTACTGACTTATTTTTTCTACTAATAATGAAATAACAATTTATAAAACTAATTTAAATAATTTATAAAGATTAACAGCATTTTGCAAATAAGCACCTGGAGGAGATGGAATCCCAAAGAAATGAAAGGTGGGAAACCGATGAACTTCACTGCCAGTGCCGGAGAGAAGGGCCTGCACCACGAGATATAAGAGATGGTAGCATCATATTGTATGAAAGCAAGGCTACAACATGATTCGGGCACCACAGTGGCACACCATGTACTGTAGAGCATGTACTACATGGCTAACTTAGCCACAGTGGCTTGGGTTTGAATCTGTCCCAGATCTTTTTGATTCATATGTCATCTTCTACCCTGTGTTTCCTGTCTTTCTCTCCATTGTGCCCTGCTAAAGCAGAAATGCCCAAAAGAATAGACTGTAACGATTGTAATAAATAATGATTGTAACAATTCTCCTTTCAGCACAATAATTTTCCTGAATAGACTTCTGATCCCTTCAAACCTTAAATAAAGTAAATAGCTGGGCAGGCCAATCCACAACTGATGTCACATGTAGCTTTCTTAAGGCTCACATCCAGATTAGCCTGTGCCAACTGTGTTGCATCCTACCAAAGTTAGCCCAATGCTGTTGAAAAATATTCAGGCCATATGTACCATTTAAAATGTGGGGCTTTTTTAGGCATACATCTAATTTAGTCAGTGTCAAATGTGCTGCATCTAACCCAGAAGTGGACCACATCTTTTTTCTATGATATTTGGGTTATATTTGCCATGTCAAATGTGGGCCATGTTAGGCTTACACCCATATTAGCCAGTACCAGTTGTGCTGCATCTTCACCTAAAGTGGCCTAATACTGCTCTACAATATTTGGGCCATATTTACCATGACAAATGTGGCCCACATTAGGCTCACACCATGGTTTGCCAGTACTGACTGTGCCGTACATTAACCAAAAGTGGTCTAAATTTGGTGTAATGTATTCGATCCATATTTATGTCATTTGCAGGCCGCTTTAGGTTCACATCCAGATTCGCCAGTGATTACTGTCCCATATCTTTGCCAAAACTGGTCCAGATATTTTTTAAGATAACTGGGTCACATTTGCTGCAACATATGTGCGCCACTTTTGGTTTACACATGTGTGCCACATTTTTGCCAAAGGTGGCCCACATTTGTTTTGTGATATTTGGGCCATATTCACCATTTACAACATGGGCCACTTTAGGTTTATATCCATTTGATCCATGCCAGAATAAGGCCAGCAGTGCTGCATCATTGCCTGAAGTGGCCCACATCCAGATGATATGTGGGCTGTAAATGAACCAGTCAAAATAAATGCATAATAGGTTCACTTATTTGTAACATTGGGAAGTCAAATTAATTTAAGTGAATTGGCTACAAAAAGGAGCAATTCTAAGTTCCCTATCAAAAGCTACACTTTGATGCTGCGTTGATTTAGCGCTTTGGTAACGTCTTTAGGAGTGACCAGCAGTGAATATGTGTGCAACACGTCTATGAAATTGACTAGACTTTATAGCCTCTGCCAGTGACATCATCAGGATGCGCCACAGGTGCATCGTCAGGTCTTTTGTCTCCTCTGTTAGGAGTTAGAATTTGTTAGGCAGTGCGCAGAAAACCTTTCTCTTTTCCAAAGATGAATGTTAAGCAAAGCAAGCAGTGTGTGTTCCCGTGTTTACGGTCTATGGCTGAAACGGACACACACCAGTTTGTTTTGTGTGTTTGGGGGAACAGCATGCTGCTATTGCATTGGGGCAGGGCGGGTGCGAGCATTGCGATCTGTTCTCAGTCAAAATGCTTCGCACTCGTCTCGCTTACTTCTGAGAGCTAGCGCCCACCCTTCCATCGTGGGGCTCAATTTGTTCTAAAATATTTTGGATCTAGCCACGATCCCCAATTCCCCGGTCCTGTCTCTCTATCTCTGTGCCCAGTGAAGTGCAGTCGGGAGTCTGAGTCTCTGGAGACTTCGCGAAGGAAGTAGAAAGAACAACAACACACAGTGGTTCGTATTCAATCTACTCGAAGTGTATTACAGTAAGCATAATATTTATATCTTTCATAGAACAAAGAACAATTAACAGCCAATAGGATAGTGACAGCAAAACAGCAAGACAGCCAAGGACAAGAAATTGTTGACCGGAATAGTGCAGGAACGGTAATCGTATGAGGTCAAAACAGTCCTAGATATTTGTTATGTCCAACTGAGATATTTAGCTCATGTACAAGGAGTATGCGCTCGTTGGAGCACAGAACATTCCAAGGAAGGATAAGACAAGAGAAACTAACAGCATCTATGAAGGTTATGTACTCTTTGTGCGTGTGATGTCCTTCTATGATTAACACACATACATACAGAGTTATGTTAGGCGCAAACAGAGTCAGATGTCAAACTAAAGACAGCATGTACAATTAATATTTCTCACACCCTATCACCCCACACATTCACAAACTGTATGGATGCAGCACTGACTCCTTTGCGACTCCGGGGCATCTGCATTCTGAATTATATAGACGACTGGCTGATACTAGCACAGACACAAGAACTGGCATTGCAGCACAGGGATGTCGTCTTAGCTCATCTGGTTTCTCTGGTTCTGAGACCCAACATCAAAAAGAGCATTCTCTCTCCCACTCAGGAAACTACTTATCTGGGGGTCGTGTGGAATTCGATCATGATGTGGGCACAATTGTCTCCCGCAATTCGTCAGTATCAACGAATACTAAGTCTCATGGCATCTGCATCCTCGGTTATTCCTTTGGGCCTTTTGCACATGAGACCGTTTCAGTTGTGGCTCAAAGCCAGGGCATTTCATCCAAGGGCCAGTTCCCTAAGGCAGATAAGGGTTATGCACCGTGCACATCCTACCCTTTCTATGTAGTTCAGACCCTGGTTCCTCACTATGGGTCCCACTCTAGGTGCGTCTTGTTGTCACAAGTTGCTAACTACGGATGCCTCCATGATGGGTTGTGGAGCAGTCTTAAGTTGTCGTTCAGCTCAAGGGGAATGGGAGGGTCATCAGCTCGTTTGGCCACCAAGCAAACAATGTCACATTGGGTGAAGGATTCTATTTCCCTGGCCTACGAGGCTCACGGTCAAGCTTCGCCAGTAGGTATCAGGGCTCACTCTACCAGAGGGGTCGCCTCCTCTAAAGCTTTGGCCAGAGGTGTCCCTCTGCAACATGCTTGTAATGCGGCAGGCTGGTCCTCTCCACACACATTCATAAGATTTTATAGTTTGGATGTTCATGCCACTGCGGGCTCTTATGTCCTTGAGTCAACATCACAAGCTCATGTCTGAGACCTTCGCTCTTGTGAGCACAACTACACAACTGTAAGGGGTCCAGACATCTGCAGTGCGGCAGCGTGGGTATTCTTGTTCCCAAAGCGCTAAATCAGTGCAGCATCAAAATGTAGCTTTTGATAGGGAACGTCTCGTGTTACTTAAATGAAAAACCTGTTCCCTGAAATAGCGGAACAAGAAGCTGTGCTTCACTGCCGCACTGAGGATGCGCCGGGACTGCTCTTCAGACAAAATACCTGACGATGCACCTGTGGCACATCTATTTATAGCCCCTGTACATCCTGATGATGTCACCAGCAGAGGCTATAAATTCTAGTCAATTTAATTGGCGTGTTGCACACATATTCACAGCTGGTCACTCCTAAATACGTTCCCAATGCACTAAATCAGCGCAGCATCTCGTTCCGCTTTTTCAGGGAACAGGGGTTACAGTTAAGTAACCCGAGATGATTTCGATCATAAGGGGCTCATCCCCCAAAGACTCTATTAGATGTGCAAATTTCAAGTATTCCACTCTTTAGCATAGATAGTGCTTATTATTATTATTATTACTACTATTATTATTATTATTGTACTGTGTTTACATCATTCAAGACGGCTGGCTAATATTCATTCAGAATTTTGTGATTTTCAATAAACTCTAAAACTGTTTAAATAACAATTACAAAAAAAAAAAATATATATTTTTACATTTGTTAACAATATATATATATATATATATATGTCATTTAACTCGTCATTTGAGACTTTTGAATTCTTTCAAAATAGAAAATCAGTTACTCTGGGAAACTTCCAAACAACAACAACAACAAAAAATTTTCAAAAATATTTTTTTTTCTCTGTCAAATAGATTTTATCTCACTAAAATTTTTTCCCTCTAATTTTTTTTTTCAGTATTTTTTTTTTCTCAATTTATTTTTTCTTCACAACAGGCAACACATGATAACTTTTTTCTTTGCTAGCTAGCTAACAATTAGCATGCGGTACCAGCATCGGCCACCAGGTGCCACTATAAGTAAGCCTAACATCTTGCTTACAAGGTGACAGATGGCAGCTTTGGTACAAGATCTGTTTATTTTTATTGTTCTATAATACATCAATAATATTTTGTTAATCTTAAGAAAAGAAACATAATGTTTGGGAGTTTAATAATAAGTGAGATTCCCCCATTAAATCGATATACCTCAGGTTACTATGTTTCATATGGCATTTGTTGTGAAGTGTGACAATAGGAGTTCTTTCTGGTTATTTGATGACATTAACCACCAGGAATATTGATGCTGCTATTGATATTGTGCTTTTTTTTTCATTTGTTGGCCCATGTAATCACATGCTAGATAGATGTCTTTGACCGTTGCAACACCTCTCGCTCTGTTTTCAGTGCTGTGTTTAAAGGGATGAGTCGTGTTAGAGTTGCCCAAATCAATGAGCTCTTTGGAGCTTAAAAGGAAGATGCAGGGCTGCTTGAGGAAAGTGTGCACACTTCGTGTTCAAACATCGTCTGGCTGTCTGTTTGTCATTGGTCTGTTAAATGAGGGGAAGCATTGAGAAATTTGCATCTCTTAAATACTGCAACATGGGTAATACCTGTACTTTTTTGTGATGTGTATACAACTGGTAATGTTAATCTTGTTGTAAGTAATGTTATAATTTCTGGACAAATAAAATAATGCATACATTGACCGCAAGTTTAACAGAAGTAAAGTTGTGCAGACATATTTATGTTGGAACTTCATAGCAAAAGTACAAATTCACAGTAGAGTTAATTTTCATTGCTGCTTTTAGTGTTTATTTAAAATGAGGCAAACTTGATATAATTTTTATCTCCAGTCTGTAAGCTAGCATCTTGCATAGTCTTTTAATTATTATCTACCCATTTGAAGTGACTAGCCATATTTAAATCCCAGTTGCACCGACGGGGCACGTTGTAACACTGTGTTACAATGTGCCCCAATTAGAACAAACTATATGCAATTCCATGCAGTCAGACATTTAATTTACATAATTACCCTTAATGTGTGTGTGTGTGTGTGAGCAATCCATACATTATTTCGGCCAATGCCTGTGGGGCACGTTGTAACATTTCACTTTATATTTTTCCAGGGAGATCCCGAAAAAAGTATACGCTGTATTCATGAAACAAGTCCACATATTTGTACAACACGTGTAAAATTTATGTGAAAAAGAAAGTAACTTTGAACCCCAAGTGCATTTACACAAACTTAAGAAAAGAAAAAAAGTGTTAGATTCTGCCTCACTCTCCCCTATCTCCTGTCTCTTCACTTTCACTTGCCTTTGAATTTTTTTCTCAGGACTGGCTGAGATAAGATGAGCGATCAACGTGGGTTAATGTGCACATTAACAAGCTTTAACGAAAGAACAAAATCTGTACTTACTCCTAAGTACATCGATACTGTGACTCCTGTATTACTAAAATCCTCACAGTTAAGAGCATGCAGACAAAACACCAGTTGGGGTAAAATCTTTCCATGACAGGGAGAGCCGCCATGGAGACCTGCCACCGCCAAAAGCAGCTCTCGCTCGACCTGCCACAACCACAGGCATCTCTCACTCGACCTGCCACCGCCACAGGAAGCTCTCACTTGACTCGACACAGTTCTTTGCATTTCCCTCTCGATGCATCACTGTTCTGTGTGTCTCCCTCTCAATGCGTCACAGTTATTTGCGACTCTCTTTTGATGCGTCACCATTTTTTACATCTACCTCTCGATCCAGACACAGCTTTTTTTGCTGGAATGGGTGGGGCTTAAGTGTAAAACATAAGGCTCTCTGCCCCATTAATATTTTACTTCAGCAGCCTCAGTTTGAATCTTTAGGTTCAAGTGCAAGTCATTTTATTGTTATTCAGTCCCACCAGGATTTTGCTGCACTTTTTCCTGATTTCGCAGGCCAAAATGACAATTTGCTGTGGCTTTTCTAAAATTTTGCGATGCAGTTTGCGGTATTTTTTTGTTTTGTTGCTTTGCAGTGAAGAATCATCATTATATACCTCTGTAATTGTGTGTAAAACAGTCCCTTTTTTATGTGGGAAGGAGGAAGAGGGAGCTGGTTAAACAGTCCACGTCAGTTATATTTCAAACACTTTTTAGCAGAACAAATAAATCAATTCTTTTCAATCAAAACATAAACAAACTGCTGCTTTTTAGCTAAATCGGGAACACAGACAGACACGCACACACATACAGGATCAGGTCTCTTTCTCCTCAGGGCTTCTCATCTCCCTTTTTATCTCCCCAACACCACTCACTGAAACGCAGAACAGCTGTTAGGGAAATAATACACAAGTGCGAGTTCTTCCCACTCATTCCCCCTGGCCTGGCTCTCCATTCACAAACCAGCGCTTGGCTATGTCCCCATCACCACATTGTGTTAATTACACTGTAAATGCAATTACATGTAAATATTTTAGTGCACAATAACTGAATATGCAGTTAATAAGAAAAAAACAAAACACACAAAAATAGGCTACCATACATTTACCCATTCACCTGTGTGTATTGGAAGACCCTTAGTTAATTTTGTATTAAAATGTTCTGCCTCAGACAATGCAAGGAAACTTCATGGTTACTGTTGTAACCTCCGTTCCCCGATGGAAGGAACGAGACGTTGTGTTGATTGTAGTGACCTCTGAACTTGAGAAAAGGCCAATGTCAAGTTGGCAGACAGAATTTGCATGTCCCGCCCCAGGATATAAAGGGGAGCGGGGGAGCGAATGTAAGACAGGTTTTCACTGAGGAGCCAAGAATAAGGTTATGGTGCATTACAGTGGTAGGGATAGTGATGTGGCATGGGGAACACAACGTCTCGTTCCTTCCATTGGGGAACGGAGGTTACAACAGTAACCATGATGTTCCCCTTCTGTCACACACTCAACATTGTGTCGATTGTAGTGACACAAGGGGTCCAACTTCAAAACGGCATGCACTACCCGTGTTACGTGACTGCCGAGACAGGTGCAAGCAGGCTGCTGCGTGCTAGAAGCAGCTGGGTCGGCTGCACGTAACCCTCCCCAACACCCCTAATGAAAGATATCATATACTGCTCTTAGGATCCCAGCACCTGTACGGGAACAGGCGACATGACTTGTATGGGAGCCAGCTGGCCAGCCGTGCTTTTTCTCTCTATGTTTCTCATCATAGAGTTTAAAAAATCTTAACGCTATAGACGCATTGGGGAAGGCATCCTTTTCCATTCTTATTCTTTCAGGGGGAAAAGGCCTTGCGGAGACCACAACCTGCCCAGACTGGGGGAGGTAACTTGTGGCTAATACACAGGGTTGTCAAACCACCCGTAGACATGGTGTGGTGGTAGATCCTGCCTTACAAGGGAGACACAGGTCCTGCCAGCAGGGGGACCGTATCGTAGAAAATATATCACAGGTGCCTGAAGCGGGAACTATGCCTGTGGAGTCCAAGCCCAACACTGAGCACTCGACTCTTGGTGGGTCAGGGGGCGAATTCCTCAGCTGAATTTGCCAGCCAGATGGCTAGGGAGGAAGAGCATCCAGGAAGCAAGAGCTTAGTGGCTAACCTGGGAAAGAAGGCGCACTGGATCAACTTGGTGAAGGGCACAAGGTGCAAGCGGAACATCCGGTCGGCTGTTGTGTATTACCGAGTTCTACTGGCTCGGACCTAACAAAACAAGGGACGGGACTGACTCAACCCTAAGGTTGTAGAATCTAGCAAAGGTGTTGAGTGTTGCCCAGCCCGCTGCCCTGCAGATGTCTGCTAGGGAGGTGCCACTGGCCAGTGCCCACGAGGATGCCACACTTCTCGAGAGTGTGCTCGAACCTGCAAGGGGGGGCACAGCCTGGGTGTAATAGGCTAGGGAATAGCATCAACAACCCAATGAGCTAACCTCTGTTTGGAGACGGCAATCCCTTTATGCTGTCCACCAAAGCAGACAAAGAGCTGCTCAGAGCATCTAGAGCCCAGCGTGTGGTCCACATAGATACGCAAAGCATGTACCAGCATGGGCAGCTTCACTTGCAGGTTCATGACCTAACCCCTGAAGGTGGTCGTAGGAACCTAGGGCATGTAGCCCGGTCGTGGTCTTAGGATGAGGTGAGCATCTGCCGGACTGAACTCCAGGCAAGTGTCGCTGGCAGAGAACACTTGCAGGTCCCCAACCCTCTTGATGGAAGTGAGCGCGATCAGGAGGGCCGTCATCAAGGTTAGGGCTTTGAGCTCGACTGAATCAAGAAGCTCGAAGGGGTTCTCTGAAGGCCTGAGAGGACCACTGAGAGATCCCGGGAGGGGAACAGCCTTGGCCGGGAAGGGTTCAACCTCCGGGCGCCTCTTAAGGAACCTGATAATCAAGTCGTGCTTACAAAGGGACTTGCCGTCCAATGTGTTGAGGTGGGCTGCGATAGCAGCAACATACACCTTCAAAGTGGAGGGGGACAGCCTTCCCTCCAACCTCTCCTGTAGGAATGAAAGCAATGACTGAACTGCACACCTCTGTGGGTCTTCAGATCCGGAAGAGCACCAATTTGCAAACCGATGCCACTTGAGGGCATAAAGCTGCCTGGGGGAGCTCTGGCTCGGTTGATAGTGACTACGACTGTAAGTGGTAGACCGCTTAAGTTTTCTGCGTCCCGTCCAGGGGCCAAACATGGAGGTTCCAGAGGTCTGGGCGCGGTGCCAGAGGGTGCCCCATCCCTGAGAAAGGAGGTCCTTCCTCAGGGGAATTTGCCAGGGAGGTGCTGTCACGAATAGCGTGAGATCCGAGAACCAGGTCCAAGTGGGCCAGTAAGGAGCCACTAAGGTGACCTGTTCCACGTCCTCCCTGACCTTGCACAGGACCAGTGCAACAAGGCTCATTGGAGGAATGTGTACTTGCGCACGTTGATCGCTCATCTTATCTCAGCCAGTCCTGGGAAAAAAATTCAAAGGCAAGTGAAAGTGAAGAGACAGGAGATAGGGGAGAGTGAGGCAGAATCTAGCACTTTTTTCTTTTCTTAAGTTTGTGTAAATGCACTTGGGGTTCAAAGTTACTTTCTTTTTCACATAAATTTTACACGTGTTGTACAAATATGTGGACTTGTTTCATGAATACAGCGTATACTTTTTTCGGCATCTCCCTGGAAAAATAATGCATCAGGAGGCAGAAGCGTGTCCCGAGGCTTGGGTGCTGAGAAAGACTCAAAGCACTTACTTTGCTCCGTGCACCCGGCAGGGGGCGGGTTAGAGACTGAGGAGGAGGTGCTGTAATGATGTCTTCGGAACTCGTCAGCGCTGGCCTGCCTGGGCTGGACAGTCACGGGTCCAGAGGCGAGATGACTGTGTCCAGGGAGTCGGGACTGTAAGACTTTGGTGCCGGGGTGCCGTGAGAATGGCGTGCGCCTGCTAGATGACCAAGGAAGTGCAGAAATCGCTCTTTTATTTGCCATGGCTATGTTCTCGCACTGAGAACATTAACCATTCATAAAACACTGCCAGTGTGTGTTCACAGCCCAGGCACATGAAGCAGCTTTTTTACGATTGTCAGAAGTGGAGAGAAATCGACCGCAACCAGGAACTACACAGAGGTGGAAGGGCATCTTGAAACAGACACGTCCTGAAAAGGCCTGCTGTGTATTGCTCTTTTATGAGTGGAAACTGAAAATCTTTTAGAGGAAATAAAATATTTTAGGAGGAGAACCACTCTTTCAGGCAATGAAAGCGCTGTCGATGTGCCCAGGGGCGTGGACTGCACAGCGTGCAGAGAGGAGAAAGCCGCTGGAATGCACCGTAGATCCAACCGCAGTGCTCATCACCAGTAGAAGTGAGTGGAACTATGGTGAACTAAGCTTTGCTGTTGCACAACCGATTGGCCCTGAAGAAAAAATCTGTCTGACATTCGCTCCCCCGCTCCCCTTTATACCCGTATGTCTGGGGGCAGGGCATGCAAATTCTGTCTGCCAACTTGACATTGCCCTTTTCTCAAGTTCAGTGGTTACACGAGGCTCTGAGAAGAGACCCCTTGTGTCACTACAATCGACACAATGTTGAGTGAGTGACAGAAGGGGAACTAAGTTTAAAATAGACGTGCAATACATCTGAAAACTAAAAACACAAATGAAGATTCATTAAGCCTGTTGCAATTACTAAATTTTCTGATATTGAAATCTGGTTTATGGCAATATACAAATTAGAGTTCACATATTTGAGCATTTATGTACAAATTTAAATACCACAAAAGTTTAGAAAATGTTTTACATATATAAAAGTGTCATTTGTCATATGTAATTTTGATATGTTGCATATACTGTATGTATATATGTGACCTTTTTAATATCAGTAAAAACATTTACAAACAATTACTTTCAGCATAAGTGTTCAGCATATATTGCTAACATTTATAAAATTTTCTGAATTGTAGCCTACTGTATTAAGCACTTGAAATTCTAATCCCATTTTATTACACAACTAATGGGAATTTTAAGCGCATGTTACGGTTTCTGGGTATAAACACAGGTTTTTTTTTTTGTCTCATTTGCAGTTCACAAGGTGAATCTGTGATGTAGCCTATGTGTGCTGTATGTGGTCCCACAAAAGTTTAGACAATGATTATGTTAGTGAATGCAAAATGTGGAGGAGAAGAAGTGGAGATGCCTACACAGTTACTATGGAGATTATACAATGACAGCTATGCATTTGGATATGCTGCGACTGCCTCTGGCTTTTTATGCATTTGTATTGCTGCTGTCAAACATGACGGAAGGTAATGGGATTCCCTCAGATTTACATTTTTTTTTTCTTTTTTTTTCAGAAATTGCCAGAAATTATACAAAATTTCAAGCTACCGCAAATAACGCTGAGATTTTTGAATGAGCAAGTATTATTGCAATTGCAAAATCCTGGAGGGACTGGCTATTTCTCTCCTCTATGGCAGGGGATGAAATGTAATAGTGTCTCCTGAACCAGAAGTAACAAACATATGAGATCTTACAAGACCAAGACTTGGCAAAGATGACATACATGACCAGTAGACCAACACAGAAAAACAATAAATACAATCAATCAATACATAACATTTACAATTAGGGGTAATTTACAGTGAGCTAGGCATATGGGAAAGTGGTACCATAGTGTGTTACTGTAACGATCCACACCGTCTTTGGTTTGTGTACCTTTTATTTTAAGTTTTGGCACCTTTTATGTTCCATATTGCCTTTTGTTTTATGCACTCTTATTTTGAAGTCTTGTCATGTCCTGTTTTCCCTCCATGTCTATGTGTCTGATTTTCATTGGTTCATTGTCTAATTATCTTGTTATCAGTTCTAATTTATCATTGGTTTTAGTTTATTGTCTTGTTATCTTGTTTTGAGTTTTGGTTTTCCATTGGTCTATGTTTCCCCTTGTTTTGTATTTAAGCCCTCATGTTCACCTCGTCCTTTGTTGGTCGTTGTTTGGTGTTTCCTGGTAAATGTTACATGTGTTTCCTGCCCTCGCCTGAGCCCACCTTGGAAGATTCCCAGTGTTAATATCTTGTGTTTATACCTTTGTTTTCCCATTGTGGACTTTTCATTTGTTCCTGTGTTTATACTTCCCTTTACTTTGCGGTTTTTTAAATAAAGCTGTACCTGGATCCTCACTCCCTCGTCTGCCCACTTCGTTACAGTTACACACACACTGCGGCCAAACGTTTGGTATAATGTAGATTTTTGCTCTTATGGAAAGAAATTGGTACTTTTATTCACAAAAGTGGTATTCAACTGATCACATTATATAGTAAGGCCTATAGTAAGGGGTCACCTTTGGAATATCTGGATGTTATGCAGCTTTAAACAGTTTTTTGTACATCTATGAATACAATTTGACCTATAAAATATTTTTAATTTTCTCATATAGCTAATTGCCTCTTCTCTTTTCCACAAATTGCAGACTTATATCCACTACTTATATGTGTACTGCACATATGTGTACTGCACATTCAAACACAAATCATTTTTTTACAGATTTGAACAGGTACTATGTTAGTAAAGGTAAGTTTGTTAACATGATTTTAGATGATAGTGTACAATAGAGCTAAAGGCCCCTAAATGATAAAATACCTACTGAATGTCCAGTACACAAGAACACAAGAAGGCAGTAAGAAACTACAACACCCATTTTCAAACTTTTTTTTTGGTGCAGTATCTTAAAGGTGCACTCAGTAACTTTTGTTTTTTGTCATTTTTGTCATCTACTAACACCAAGTGGTGTGGATGAAGCATTATTAAAAATCAATAGTTTTCAATTACTGATACCATTTTAGAAATTTACTGTTCACAGTCAGCCATGATTCATCTAATCCAAGAGTTAAAGTGTCCAATAACATGGTGGTTACTGAGAGTATGCGGGTAGATTTTGGATGGTCATGTGCTTCTAACATGGCAGCCCAATGAGGGCACCCTCACCATGTAGAATAAAACAGCTTTTATAAGGTTACTGATATGACTGATATGAGTCCTCATCTCATGTGAGTGCTCATTATGTTATACATATATTTCAAAATTACAATTCATTTCTTTGGGAGTAAAACTTAAATAATGAGGAAAAAATACTGAGTACACCTTTAAGGGTGCTTTCAGACTTGGTTCGATAGCTTGGACCGATTGCTTGCTCCCCCCTCTCCTTGCCCTTCCTGGTCTCTGTTCACGTCATATTTTTTTGTGTCCGAACCATGGTCTGATTATGCCATCAACGAGATTACAAGCAGTTTACCACTGTAACTAAGCAACAACTCAAGAAGACATCAGCTTCGCTGTGTTATTACAATATTAATCTCTTTGGAAACTTTATATGCACAAAATGACAATTATGTTTGTCTGTCTGGATGCACTGAATGTGCAATGATGTGAAGAATATTAGCTTTTATCTGCTGCGAGCCCACAGATGCGTTGCAAGAGATGTGAAGAATGTGAGCTGCTCTCTGATGGTGATTTATCTGGATAAAAGCAGGTATGATAAATGCAATAAACCATAATAATTGCAATCAGGAGCCTGCAAAGACACAAATTATACAGTATATATCATAAGACAATAGGAGGGTTAAAAGAGTTACTGTATAGTCTAAGTTATAAGTAGCTTGGGTAGTGGCTACCTGTTGTGCACAGTATTTTTTTGTGTTAATCATTAGAAAGAGTAATTACACAGTCATTTCCCATTTCACTCATTTACAAGGGGAGTTTTAACTCAGGTAAGGTAAGGTAATCAAGATAAATACACCAATGGCTTAACTTTGACAATGGGATCTCAGTGGGTTTTCTGTTGCGGGGTTGTTGCATCAGCTGTGTAATACATGCTTACACCGTACTTAAGATATATGAGACAAGATGTTGATCAAAAACGAGAAAGCTTTTGAGTGAACCCATCTCTGCCCCCTCAGAGACTCGATCAACTGCCATTATTATTACTGCGCAGTAGCTTCATCTGCTCTGTAGCGCTCTAATGAATTTTTCCAAGGGTGTCTGGAGACACGTGGAACATGAAGCCCAGACACCTCAGAAATCTTACCAATAGGTCTAATTTGTTAATTCTCAATTCATCAGCAGAGTACCTGACCCAAGAAAACTTTCCCAAATTGTCATCACAGTCAAATATGGGGGTAATGTTGTTCAAAAGTATCACTAATCATCTGCCAGCTACAGCAATTGTTGCAATAATGTTACATTGCATTTCACAAAAAAGAAAAAAAAGAAAATAACTTTGGGATTGTTTTTGTGTGGGTTCACAAGTCACAAATAAAAGCTTGTGTTCCCACTCAGTTCCTATGAGCATTGCCTTTGTAGTTGAAAAGATCACTGCCGTCACTTCTATGTTGCTCTGTAATAGAATTAAAAATGTTGTCATGTTCTAAGTAAAGGGTGCCTTTTCCATTCTGAGAAAGTGATTTTTAAAGTACATTTCTTTATATTTCTATCAGACTAAAAATGTTGCTGTGCCTTGACAGTAATTGACTTGAAAAGGAAATCTCACAGTAGAAGCAGACAGGCAGTTCATGACATCAGACCTCTACCATGTGGACACCCTTACAAAAACACTAAAATTCATACATGTGCTGAATGGTGCAACATAAGTAACCGACCATAGCAAAAATAAAAAATGAATTTCCAGCTTTAATATTTTTAATGAATCAACAGTTTCAGACAGAAATACAAAATGCAAAAGACCTGGCATGGTCCACTGGTAACAAAGCATCAGTACACCCTTTCAAGGAGAAATGGAAGACTTAAAAGGATTTGCAGATCTCCCTAAAAGAGATTAAAGCTGGTCAGCCTGCTTGCTTTCACATAAATTTTATAAGACTCTTTTGCATCTGTTTAACTTTGAATGGCTTTGCAAAAGCTGTGATAGCCATAAACAACCCCCTTTGAGAGTAGATAGGTACTGCTGACTGGGAAAGTGGCATTGCTGTTGCCAAACAGGCATTACTAATTAAATTTGACCGCAGGGCCATAGCTAGTATGGTGAAAGGTGGTAACGATTCTAGAGGCGAAAATGTCCAGGGGGTGCCACAACAAATTCAAAACTGTATTTTTTTAATGGTTAAGGGCCCTCGAGCAATATAGTCAGGGGGCCCAGAATCCCTTGCTATGGCCCTGTTTGACTGTGTAGTGCACAAATCTAGCACTTGCTGAGCAGTTTCCAGCTGATAGAAAAAAATGATGGTATTTAAAGGAAAGGTTAACCCAAAAATGTTGGGTGAAAATTATTTCCTCACACTTACAAAATTGAGAGTTCATGATGAATTTGCCACAATTTTGCCAATGATTATTTTCACAGGCAAATGATTTTTTGTGGCAAATTGTCCATTGTTGCCAAAGTTTTGCTGCAGGTTCACAACTAGCAGTGAAGAGCCGCAAACTTCTGACAAACATTTGTGGAAAATCACAAGCTCATTTGCATGTGAGAATAATGAGTGGGAAATTTGTGGCAAGCTAGTTTGTTAGAATTACAGATGTTTTTGTAAGGGCTTCCTTATGTTGATGCAAACCTGCTTACTGTAATTTTTCTGTGGAATGTCTGTTTTATTTTAAAGACTTGTGTGAAGATTTTTCATTGTTAGTTGAACAAATGTGCATTTAAACCAGCTTTTATAAGATGAAGAGCAGGTGTGTGCCATCAAACAGAGTCAACAAGCTTAAATGAAGATTCAGGATTGGTGATGATGTTTCCTCTTGCAGATCTATCATGGGGAACGTGTGAGAAACCTATCCTTACATATCCTTACATTCTGACACACACAGATTTGCTAAATTATTAATTGTTGGGGCTCAAAAGGATTTTGCTCTACTTTTGCATTTTTAAAATCTTCAATCTGACGCATACTGAAAAACACCCTCACTTAACAATGGATTGACCCCTTCCACTTGAATGGCCCTCTAACATTTCAGTAATTGATCAGCCACTAATGATCCATCATTTATACAGCAACCTGCATGATAATGCAAATGAAACACACATACGTGATTAATAATTAAGACTGAGCACTGTTACGGCATTAAAATGCTTCTCTGGGAAAGGATTTGTCAGCAGTTTCTTCTGATCACTGTGACATTTCTCCTCTCGGTTTGGTTCTGCTCATTACTCCCTGAGCCTGCATATATATATGCAGAATCAGGGAGTAATGCAATACATGTAACGGGTTTACATATTTAAAATAATAAATGTAAGTAAATGTATTCCACTACAGTTACGATTTAAATAAATGGTAATTAGAATACAGTTACATTTGAGAAGTATTTTGATTACTGAAGAGATTATTTTGCATTTTATTGTCATTTTTTTAATTTAATATTTAGTCATTTCAGATTGGAAACATCTATACATATAAATGATGAAACACTTTCTTATGATGTGTTACATACGAGCTTTACGCTAAGCTAAAATTTTATTTCTAGCCATTTAACATGCATATATTACCAGGCAAGAAAAATTCATGTTTGATCATAATTTCTTTTTTTCTAGTATGAACTTTTGATATTAGGGCAAAATCATATTTTTTGATAATAAGTTATTTATTGCCTTCCTTTATAAACATTTACAAATCCTTTAAACAAGATTAGTTTTATTTAGTCTTGTTTTAGAAACAACACTGCATAAGATATTTAGGTTTTTCAGAGAATGTATTTTTAACATGTGTATTTTGTCTTTATGTACTCGCAGAGTTTTCATAGTCAAAACAAGTGGAAAAAAATCGACCAGTGCATAATACATTACTGAACTTGAGTAATCTAACAGAATATGTTACAAATTATATTTTACAGCATGTATTCTGTAATCTGTAGTGGAATTAATTTCAGAAGTAACCCTCCCAACCCTGTATATAATACTATATGCATTCTACAAGTATTTTATACTTATAAGCCACACATTCACACAGAGTACTGAGAACCTATAAAGGATGTATTTTGCATCATACTAGCTATTGATATGTTTTGTTTTTAGCTAAGAAATTAATCATGACTAAATCAAATATAAAGGTGCTATAATGCAAGAATAAGAAATCAGCCAATAAATGCTTAAAAAATACTTAATAATGCCAGACAAGTCCATAAATAGTCACTTACAAATATGATTAAAGGTCTTATCCCTAGACTAAAGAGTTACCACAGTGGCTGTATTTCAGTGATCTACATGAGAGAATACTCCAAAATGATTGAGAAATCTTGCTTCATAACACCTAATTGTGGTGGCAGTAACCATATATTTGGCTCAGATTCGGAATAGGCCCATTGTTTCTTATCACAGTCTAAAGAGATTTAGTCCATACGTGCGTAGAGTTCTCTGGGAACAAAACAAGACCCAAACCTATCCTTTGCATCAACGCCACAAAGAGAAATTACATCAGTCAGAGTGCAATTGGATTTGAGTGTAATGAAACAGACCCTGTTCACTGCAGGTTATTTGTTCGATTCCCAAGATAGATTATATTTGTTAATGGCTTTTGCATTCTGTGCTCTGCCAGTAGAGCAGAAAGTGTTTCAGTAGGTTTAACTATGACAAATTATGTAGGAAATGAGGAGGCAATGAAGCTCATCTCATGCGATGACATTTGAACTGTTTGTTTGTAATGTAAATTTCCTAAAAGAGTTTGCAGACTTTCTATCAGATCTATTGGTCAATGTCGATAAAGCAATAATTGTTGGAGACTTTAACATACACGTAGATAACACAAATGATGCGTAAGGGGCTGCGTTTACAGATTTGTTAAACTCCTTCGGGGTCACGCAAAACGTCAGTGGTCCCACTCATCGCCTAAATCATACGCTAGATTTAATTATATCATATGGAACCAATCCAACCGATATAGATATTATACCGCAAAATGATGATGTCACTGATCATTACATGGTAACTTGCATACTACGTACCACTGAAATCTGTCATATTGCGCCACGTTATCGACCAAGTAGAACAATCCTTCCAACCACAATATATAGATTCTCAAATAGCTTACCTGATCTATCTCAGCTGCTCAGTGAACCCAAACAAACAGATGAACTAGAGGAAATGACTAGCAGTTTGAGCAACATTTTCTCTGGTATATTAGAAATTGTTGCACCAATTAGATTAAAAAAGTTTAGAGAAAAAACTAGAGCACCATGGTACAACAGTGCTATGCATGCTATCAAGAGAGAAACTCGTAACTTGGAGCGTAAATGGAAACAAACTAATTTAGAGGTCTTTAGAATTGCATGGAAAGACAGTATGTCACGTTACAAAAAGGCTCTAAAAACAGCCAGGGCTGAGCACCTCCGCATACTAATAGAAAATAACCAAAATAATCCAAGGTTCTTATTTAACACCGTGGCTAGACTAACAAATAAACAGAGATCACCTGAGCAAAATATTCCGTTACAGTTTAGTAGTAATGATTTTATGAATTTCTTCACTGAGAAAATAGAAAACATCAGAAACACAATTGTAAACACAACTGTTAATGTACAATCTTTTATGGTGTCTTATGACTCACCCTCAATTATCGCCCCTCAAGAACAACTACACCGCTTTACAACTATAGGACAGGAAGAGCTAAATAAACTTATCATTGCATCTAAAACAACAACATGTTTACTAGATCCAATACCCACTAAACTACTGAAAGAAGTGTTACCTGTAGTGGAAGTGCCTCTTCTCAATATTATTAACGCGTCTTTATTTTTAGGTCATGTTCCAAGAATATTTAAGCTGGCAGTTATAAAACCTCTCATTAAGAAACCACAATTAGATCCAAATAACCTAACAAATTACAGACCCATCTCAAATCTTCCATTTATGTCTAAAATATTAGAAAAAGTTGTGTCCGCTCAATTGTGCTCTTTCTTGCAAGAAAATGATATCTATGAAAAATTTCAGTCAGGATTCAGACCGCATCATAGCACAGAAACTGCGCTAGTTAAAATTACAAATGATTTACTTTTAGCTTCTGACCAAGGCTGCATCTCAATATTAGTTCTACTCGATCTTAGCGCTGCGTTCGACACTATAGATCATAAAATACTCTTGGATCGACTACAAAACTACACTGGTGTTCAGGGACAGGCATTAAGCTGGTTTAGATCGTACTTATTAGACCGTTACCATTTTGTCTGTTTAAATGGGGAAAAATCGAAGATAACGTCAGTAGACTATGGAGTGCCACAAGGATCTGTGTTAGGCCCTCTATTATTCTCAATATATATGCTGCCACTTGGTAAAATTATAAGAAAACATGGAATTAATTTCCACTGTTATGCTGATGACACTCAATTATATATCTCATCACGACCAGATGAAAACACTAACTTATCTAACTTGACAGAGTGTCTTAAAGATATAAAATGCTGGATGACGCGTAATTTCCTGTTATTAAATACCGATAAAAAGGAGGTATTACTTATTGGTCCAAAAAACTACCCACAAAATCCCTTACAATACAACTTTAATTTAGAAGGATGTCCTGTTACATTATCCACTACAGTAAAAGTCCTGGGTGTTATACTAGACCGCAACTTGACTTTCGAAAATCATATTTCATCTGTTACGAGAAAAGCCTTTTTCCACCTTAGAAACATTGCTAAGCTACGTAACATGCTATCTGTTTCTGATGCAGAAAAGTTAGTTCATGCATTCATGACCTCGAGACTAGATTACTGTAATGCTTTATTAGCTGGTTGCCCTGCATCCTCAACAAACAAGCTACAGTTAGTCCAAAATGCAGCCGCTAGAGTTCTTACTAGGTCAAGAAAATATGATCATATAACACCGATTTTATCATCTCTACACTGGCTACCAATTAAGTACCGAATCAATTACAAAGTATTACTACTGACCTATAAAGCCCTAAATGGTTTATCTCCTGTGTATTTAACGGATCTTCTATCGCCATACAATCCATCGCGCTCTTTAAGATCACTAAATTCGAGGCTTCTGGTCATACCTAGGATATCTAAGTCCACTAATGGAGGGAGGGCGTTCTCACATTTAGCTCCTAAACTCTGGAATAGCCTTCCTGATATTGTTCGAGGCTTAGACTCGCTGTCCCAGTTTAAAACTAGATTAAAGACACATCTCTTTAACCAAGCATTCACATAATGCTTACTTTTTATAATACTACTGAATCAGTTATAATGCATTAATATTATGAACATCAGCTATGCTAATTATTTCCCATCTGCTTTTCTGCTGTTATCTCGGGACGCCAGTCCCGAGGTAAATAGCGTTCGTCAGCTCCAGTTTGTATCCAGCCTCTCACGGAGACTTCAGATGCCCCATCACCATGGACTACGATCTTGAAATGGGATACATAGACTAATTATTGCCAACAAAAGCCTTTATCAGCCAAACAAGGACAATTGCATCTAAGTGAACTTCTGGAATTTAATCAAGGATGGACTTCAAAGACACTGGTCACTAATCTTGCAGTTCAAACACAATCACTGTCTAAATACTGACCCTTAGCACTTAAGTTTAATAATTTTTTAAATCATGTTTTTTAACTATAAATAATTCTTATTTACATTATTCATGATGTTAGCCAGAGGGGAACTGGCCCCCCACAGTGAGTCTGGTTTCTCCCAAGGTTATTTTTCTCCATTAACCATCATCTTTTGGAGTTTTGTGTTCCTTGCCACAGTCGCCTTCGGCTTGCTCACTGGGGTTAATACAATTATTATTTAATTATTTTTAAACACGATAAAGAATCATATCTTATCTAATTCCACAACAAGGCTCCAAACAAAAAATCAATTAAGGAGCCACTGGCTCCTATAGGGGGAAAAACAGGCGCCAAATATTTTCATTTTTAACTCCTTCCATTCTTTTGTCCCGCAGCTCGCATGCAAGAAAAACTGCACGTGCTAACAGTGTAGTCTGTGGAGCATTCTTCGCAATTATGTGATCACGTGCATTTTTTATGCTTGTTACTGTCACCGTGTTTTCTCACAGTCTCTTTTTTGAAATGGTTAGTTCCTGCAATGAACTCCGTTTTCCCCGCTATTTCTTTTGATATAAACTTTTGTAATGTATTTCGGGAAATGTAATGCAAATTTTAAAATCAAAAGGAGTAAATTTTTACTGTCGCCAATGGCGACCTTGACAGAAATTACTCGCAAATAAATTTATTTGGTCATAAATGAGACCATTTTTAGACGCAGTTTGGAGCCCTGCACAAGGATGATGATTTATCGACTTTATAGACTACATTTTTATCGTCTGTTAATGCTGAACTTCTGTAAAGCTGCTTTGAAACGATGTGTGTTGTGAAAGGCGCTATACAAATAAAATTGACTTGACTTGACTTGACTTAATGAAGGATGTAGTAATCAGTGATTCAATATGCTAAACAAAACCAATACAGATGTATTCAGTGGCCCCAAAGGATACATATATAAATTATCCAGCCTGATCTTATGAAAATTTCATGACAGTGGCAACATATTTGCAAAACGAAATTACGTTCCTTATTACGCTTTGGTTACTGTTCACTAATAAAATGTCCAGCGGGGGGCGCCAAAAGTGAGTGAAATTGTGTCGGAGTCAGATAAGTTTAAGGTAAATATTAGATGGAGGTTTTAATGAGTAAAATTTACCTCCTTAAACTAAAACTTTAGCCTAAATCTAACCAATACTGTCCTAAAAGCAAATGAGTTTGTAATATCAGACTAATTGGCATCACCAAACAAATGATTCTAGAGCTTATCTTAGAACTAACTTTTCATAGCCCTTTTTACATGACTTTATTAAAATGGACCCATTTTAAAAGCTTACGTTCCCACAGGTGTCCTATAAGAAAAAGTGTCACAATACTTGTTCTACACTGTCTAATTTATTAGTGAATCTGCTATAAATAATGACATTCATTCATGTTTAAGGGTGGCTGTGGCAGCGGGGGCGTGGTCAAGTGCCCGTCCGAAGGGAGAAAGCGGTAAGGGCGCTTGCACCTGAGCTAAATTATGTCTAACACCTGTCTCTAATTTCAGTGAGTATGGGGAGAGCGGCATAAAAGAGCACCAGTGCCTCCAGTCGGGAGAGAGAGCTGCCAGTCCAGTGTTGGCAATAAAGAGCTGTTAGATTAGTCACACAAGTTTATGTATAGCACGTTTTGCACTACCCCCTGTCTGTCTACTACCCGTAATTAAAAAGCCTTACCTTTGTGTTGAACCCTGTTCCCGTGTCCTCCTTCTTGTGAATTCGTTACACTGGTGCCGAAACCCGGGAAAGAAATTGGATCTTCTACCATGGAGAAAGCTCGCCCCGTAGAGTCCTCCCAGCTGGCCGAAGTCCTCCAGTCCCTCGCTGCTCTACATCAAAGCCACCAACAGTCCCTGCTTGAGCTCAGACAGGAGCAAGATCGGCGATTCTGTGAGATCGTACGGGCTCAAGCAGACGATCGACAGGCCATCCAGAGCCTCCTCAGCCAGGAGGCCGCCACAGCCGCGACCCCGGACACACGTGCCATGCTTTCCCCGCCCACGTTACAGAAGATGGGGGCAGCTGACGACGTTGAAGCGTTCCTAGATTTGTTCCAGCGAACTGCTGAAATTTGGGGCTGGCCACAGGACCAGTGGGCAGCCCGCCTTGTTCCTCTTCTGTCCGGGGAAGCCCAACTCGCGGCTCAACAACTGCCGGCAACGAACCTCCTGGCCTACGCTGATTTAAGAAAAGCCATTCTGCAGCGGGTTGGTCGGAGCCCCGAGGAAAACCATCAGCTCTTCCGGGGCATGAAGCTGGAAAAGTCCGACCGCCCGTTCGCCTTTGCCCAGCGGCTCCGTGATGCCTGCCGGAGGTGGCTGCTAGTGGGGGCCGCGACGTCGAGGGACTCGTCGATCAGGTGGTGCTGGAGCAGTTTATTCAATGCTTGCCCAAGAGAACGGCAGAGTGGGTCCAGTGCCACCGCCCGACGTCGCTGGAGGCAGCCGTCCAGCTTGCAGAGGACCACATGGTGGCGATCCCAAGGGCGGACGAGCCCTCTCTCTCTCTCTCTCTCTCTCTCTCTCTCTCTCTCTCCCCCTCTCTTCCCCCTCCTGTGTTTACTTCCGCTCCTCCCCACTCCCCCTAACCCTCTCGCTCTGTCCTCACTCCAGGTCCCGTTGCTGCCCCACGCAGGCGAGGAGCCTGGTTGAGACCAACACCTCCATCATCAGCATCAGTCCATCCCTCCTCCACCACCTACAGCCGTTCTCCCCCTCAGGTGGGGGCGTCCGTCAAAGCAGGTACGGGTGTGGTGTCTGTGGTGTCTGGTTGTAATCAGACCACCATCCATCAACGCTTGGTTCAACCCGAGGCTTTGGGCACGGCTAAGCGGGTAAGGGTGAGGTGTGTACACGGGGATGTTCATAACTACCCGATGGTGACCTTGCTGCTTAAATTTCGAGGGCAAAAACATAAAGTGGAGGCAGCGGTTAGTTCCCGCCTCACCCATCCTCTGATTTTGGGGACCGATTGGCCTGCATTTAAGGATGTTTTGGGGGAAACTGGGAAGGATGGGTCCTGCATTAGAATGGGGAGATGTGCGATGTGCGATGCTTTGGCAGGGGAGGCGGAGCCGGGGCCATCCTCGGCTGCTTCGAATCGGGATGACGAGGGAAGGGGCGGGCCTTCCACCCCTCCCCTCCGCAGGGAATTCCCTGACGTAGATTTCCCTTTGGAGCAGTCGCGGGATGAGACCCTTAAGCACGCGTTTGATCAAGTGAAGACAATTGATGGTCAGTGTCTCCAGCCGGACATTGCTCTCACATACACCTATTTCGCAATTATAAATGAGCGGTTGTATAGTGACGCAGGACACTCAGACAAAGGAAAATGTAACTCAGTTGTTAATTCCACGGAGCCGTCGGGAAATGCTTTTCCAGGCGGCTCATTATAATCCCATGGCGGGTCATCTAGGGGAAAGGAAAACACTGCTCCGTCTAATAGCCCGTTTTTATTGGCCGGGCATTAACGGCGACGTTCGCAGGTGGTGTGCGGCGTGCCGCGAATGTCAGCTGGTAAATCCACCGGCCACCCCAAAAGCGCCATTGCGCTCCCTTCCATTAATCGAGGTTCCCTTCGAAAGAATTGGAATGGTCCTTGTCGGGCCATTAGATCGGACAGCACGCAGACATCGTTTTGTATTAGTCCTGGTGGATTACGCAACACGATATCCGGAAGCAGTGCCTCTAAGCAATATCTCTGCACGTAGTGTTGCGGGGGCGCTCTTCAAAATAATCTCCCGGGTGGGGATTCCGAAAGAAATCCTCACTGACCAAGGCACAACATTTATGTCACGCACACTTCGCGAACTTTACAATCTGTTGGGCATTAAATCAATTCGCACTAGCGTATACCATAGCCAGACGGATGGCCTAGTGGAACGATTTAATAAAACGCTCAAGAATATGATTCGTAAATTCGTACACGAAGATGCTAGGAATTGGGATAAATGGCTTGACCCCCTGTTATTTGCAGTACGAGAGGTCCCGCAAGCCTCCACGGGATTTTCCCAGTTTGAGCTGCTGTATGGGCGGCGCCCGCGCGTTGTGCTGGACGTCATCCGTGAAGCCTGGGAGGAAGGACCTTCGAATAGTAAAAATGAAATTCAGTACGTTCTTGATCTTTGAGCAAAACTCTACACATTGGGGAAACTAACACAGGAGAATTTGCTCCAGGCTCAAGCACGCCAACGCCGGCTGTATGACAGGGGTACTCAGCTAAGGGAATTTGCACCGGGAGACAAAGTTCTTGTATTGCTCCCCACATCGAGCTCCAAATTACTCGCCAAGTGGCAAGGGCCCTTTGAGGTCACACGACGAGTGGGGGATCTCGATTATGAGGTTAAACGAACCGATAGGGGGGACGCGCGTCAAATTTACCACCTCAATCTCCTTAAATTATGGAGGGAGGCGGTCCCTGTGTCATTGGCTACGGTGGTTCCAGAGAGGGCGGAGCTCGGACCGGAGGTGAGTCCAAAACCCGATTACAATGCCCCGGTCATTTGCGGAGACCACCTCTCCCCGTGCCAATGCTCAGAGGTTGCCAAGTTGCAAAAAGAGTTTGCAGACGTGTTTTCTCCTCTACCGGGTTGTACGAACATCATCGAACACCACATCGAGACCGAGCCGGGGGTGGTGGTTCGTAGCCGCCCTTATCATCTCCCCGAGCATAAAAAGAAAATTGTTCGGGACGAATTGGATGCGATGCTCGATATGGGGGTAATAGAAGAGTCCCACAGCGACTGGTCTAGCCCGGTCGTTCTTGTTCCCAAGAGTGACGGTTCGGTCCGGTTCTGTGTGGACTATCGAAAAGTCAACGCGGTGTCTAAATTTGATGCGTACCCAATGCCTCGTGTTGATGAACTGCTCGATCGGTTAGGTACTGCTCACTTTTATTCGACATTGGATTTAACAAAGGGTTATTGGCAGATCCCCTTGACACCAATTTCCCTTGAGAAAACCGCCTTCACCACGCCGTTCGGATTATACCAATTTGTGACACTTCCGTTCGGTTTGTTTGGGGCTCCAGCCACGTTCCAGCGCCTGATGGACCGTATCCTCCGTCCACACTCCACTTACGCCGCTGCCTATTTAGATGATATCATTATCTATAGTAATGACTGGCAGCGGCATATACAACACCTGAGGGCGGTCTTGAAGTCGCTGTGGCGGGCGGGGCTCACAGCAAACCCCAAGAAGTGCGCGATTGGGCGTGTGGAGGTACGGTATCTGGGGTTCCACTTGGGTCATGGCCAGGTGCGTCCCCAAATTGATAAGACCGCGGCGATTGCGACTTGCCCTAGACCTAAGACCAAAAAGGGGGTGAGGCAGTTCCTGGGGCTGGCTGGCTATTATAGAAGATTTGTGCCTAAACTATTCGGATGTCACCAGCCCGCTGACTGACCTCACTAAAAAGGGGGCTCCAGATCCGGTCCAATGGTCGGAGCAGTGCCAACAGGCATTTACACAAGTTAAAGCCGCACTCTGTGGAGGGCCGCTCTTCTATTCACCTAACTTCTCTCTCCCTTTCTTATTGCAGACGGACGCTTCAGACAGAGGGCTGGGGGCCGTACTCTCGCAGGTGGTGGAGGGGGAGGAGCGCCCGGTGCTGTACATCAGTAGAAAGCTCTCCTTAAGGGAGACTAAGTACAGCACCGTGGAGAAGGAATGTCTGGCCATCAAGTGGGTGGTCCTCACGCTCCGCTACTACCTGCTGGGGCGGGCCTTCACTCTCTGCTCGGATCATGCCCCACTGCAGTGGCTCCACCGCATGAAGGATACTAACGCCCGGATCACCCGTTGGTATCTGGCTCTCCAGCCTTTTAAGTTCGAGGTGGTCCACAGACCGGGGGTGCAGATGGCTGTCGCCAACTTCCTTTCCAGAAATGGGGGGGGAGTGGTAGGCAGGCCGTATGACGCCCCGGCCTGAGTCGGGTGGTGGGGGTATGTGGCAGCGGGGGCGTGGTCAAGCGCCCGTCCGAAGGGAGAAAGCGGTAAGGGCGCTTGCACCTGAGCTAAATTATGTCTAACACCTGTCTCTAATTTCAGTGAGTATGGGGAGAGCGGCATAAAAGAGCACCAGTGCCTCCAGTCGAGAGAGAGAGCTGCCAGTCCAGTGTTGGCAATAAAGAGCTGTTAGATTAGTCCCACAAGTTTATGTATAGCACGTTTTGCACTACCCCCTGTCTGTCTACTACCCGTAATTAAAAAGCCTTACCTTTGTGTTGAACCCTGTTCCCGTGTCCTCCTTCTTGTGAATTCGTTACAGTGGCTTAAGTATAAACTTTTTGGGCACACTTGACAGAATTTATGTTTCTGATGATTAAAAAAGAAAAGAAAAAAGGCTTGATTAAATGCTAAAATAAAATGAATTTAAATTAATAGTGAAGCAAATGCAAACAACGAGGTGTTTAAAAATCATCCCAGGATGCAACTCTGTCAAAGCTAAGGGTGGCTATTTTTTATGTTTTTTGGTTACTGCATAGTTCCCATACTTTCATTTGTATTGTTTCATAGTTGAGGACGTTAATGGAAAAAAAAAATAGTAGGCTAATAAAGAATAAGTAGGTTTGTCTAGACTGGTAGTGTATACAACACCTTGTCATTTGAATCTCTTAAATCATAAAATATGCAGCAGACAGCCAGCAAGATGATATTCCATATTCTCTTTTCAACCGCTGTAATGTTTCACTTCAGTGTGATTGGGTTTTTGTGTTTCACACAAGCAAATACCTATTGCATCAGGTGAGACTCATAGGACAACTAACACACCAAAACTTCCACACTCCTCTAAGGGAATGGGGACAACATCCAGACTGATCTCACAGTGAATTCAACAGTTCTTGAGCAAAAAAACTTGCTCTTACCTAAATTGAAACCACTATCCCCAATGGCTGAAGCGAGAAGTGTTTTTGAACATATGCGTTCATATGATCTCCAGTTTCCAGGTGAAAAAGCAAGTGTATTTTTTGTAAATTATGTAATACAGTCAACAGGAATGCATATTTTATAAACTCAACCCCCTAACACAAACCCCAACCCTAAACCTAACCATAAGTGGAGTAAAAATTTAACCGTAGAGGAAAAATGGAATGTTCAAATCACACTTGTCACATTTCTTCCATGTTTCAACATGAGACGAGAATTCGGGTCTCTGAAATACATGTAATGCGTTATCGGTTGTGCCACACAAGAAGGTAAACATACTTGAACTGATGCAATAATGTCTAATGGCACTTGTTAGTAAATTGGCAGAGGTTGATATCTGAGTACTGGAACATTACATTTGGTGGCAACCTGTAACTCCTTGTGTGATTATGTTGCACCAACACCAGGCCCTCCATAGAATATCTCTTTTCCACCGATATGGCACTGGTGCCCAATCGGGAACCTTTTCAGATGTTTCCACCTGTACAAAGGTGATTCTGGTATGGAAAAATTTGCACCTTAAATGATGATTGACTATCCCAAAACATGCTTGGAGCTGAACTTAGAGACTTGCCTTTCTCAGTTCATCCTCAGAAGTCGACAAAGGTAGTAAACTGCAGCTGCTCGTGTCAAACACACACACACACACACACACACACACACACACACACACACACACACACACACACACGTGCCCGTGCATGCACACAAATGCATACACATGCTTACACTTGCGCGCGCGCACACACACACACACACACACACACACACACACAGCTTTACGATTTACATGCTACTCACAGCTTCTGTGGGGAGCCTTTCATCCAGGACTGTGCTGTCTGCTGAACTGATGACAGTGAGCTACAAAGATGTTTCATTTCTAAATTATTGAACTAATCTAAATGTGACCTCTGCATGATACACAAAAGAGACACAGCATACATGTTGCTTAATGGATTGAAGGTAAAAGGTAGCAAAAAAAACCTAGTGAGGTTTACTTTTCTGGTTTGATAATAATCTTTTATATTTGGAAATTCCCAGCTGGAAAATAAAATAACAACAAACTAAAATCCCTTTCACACCAAACACAATTTCTTGTTTTGAACTGGAACACAAGATTGGTAAGTAGCCTTTACATCTGGAGTGAACATTCACACACCATTGAAGCAAGTTTTTTTTTATTATTATTATTGTTTGTGGGTTGATTTTTTTGAATTTTATTTTTTTATTTGTCTGCCAATAAAAATGCCCCAACCAAAAAAAGTTATCTTTGAATCACATGTCAGCAGCTTCTGCTTTTACTAAAACCATTTGTACCACTTTTTTTTTTAAATAAACAATGGATCTGACATGGCTTTTCTTCAGCAAATATATTAATACTATTGCTGTGACTAAGTGATTACATATTTTTATTCTTATCAAAGTGCATTTGTATACCAAAAACATTTGTTTAAACAGGTAATATTATTTTTACAATAGTGTATATGTGTTCATACTGCCAGTCAACTTGTCCTGCATCTGAACTGAAACAGTTAAAAGTAAAGTTGTCATGGGATTAGTCAGACCAGGTTTGTTTTGTGTCTTCCCTCCTGTTGTTGAGTGTGTGGCATTATGGCGGCATTGCTCAGCAACGCTTATTACCAGCCGCTGCCTGATTAACGCGACACCTGCACGCTATTTTCTTTCCCCTTTATAAACAGCCCTTTGTGTGAGTTCATTCTCTTGTGTTGTGCTTTGTCTGTCTCATGCTCGTTTCTAGTTGGATTTACCTTAACCTTTTTTTCCTGTGCTCCAGTCATATCTCTCTCAGTACACTCTGGATTTTGTCATCTTTGCCTACATCATCCCACCTCACTGCAGTCATTGTCTGCCAAGCTTCGTCATCATCACCATTGGGATTCCACTTGCTGTTGGATTGTCTGCTGTGTTAAACCACTCTATATTCCATTAAAAATAATTTGAAATGTTACATACATCTGGGTCCTCCATTTAACATAATGATCGACCATTGTGGACCCGACAGCACTCGACGAGATCTAGAAGTTTCTCTCTCGTCAGGATTCCTGTCTCGCTCCAAAAGAGGATGTCACAAAATCCACTGGGTGAGCCATCGAAGTTTGCTTGGTTGTTGCACTGTGATTCCATGGTTGTCAGGCAGTTCACGCAAACTTGTTAAAGGGATAATTCACCCAAAAAGGAAACAATTCTCATCATTTACCCACCTTTATGCTTTCCCGGATGTGTATGACTTTCTTTCTTCAGAAGAACACAAATTAAGATATTTAGAAGATAATTTCATCTCTGTAGGTCCTCACAATGCAAGTAAATGCGTGCCAAAACTTTGAAACTCCAAAATCCACATAAAAGTAATCCATATGACTCCAGTGGTTAAATCCATGTGTATCAGACATGATATGTTAGGTGTGGGTGAGAAACAGATCAATATTTAAAGGATCATGACACAAGGAATACAATTTTCCTTGATCTTTTGACATCTTAGAGGTCATTGTACTATAAAAACATACTGTAAGTTTCAGAACTGAAAACTCCCTCCTTAATAGAATTGATTTAAACCAGGCTCTAGAAACAGGACGTGTGGAACTTGTGACATCACAAGGACCAAATATATCTGCATAATGACTGCCTCCAACACATCAATGCCTATTTTTGGTCATTGCACCCTTGGCCCTGCCCATTGGAGCTCAGTCACTCAGGTGAAGAGAGGGCCTCTCATGGGAGATTCATCTACTGAAAAGTGGACTTGCACAGCACACCTTCATGTGCCTGTCTGGATTTAAAAGTTTTTCAACTGTAGATGAACAGCTTTGACCATTATCATACATCTTGCACCACTTTTAAAAGACAATATTAAGTTATTTGCCTACTCTAAAAGGAAACCTCCATTGTTCTTCATTCAGGTGTGTGGTTTCCTTTTGTTTTGAAGGCATCCTGAACCATTTTTGGACCCATCTGTGCTATGTTTAATTGTTGGCCTTTTGTGAACACGGACCATATGAACGTCTTTAATTGTTTTGATGCTTTTCCGGCTGTGTGCACCACTTTTAAGAGTGGCTCAAGCTTAACTTTTAAAAGCTCATCTCATTCAGCTGCCAGCACTGTCTGGGAGAAACGCTTTGATGGTTGCTGTGCTTGAGTGAACATTTTGATACAGCCAGCACATTTCATCAGAATGGTTGTTATGTGTTAACCCGGAAATTAAGTTATATAAATTATAATGTAAAAAGTTCATTTTATTTTGAGTTTCATATATGGCTGTACTTGAGGGACTGCACAGGGTAAGCCAATCAGAACAGTGGGCCCATTTGGGGTGATATGCAAGAAGGATGTGAATCACCCAAAACAGGAGAATGTGAAAGTGAAGTGGAAATTGACTGAGCAGGGAGGAGAATTTATAGTAATAAAGGACTCGAATATTGATCTGTTTCTCACCCACACCTATCAAAGCACTTCAGAATATATTGATTTAACTACCAGAGATGGCTGGAGTACTTTTATTTTGCCCTAATGTGGATTTTCGAGCTTCAAAATTGCCACCCATTCACTTACATTGGACCTAAAGGGCAAAGAAATTGTGTTCAGCAGAAGAGTCCTACACCTCTGGAATGGCTTGAGGGTGAGCAAATGATGAGAGAATTTTCATTTTTGGGTGAACTAACCCTTAAGTATTTTCTCTTCTAATCTGTCATGGGCGGAGGGCGGACTAGATAAAAGGTGTTGCGCCACCTTCTGTACTGGAGTTAAATTGACTGTTAATCAGCCCTACCTATTGGAATGGTGTGAATGTATTAACAGTGAGTGTTTGCCTCATTTTTATTATGAAAGGGCTATTTGTCTCACTTTTTCACACCGTGCTCCGTATGAATGTGCCTTAAACCAGCCTAAAATGGTTTGTTGGTCTTTGCTAGTTTTCCCGTCTGTCCAGGTTGATTTATTTGGTAGATTTAAAGGGATTCTGGGCACTTGTCAGCTGGTGAGGCTGGGAGACTAGCTGAACACCAGTTAAGACAGTCTGGAAGACAAGCTAAACCTGTCGAAGACCAGCTTAAAAAAAAATTAAAATTATGCCATTCATTGCCATTAAGAAACGTATTAAAAACATTTGCTGATCTGGTAAAAATATGTATCGCTGGTATTGGTGCAATGACAATTAGGACATTGCATACGGTGTCTTAATTTGACCACTCTGCAGCAACTATAAAATTTCACATTTCATTACATTTATCACAGAAGCAAATCTTGCCTCAATTTTAATGGCCTAATCGTTACTTTTAAGGGTTGGGAGGAGTTGGAGAGAACACAGTGGTATTTGCCAGTGAATGATGTGCATCACAACAAGAACAAGTACTCCAAGAACTTTACGATAAAAAAAAAACTCTAATGTAACAATCAGCAGTCTGGATCTGGGTTTTGTCTGCACCCTCTATACTTTATTGGACTACACTCACAAGGTTTGAACAAGGGAGCTTGTTTGATATTTAAAAGTTTATATGAATATTTCATCCATTGGAAGCTTGAATTATGTAAATATGCTCCCTGGCCAAAGATGGGCACTCATAGTCTGATGGAATTAAATGAATGGAAGTCTCTCTCCTGTTCAACATTCCTTGACCCTTGTTTGCCCACCTAAGGATATTCCCAGGTTGATCTTACCAGATCACCCCAAATTAACTGCTTTTATCAGTTCCCCATGCTCAATATCATCTAAACTCACCTTCACTATTTCTCTTCAGCCTTTAATATTTACCTGTGCTCACATATTCAGTGTGCTTCAACCCAGCGCACTCCAACCTCGCCAACATTGGCAGTGAAATGACAGGCCATTTTATTTTGATCAATATTGCCTGCAGTCAATTCTGATCCAAGCACAGTCACTCCTCAGCGGCCCCCATAACCAGCATTTCATAAAAATGAACATTGAAAATCAAATACAATTTGCTTCAATTAAACACTTCAAGTAAAAATCTTACAATTAAAACATTCTTTGAATAAGAACTCACACTTAAACTCTTCGAAATGATGACATGATTATGATTTGAAATATGCAGTTAGGTTTAGCCAGAGGTAGAGGAAGTACTCCCGATACAAAATGACTCAGGTTTAATTCCCATGCTGGATTAAATGAACGTATCCCTTTTTAATTAATTGGGTTAAATTTCAACCATGACAGTGGATGTATAACAGGAGCAGGGTCTCATTTGGTTCTGTTTTAGTTAGGGATTTCACTGACTTGATTAACTTGACCTCAAAGCAGTTATGAACTTGACTTTTTCTGTAGCAGATTATCTTGGCTAAGCCACACAATACTGAATGTTGCATATTTGTCCATCAGTTTCAATTCACAAATGAAAAGTTGGACAAAAAGGACAATTATGTTTATCAGAGTTTACAGTTCCCTACAGTTCACTGCTGGATCCTTTCAGCACATTAAAGCTGCTTTCTGAAAGAGCATTTTCCCTCACAAAAGAGTATATTTCTAAAAGAGCGCCTTCTGACGGCCACGATCGCTGTTTTTCGTGCCTGGTCGCCACCCACGGCGAGACATCTTTCGTGGATGCGTCATGTCCTCATTGCGAGGAAATGACCATGGCAACATTGCAGTCGTGGCTCACTTTCGTAAAATGGTAAGATTGCTATCTGAGCTCGTGGCGCTGCTCACAGCCACGCCCCAGTGCCTTTATTCCCGGAAGTGCACGAGGAGCTGACGAGTTCGTGGGAGACACCTTTCTCTGTCCGGTCCCAAACTCTTGACTCCCTTTTATAACTTTGGCATTATAAATATACTTTAAAGATATTATTTTTTGATTTTTTTTTTTTTTTTTTTAGTGTAAGGTTTGATGACCACCTGTTGATAAATGTACCTTCGCCATGCTGATGATGGCAAGTCAAAAAGACATTGAATATTGAAAGTTACATGTCTAAAGGCACTATTTTGAATGTATGCAGACAGTGAAGGGCAAGACTTTCAGTGAATAATGGTTTTCATAATAGACTGTTCAACAAACAAAGCTAGTGTATAACTTCAGAAGACTTTTGCCTTTAGAACAGACTGGCAAGTACATTCAGAACTTCTCCTTTTGTGTTCCATGTAAGAAAGAAAGTCATACAGGCTCGGAATTGGCGAGGAAAATCATGAAGAGAAAATTCATAATCATAATTTGGATAGAAATTGCTTTGCGAGTGCAAACTTTTTTTTTTTTTTTTTTTCCTTATCCATTAATCACAAATGAATGGGAAAATCATGGAGATTTATTGAATAAAAAGGTGTTGGAATCCTGGTTGCCTCTCTCTGGAGATTTGGCTTTCATTTTTTCCTGCTGGTTCACTGATGGGCAGCTTAATCAGGATCTGGATGGGTCAACTGTCTCAACTGTTGTTGGCAGAGTCAAAGAAACCTTTCTACCAACCTGCTTGCTTATGGACCAAAATCTGTATGGCCACCAAGGTCAAGGTTTGGCTGGTGAACATGGGCCAGCTCTACACAACACATGGCCATCTTTTTGCTGCCTGCGTTATGTTGTCATCGTCAACAATATATTTATCAGTGGCATTTCTAAAGTTTTTGGGGCCCTAAGCAAAACCACTCTTTGGGGCACCCACCTCCACAACACACCATCCACCCCCCAAGAAATCTACCTACCCCATTACTATAATTCAAATTTCAACAATTATCGCAGCATTTTCCGATACTTTGACAATATTTAATTTGACATCAGAGAGTCTCTGAACCAGGGAGTTTCGTAAACAGTGTTGCCTCACCTTGAGTGTCACAGTCAGCATGTGGGTCTCTAATTGGTAGATTTAGCTCACAGGAGGGAGAGCTTGTGCTGGAGAATGAGCATTCTGAGTTGGGTTTGGGGATTTAAGGGTAGAAGTTGCATCAGCTGTGTGTAAGGTATAATTTGAGTTGTAATGTAAAGTTTAAACTAAGGCTTTGTAACTAATCTTTGGTTTATAGCTTCATTTAATTGCAGATGTTCTTAACGCAAGACTTAGCTGGTAGGTTGTAAGTTCTCTAAGTTTAAAGCAATGTGTAGTCGGCTAGTCGCAAAATATGATGTCATTATGATCCATTTAATGATACTACGTCCTTCAAATTTGTGACAAAGTGTTGAAGATATGCATTTTAGGCTTATTTTGTTGATGTGCAACAATAACAAGTGATTAATTTTATTTATTTTTTTTTTTTCACTTAACTGTCAGTGGCAATAAATTAAATGTTTATTAAAATATGATAAAGTAGATATAAACATAGTATATCTAAATATGCAAATAATTGGCGCTATATATATATATATATATATATATATATATATATATATATATATATATATATATAGTGCCAATTATTTGGCTACCAGTGCTGAAGAAGTAATCTAAAGTATTACTATTTTTAAAAATTTAAAACTTTTTTTAACAAAAATAAACTCAATGTTACGAAGCCGACCAAGTGGCTCCAGACTCCACATATACACATATATATATATATGTGTATTCTGCTACAGATTACATGCTGTAAAATGTAATTTGTAACTTATTCCATTAGATTACTATTGACTAAGGTCAATAACATATTCTAAATACTTTAGATTACTACTTCAGCACTGGTAGATTTTTTCACTTGTTTTGACAATAAAAACTCTGCTAGTACAGTAAGACAAAATACACATGTTAAAAATACGTTCTCTGAAAAACCTAAATATCTTATGCAGTGTTGTTTCTAAAACAAGATCAATTTATCTATCTTGTTTTAAGGATTTGAAGATATTTTTACAGGAATACAAAAAGTATTGTCAAGAATACGATTTTTGCCCAAATATCAAAAGGTCTAACTAGAAAAAAAAATTATGATCCAACATGAATTTTCTTGATTAAGAAAACCAGTGTGTCTGGTAACGTGCATGTAAAATGGCTAGAAATAGCATTTAAGAGCATGTAAAATGGCTAGAAACATCTTTTTATATATATATATATATATATATATATGGCAGCGGGGGCGTGGTCAAGCGCCCGTCCGAAGGGAGAAAACGGTAAGGGCGCTTGCACCTGAGCTAAATTTTGTCTAACACCTGTCTCTAATTTCAGTGAGTATGGGGAGAGCGGCATAAAAGGGCCACAACATCGCCAGTGAGGAAGTCAAGAGACACACACACACGCCAGTCTAGTGTTGGCAACCCAGCAAGCTGTCCACATTCTGAAGCTGTCCACATTCTGAGTCTTTTGTTTGTATTCTCTGTAAAATACCTTGCTGGCACATTAAAGGCCCCTACCTGAGTGCAGAGAGAGCTGTCACCGTGTCCTTCTTTTCCCTTCATACATTGAACTCTTGTCACACTGGTGCCGAAACCCGGGAAAATCACCGAACATGGAAGGTCGTCCCGTAGATTCCTCCCAGCTGGCCGAAGTCCTCCAGTCCCTCGCGGCAATACATCAGAACCACCAACAGTCTCTGCTTGAGCTCCGATAGGACCAAGACCGGCGGTTCTTTGAGATCATGCGGGCTCAAGCAGAGGACCGGCACATCATCCGGAGCCTGCTCAGCCAGGAGGTCGCTCCCGCCACAGCCGCGACCCTGGATAATCGTTCCCCGTTGCCCCCGCCCACGTTACAGAAGATGGGGGCAACGGACGATCCGGAAGCATTTTTGGACTTGTTCGAACAGACCGCCGAAATTTGGGGTTGGCCGCGCGATCAATGGGCAGCCCGCCTTGTTCCTCTTTTGTCCGGGGAAGCCCAACTCGCGGCTCAACAACTGCCCGCAACGAACCTCCTGGCCTACTCTGACTTAAGGAGAGCGATCATGCAACGGGTTGGTCGGAGTCCTGAGGAACATCGCCAACTCTTCCGAGCCATGAAACTGGAGAAAGCCGACCGCCCGTTCGCGTTTGCCCAGCGGCTCCGTGATGCCTGCAGGAAATGGCTGCTAGTGGGGGACCGCGACGTCGAGGGACTGATCGATCAGGTGGTACTGGAACAGTTCATCCAACGATTGCCCAAGAAAACTGCGGAGTGGGTCCAGTGCCACCGCCCGGCGTCGCTGGAGGCGGCCGTTCAGCTCACGGAGGACCACATGGCGGCAATCCCAAGGCCGGACGAGCCCTCTCTCTCTCTCTCTCTCTCTCTCTCTCTCCTCCCCCTCCCCCTGTGTTTTTTTCTACTCTCTCCCATCCCCCGCCCCCCTCTCGCTCCGTCTTCTCTCCAGGGTCCGTTCCTGCCCCACGCAGGCGAGGAGTCTGGCAGAGACCTTCTACGTCAGCTCACCCCCCCTCCACAACATTTAACCGCTCTCCCCCTCAGGTGGGAGCGTCCGCCGACACAGGTACAGGGGTGGCGCCTGGGCCGGCCTGTTGGAGGTGCGGGGACCCGAGCCACCTCCGCGATCAGTGTCCGATGATGGAGGTGGGGACGGTGGTTCGGGTCTCCGATCCCCAGCATGCTGCCCCCGATCGGGCTGGAGCGTACCGGATTCCGGTAAGAATCCAGGGGGGTACACACCAAGCTTTGCTGGATACCGGTTGTAATCAGACCACCATCCATCAACGCTTGGTTCAACCCGGGGCTTTGAGCACAGCTAAGCGGGTAAGGGTGAGGTGTGTGCATGGGGATGTTCACAACTATCCGTTGGTGACCGTGCTGATCAAATTTCAAGGAAAAAAACATAGAGTGGAGGCAGCGGTTAGTTCCCGCCTCACCCATCCTCTGATTTTGGGGACTGATTGGCCTGCATTTAAGAATCTATTAGGGAATATTTGTGAGGATGGGTCCTGCACTAAAATAGGGAGATGTGCAATGTGCGATGCTTTGGCAGGGGAGGCGGAGCCAGGTCCGTCCTCGGCTGCTCCAAATCGAGATCACGAGGAGAGGGGCGAGGCTTTCGCCCCTCCCCTTCGCAGGGAATTCCCTGACGAGGATTTCCCTTTGGAGCAGTCGCGGGACGAAACCCTTAAGCATGCCTTCGATCAGGTGAAAACGATCGATGGTCAGCGTCTTCGGCCAGACATCGCTCTCGCACATCCCTATTTTGCAATTATAAATGACCGGCTGTATAGAGTGACGCAGGACACTCAGACCAAAGAAAATGTAACACAGCTTTTGATTCCACGGAGTCGCCGGGAAATGTTATTCCAGGCGGCTCATTATAATCCCATGGCAGGTCATCTAGGGGAAAGGAAAACACTTCTCCGTCTAATCGCCCGTTTTTATTGGCCGGGCATTAGCGGTGATGTCCTCAGGTGGTGTGCGGCGTGCCGCGAATGCCAGCTGGTAAACCCACCGGCCACCCCAAAAGCGCCATTGCACCCTCTTCCCTTGATCAAGGTCCCCTTCGAAAGAATTGGAATCGACCTCGTTGGGCCATTAGAACGGACAGCACGCGGACATCGCTTTGTGTTAGTCCTAGTGGGTTACGCAACGTGATATCCGGAAGCAGTGCCGTTAAGCAACATCTCAGCACGTAGTGTTGCTACGGCACTCTTCAAAATAATCTCCCGGGTGGGGATTCCAAAAGAAATCCTCACCGATCAAGGCACAACATTTATGTCACGTACACTTCGCGAACTCTACGATCTGTTGGGTATTAAATCGATTTGCACTAGCGTGTATCATCCGCAGACAGATGGCCTAGTGGAACGTTTTAACAAAACCCTCAAAAACATGATTCGTAAGTTCGTGCACGAGGATGCTAAAAATTGGGACAGATGGCTCGACCCCCTGTTGTTTGCAGTGCGAGAGGTCCCGCAAGCCTCAACCGGCTTCTCTCCGTTTGAGCTATTATATGGGCGATGCCCGCGTAGCGTCTTAGATGTTTTACGGGAGGGCTGGGAGGAAGGACCTTCGAATAGCAAAAACGAAATTCAATACGTTCTTGACCTCAGAGCAAAACTTCACGCTTTGGGAAAACTAACACAAGAAAATTTGCTCCGGGCCCAAGAACGTCAACGCCGGCTGTACGACAGGGGAGCACAGCTAAGGGAATTTGCACCGGGAGATAAAGTCCTTGTATTACTCCCCACATCGAGCTCCAAATTACTCGCCAAGTGGCAAGGGCCCTTCGAGGTCACACGACGAGTGGGGGATCTCGATTATGAAGTTAAACGAACCGATAGAGGGGACGCACGTCAAATTTACCACCTCAACCTCCTTAAATTATGGAGGGAGGCGGTCCCTGTATCATTGGCCACGGTGATTCCAGAGAGGGCGGAGCTCGGACCGGAGGTAAATCCAAAACCTGATCTCAATGCCCCGGTCATTTGTGGAGACCACCTCTCCCCGTGCCAACGATCAGAGGTGGCCAGGTTGCAAAAGGAGTTTGCTGACGTGTTTTCTCCCCTACCGGGTCGCACAAACCTCATTGAGCACCACATCGAGACCGAGCCGGGGGTGGTCGTTCGTAGCCGCCCTTATCGCCTCCCCGAGCATAAAAAGAAAATTGTTCGGAACGAATTGGATGCCATGCTTGATATGGGCGTAATAGAAGAGTCCCACAGCGACTGGTCTAGCCCGGTCGTTCTTGTTCCCAAGAGTGACGGGTCAGTGCGATTCTGTGTGGACTATAGAAAAGTCGACACGGTGTCTAAATTTGACGCGTACCCAATGCCCCGGGTTGATGAACTGCTTGATCGGTTAGGTACTGCTCGCTTTTATTCGACCCTAGATTTGACGAAGGGTTATTGGCAGATCCCCTTGACACCAATCTCCCGAGAAAAAACCGCCTTCACTACGCCGTTCGGATTACACCAATTCGTGACACTCCCGTTCGGTTTGTTCGGGGCCCCAGCCATGTTCCAGCGTCTGATGGACCGTGTCCTCCGCCCGCACTCCGCTTACGCCGCTGCCTACCTATATGATATTATTATCTATAGTAATGACTGGCAGCGGCATATACAACATCTGAGGGCGGTCCTGAAGTCGCTGCGGCGGGCGGGGCTCACGGCAAACCCTAAGAAGTGCGCGATTGGGCATGTGGAGGTGCGGTATCTGGGGTTCCACTTGGGTCATGGCCAGGTGCGTCCCCAAATTGATAAGACCGTGGCGATTGCGACTTGCCCTAGGCCCAAGACCAAAAAGGGGGTGAGGCGGTTCCTGGGGCTGGCTGGCTATTATAGGAGGTTCATCCCTAATTATTTGGACGTCACCAGTCCGCTGACTGACCTCACTAAAAAGGGGGCTCCAGATCCGGTCCAGTGGTCGGAGCAGTGCCAACAGGCGTTCACACGAGTTAAAGCCGCACTCTGTGGGGGGCCGCTTTTATATTCTCCTAATTTCTCTCTCCCTTTCCTATTACAGACGGACGCTTCAGACAGAGGGATGGGGTCCGTACTCTCGCAGGTGGTGGAGGGGGAGGAGCGCCCAGTGCTGTACATTAGTAGAAAGCTCTCCTTAAGGGAGACTAAGTACAGCACCGTGGAGAAGGAATGTCTGGCCATCAAGTGGACGGTCCTCACGCTCCACTACTACCTGCTGGGGCGGGCCTTCACTCTCTGCTCGGATCATGCCCCACTGCAGTGGCTCCACCGCATGAAGGATACTAACGCCCGGATCACCCGTTGGTATCTGGCTCTCCAGCCTTTTAAGTTCGAGGTGGTCCACAGACCGGGGGTGCAGATGGTTGTCGCCGACTTCCTTTCCAGAAATGGGGGGGGAGTGGTAGGCAGGCCGGATGACGCCCCGGCCTGAGTCGGGCGGTGGGGGTATGTGGCAGCGGGGGCGTGGTCAAGCACCCGTCCGAAGGGGGAAAGCGGTAAGGGCGCTTGCACCTGAGCTAAATTATGTCTAACACCTGTCTCTAATTTCAGTGAGTATGGGGAGAGCGGCATAAAAGGGCCACAACATCGCCAGTGAGGAAGTCAAGAGACACACACACACGCCAGTCTAGTGTTGGCAACCCAGCAAGCTGTCCACATTCTGAGTCTTTTGTTTGTATTCTCTGTAAAATACCTTGCTGGCACATTAAAGGCCCCTACCTGAGTGCAGAGAGAGTCCTTCACCGTGTCCTTCTTTTCCCTTCATACATTGAACTCTTGTCACAATAAATATATATATATATATATATATATATATTTATTTATTAATTATACCTGTCATTTATTAATTTGAATATGAGATATATTTTGGGTGTTGGAATTGTCAACCCAGTAACTCCCAATGACGCACACAGGAAAATTTATATTTTAGATAGGTTTCCTGCTGAAGAATCACTAGGAGTTTTTTTTTTTTTTTTTAAACTACCTGTATATATTCTCTTGTAAATGTCAACATCTGAATATCTCAAGGATTGTAGTCTGTCACACAAATATTTTTTTTCAAATATCAAGTCTAAGTTGTTACCAGGGTTGGGGAGTGACGGAATACATGTAACAGGATTACGTATTTAAAATCCAAAATATAAGTAACTGTATTCCACTACAGTTACAATTTAAATAATTTGTAATTAGAATACAGTTAAATTCAAAAAGTATTGATTACTGAAGAGATTACTTTGCACTTTATTTTAATTTGTTTAATATTTAGTCCTTTCAGATGGAAAAATGTATACATATAAATGATGCGAACCAAAGTACATTTGAACAGTGGTGAAACACTTTCTTATGTGTTACATTCATACGAGCAGACAGGGAAGTCTGAATTAAGTTTGGCACAGAAGAAATAAAACTTATGTAAATTGTCATCTTTAAACATCATGTTTCTAGCCATTTTACATGCTCTTAAATGCTATTTCTAGCCATTTTACATGCACGTTACCAGACACACTGGTTTTCTTAATCAAGAAAATTCATGTTGGATCATAATTTTTTTTTCTAGTTAGACCTTTTGATATTTGGGCAAAAATCGTATTCTTGACAATACTTTTTGTATTCCTGTAAAAATATCTTCAAATCCTTAAAATAAGATAGATAAATTGATCTTGTTTTAGAAACAACACTGCATAAGATATTTAGGTTTTTCAGAGAACGTATTTTTAACATGTGTATTTTGTCTTACTGTACTAGCAGAGTTTTTATTGTCAAAACAAGTGAAAAAATCTACCAGTGCTGAAGAAGTAATCTAAAGTATTTAGAATATGTTATTGACCTTAGTCAATAGTAATCTAATGGAATAAGTTCTGTAGCAGAATACATTTAAAAAGTAACCCTCCCATCCCAAGTTGTTATGTGCAGCTGGTGCAACCAGCCCACGAGAGGATGATGTGCCCTCTACCAAAGTTTGCCATTTTCTCAGCAGTTTCGCTGACTTTTTTGCACTTTGCTGCACCTCTTTTGTAGTAAAATTTCATGTTTTTTTTTTTGTCACTGCTGATGGCTAATCTATTTGTTCACAACTAACTATTTGGCTCGCATTCAAATGAGCTTTCTGACAGTATTTGATAGCCAACTGCACCAGGTAAAGAAATCTGCATGAATAGGGAGGAGTGGAGTTCATCAAATGGGGAGTTGAATGGCTTATTTAGGGGAATTGTGCAATGACATGACTACTATATTGGGAAAAGAAGATTATAGCTTACAAAATTATTATTTTTTTTTTATAGCTGCATTATCTAATTCATTGGTTTTACGTCAAGATTATGTCATTTATTCTCACTTGATAGGCAAACATTACAGCGTGAATCTGTGTCACATCCGTTTGAATGGCTCACCAGAGAAATATGTTCATCACTACAACAGTAATAACAGAACACCATCATTGCAGGATTATGCATTATTTTTTTGAGACATCTTGACCCAAATGTTTATCAGTGATTCGTTCCTTCCCTGCAATACGCTAAAGAGGGTGAACACTTCCAAATTATTTGTGACTGGAGCAGTTTTGAACTTAATATTCAATATTTATTTTGTCTTTAAATGCATTTCTGATGTGTATGATGCTGAACACTCTTGATGATTTTTTTTTTTTTTTTTTTTTTTTTTTTTTTTAGTTGACGGTTTCATTGACAGTGGAAAAAAAGAACGGATGAAATATCTGTTCCCTGTCTGTCACTCACTCAATGTTGTGTTGATGTAGTGACACTAGGGGTTCCATATTGAGAGCCCTAATTGCCATTGCTTAAAATAGAAAAGGCCAATGAGAATTGGTGAGTGGAATTTGCATGCCACTCTCCGCCCCGGACATATCGGAGCCGAACGCATGTGGTTCATCCCTATCACCGACGCTTGTGCTGCTGGATTTACGGTGCATTTAAGCGGTCACCCTCACACAGTCGAGTGTTGTGCTTCTCCAGGGCACTTTGCCAGCTGAGTTTGAAGGTTGTAAAAGAAGATATTCTAAAGAGTTTATTTCCTTCTAAAAGAACTCACACAAACGATTGGCATCTTTTTAAAGATGGCCTTTAACATTTGTTCTACTGGATGTGGCCATTATCTCTCCTCTCCAGATTCCCATGAGATTTGTCTCGAGTGTTTGGTGTGCCAGCACGCTGCGGCAGCTTTCTTGGAGGGGTCATGTTTTCATTGCGAGAACATGCCCATGAGAAAGTTGCGTCGTGGCTGACCTCATCCTTTGTGAAGCAGGGAGTCACCGCGGCTGTTGCCTGCTCTGTCCTGGGCTGATACTCATGCGGCCAGGTCGGCGAGCACCGCGGGCGATCTGGATGAGGACATGGGAGCTCTTCCGCCGGCTCAACCCCCGTGGACCTCCCATGCCCAGGACGGCTGTTCTACCTGGAGCTATCGAACGTTGCAGGTGGTCCACCTCAGGATGGATTTAATATTTCGTTCAGGGCTCCTGATGAGGATGAGCCATCCTGCAGGTCCACCAGGCCAAGGCGTTGAAAGATCTGCATGTGGGTAGAACTGACCTGGGGCTTATGCTGGAACTCTGTACCGCAACCGCGCACACCCTGGGCTGGATGATGTCCACTCTGGTGGTCCAAGAGCAGCACCAGTGGCTCAACCTTGTGGAGGCAAGGGGAGCTTTTTGGCGACACTGTCGAGGACTTTGCTCGACAGTAAAGAAGCTGACAAAGGTGATCTAACCAATCTTGTTGCAGAGTGACTCAGCTGCCTTCAAGTCCCTGAAGTCCCGCGCCCCGTCTGCCTCTTGCCAGGGCCGTCCTCCTGCGGTGCTGGTCCCGGCTCCCTTACCACCGGAGCCTGTACGCTTTTACAGCCCTTTATTTTATGTGCCTTGAACAAGGCCTCACACAGGCTTCTCTGTTCAGGATGTTAATGCATAAACACATCCTGTTGTCATTATAACATCAGTATTGGTTAGCAGCCATCGAGCTGATGGACGCGTACTTTCAAGTATTGATCCTTCCTTGACACAGACCCTTTCTTCAGTTTGCCTTTGAGGGACGAGCATACCAGTACAAGGTCCTCCCCTTCGGTCTGTCCCCTCGCGTCTTTACCAATGTTGCAGAGGCTGCCCTGGCCCAATTAAGGGAAAAGTATGTGCTTCAGCACCTCAACCACTCAGGCTTCAGGTAAACTGGGAGAAGAGCAAGCTCTCCCATGTGCAGGGCATCTCTTTTCATGGTATGGAGTTGTCACTCTCCTGGCACGTCTTATGACTGAGCGTGCACGGTCAGTGCTGACCTGAAAAGCTTCAGGTCGAAGGCAGCGCACCAGTGAAAAAATTTCAGAGGCTCCTGCAGCATATGGCATCCTCGGCGGCGGTTCTCCCCCTCGGGTTGATGCATTTGAGACCACTTCAGCACTGGCTACAGACTCTAGTCCCAAGGTGGGCATGGTGCCACGGCACTCAGCGTGTGACTGTCACACCACAGTGCCATCAGACTTTCAGCCCTTGGACAGACCTCACATTTCTACAGGTGGGTGTTCCCTTAGAGCTGGTCTCGAGGCACGTGATGGTCATGACAGATGCCTCGAACTTGGACTTGGGCTCTGTGTGCAACGGGCATGCAATATCAGGCCTCTAGATAGGGCACCAACTCCAATGGCACATCAACTCAAGCAGTATTGCTGGCCCTGCTTAGTTTTCGGCCATTGATTCAGGGAAAGTATGTGTTGGTCTGGAATGACAACACAACGACATTGCGTACATAAAATTCCAAGGCAGCATTCGCTCACATTGCAAGTCGCAACTCACCCACCTCCTCGTCCTTTGAAGTCAGCAATCGTTGAAGTCTATGCGACCCACTCACCTTCCGGGCATGTTCAACCAAGCAGTGGACACACACTCATGGCAGGTAATGCTCTGCAGGGAGTGAAGACTCCACCCCCACCTAGTCCAGCTGATCTGTGAGAGATTTGGGGAAGCACAGGTATACCTGTTCACCTCTCAAGAGTACTCTCACAGCCCCCTTTGTTACTCCCTGTCCGAGGCTCCCCTCGACATGGATGCCCTGGCGCATCCTCAGATGGCCTCAGGGGCTACGCACGTATGCATTTCCTCCAGTGATCCTCAATGCACAGACACTGTGCAAAGTCAGGGGGGATGGGCAGCAAGTCCTGTTCATTGCACCATATTGGCCCAACCGGACGTAGTTCTAAAAATGTCACCTCAGTCACAATTTTCAAAAGATCAAGCTGGATAAATGGGAATGCTAATGAATGGCTCCCTCCAGGTATTATAGTTCTCCTTAGTGGCCACCTACAACAGTGTTCAGCCACATTTTATCTATTGTAGGTTTCAGACTCAGTTGTTTTCAAAAGTGTTATTCATTAGAAGGGTTTTTTTGGTCACAAACCTAAACTGCAGAACTTCTCTTTGATGCAGTTGCATCTGCTTAACCATGGTGTCTATCAAGAAAATGCCCTTTGTTCTTCAAAGACACCTGTTTCCTAACAATGTCGGCACATGTTGTTCGCATGTATTTTTAGACTCTCAGCATGGACTCTGCCTTGTGTAACACTAAATGAAGATTCCACTGCCTCAAATGGGAAGAATCAAGGTTGTGCCCTAGGCAGTGTGGTAGGAAGCCTCAGGTGAAGTGCATTTGGGAAGCACTGAGGCAGGATTCCTTTGATTGCTGCATGTCAAGACATCACCCTGCTGCTTCAAAACAAAAGCAGATGGCAGATATCACAGCCAGAGTCTGTTGCCCCAAATTTATGTTACAATGAGATGCTCTTGCTGTACTGCTGGGGCAGCGTAACAATAACTTCTTGTTCTGGAAAAAAAAATAATAATTAAGCGCGAGCTTAAAAGTGACGGAGGCTTCACGGCTTCACTGACCCACTACGAGACGTGATAATGTGCTATACAGGGACCAAATGATGGCCCAACAAAGTTTAGTGTCCAAAATTAATAGGAAAAATCCATTGGTAGCAAGGCTATTTTCAGGTGTACTGTACATAAGTAAATTTAAAAGACAAAGTTATATATTTTTTTTTTGGCACGTTTTATTTTACGTCTTTTCATTTACTTTTGTATGTATACCTGAAAATAGCCTTGCCACCACTGGATTTTTTAAATTTGTTTTTGCCATTTATACTGCGTCAGCAGTTTGGTTTATTATAGCCACCCCACCCAGTGAAAGCTCTGTTTGGCCAATGCAGCTCCACAACACGGGAGACGAACCACACCGAACAAAACAAAGAACACAACAGAATACACAGATAAGTATAAATAAAACAATACATGAAACAAAATCTGGTGTATGTGTGTGTTTGTACTGTGTGAATGACTGTCGGGCTATAAATGGGGTGTAAATGTATACATGTATGAGTCCAGCATGTTAATGGAGTGTATGTGCGGGAGAAAATAAAATGGTTAATGTGTATGAAAGCCAGTGCTGCTGCAGCCAACAATGACAGCCTAGTCTGTCACATCACCTCCCCCCTCCCCAAGCAGTGCACTGACCGGGATCCAGGCTGTGATGTTCTGTTTTCCTGGTTGGTGTTGAATTTTTGAAGCCAGGTACACCCTTGTCACCCAGGCATTATGATCCTTCATCATATGGATCCAAGTCAACACTCGATATTCGGTTTCCAGGTCGAACTCCCTGCCCAGTTAGCAATATCCGATGCTGTCGAGGGACCTCCTTGATGAGACATTCCTTCGCCACCATCGAGTATTGGGTCTTTCTGGGCAACAGTTTCTCAAAAACAGGACTGGTTTCTCATTTTCTGCACTTTCTTGTGCTAAGACTGCTCCAATTCCATTAGCTCAAGCATCAACTTGCACCAGGAACAATTGATTGAAGTCAGGGCTTTGTAGGACTGGGCTGGAGCACAACCTCTCCTTAAAAGTGTAGAATACTTTTTCACAGTCCTCAGTCTACACAACAGGGTTTTTAATAGCTTTATTTATCAAGTTTATTAAAAGCACTGCTATGGATGAGAGATCCTGGATGTATCTACGGTACCAGCCCACCCAAAAAAGATCTCGCCACCTATTTCATCTTCAGCCATGGGCTGTGCTTGACTGCTTCTACTTTGACTTTTGGTCTAAGCTCACGTTACCAAAATTACATCCAGTACCTTGTTTCTTATCTTGCCCACTCACATTTTGCCACATTCAAGGTCCGGCCCACCTTTTGAATTTTCTCCAAGGTCGGCCTTAGATGATCGAGATTGTCCTCCCAGGTATTGCTGTGGATCACTACATCATTAAGGGTTGCAGCAGACCATTCCTCGCAGCCTTGGAGGACCCAGTCCATCAGCCTTTGGAAGGTTGCAGTTGCCCCATGTGGTCCAAAGGGAAGGACTGTGAATTGACAAAGTCCCAGCGGAGTTCTGAATGCAGTGAAAGGTCAATATGTTTTCTCAAGGGGCACCGGCCAGTACCTTTACATCTGGAATGACACTCTTGTAACCACAAAGAGAAGAGTCTCGCACATGCATCATGCCCTTGTCGACAGTTAAAGAATGCAGATCTAAAATGAGCAGCAGTAGTATTCTCTCAATAGAGATTCTGTAGTGCAGCTAGAATACTCACCATTTCTACAATCTTCTGTTGGCAACAGATTCACTGCCCAAAGAATTATACAAAACCCTTTCTCCAAAAAGCCAATGTCCCTTTAATTAATACTTGTGTGCATTATATGGAGCGAATATCATTCATGCAGTAGAGATGTCGTTCCCTCGTTCCACTTCGAAGAGGCTCTCTACAGAGAATGCTGTTTCCCCTTTTATCCAATCTGCTCCGATTAAAAAAATAAATAATTGTCACTTGTACCAGCTGGAGGTAATAAGTTCATGTGCAAAAGATTGCAGGGCATTGTTGGCAAGTGACAACACCCATCCACAATTAAAAAAAAAAAAAAAATTATAATTTTTTTTTTTTTTTTTAAAAATCACTGACATGCAATAGTGAAATCACACGTTACACAAATAAGAAAAACACTTCCCACACCCAAACTGTTAGCCATCTGACATCTATACAAACATGCGCAAATATATAAAATGTGTAATATTTAATTATTTTATGAATACCCCACACACCAAGCTGCCGTTCAATCCGGCAATCTTATCAGATGAACCGATTCCTCTGCCATGCTTTCTGTCCAGTGTGTATATGTATGTTATAGTGGTCTTGTTCATTACAATGTTAAATGCTTATCACCTCATTTAGCTTAGTTTGTTTGAAAGTATACTTTATTTTTGTAATTCCATTTGGTGCCAAAAGTAGCATAGAAATTACATACTTCACTTTGAATCACTTCCTGCTAGTATTGTTGAATGTATACTGGTGGATACAATATGAAAACTCTACCTTCTGACCTGAAGGTAGAGCATACTAACATTGCGTCATATACTACAGCTGAACACATCACTGTGTTCCTGTGGCATATGATAGATATCCCTTGGGACTTCCCTCTATCCTAGTGAATTTAGTTTCAGCAGTCTAATGAGCCAACCTACACCCATCATTACATTTCATTACCATGTGGTGCTTCAGGTATCCAAAGAATAGTGTCAAATTTTTTATGTAAAGGTCAAGGTTTTTGTTCAGGTTTTTGTCATCTCATAGTTGTATGAACCATTATCCATATATTGACAATGAAACATTATTAAAGGAAAATCCTGTCATCATTTATTCAGCAATATGATTTTTTTCCCCCCAAACCCACATGACCTTTTCTCTTTCGTAGAACACAAAAGGTGACTTTTTGAAGAATATTTTCAGCTACTTTTCCATGTAATTAAATTGACTGGAACTGTCAAACTCCAAAATGATAAAAGCTCCATAGATGTATCATAAAATTGGTCCAAGCATATCATGTGCTATATTCTAAGTCTTCTGAAGTCATGCATTAGCTTTGTGTGAGGAACAGACTATAATCTTCCTCTCTAGTGGCTGTGGACCATTGCAGCCAAGTTATTGAACCATAGACTGTATAGAATGGTACAGGTCACTGGTATCCTTATGAATGGGAGAAATCATAAAAAAAAATAAACAAATAAAAATGATTGGTTGTTCTAAAAAAGATGCCAAAGGGCTGTTCAATTCTGTTCCTGTAGGGCCACGTCCTGAAGAGTTCAGGTCCAACTCTAATAAAACACCTAATCTAATCAAACACCCATGAACAAGCTAATCAAGATAATAATTACCTAACTAAAGAAATGTGCATAAGAGCAGAATTCAAACTAAACTGTGCAGAATGTGGCCCTCCAGCAATGGCCCAGAAGGTCCCCTGAATAATTAATAGCATTAGCTAGGAAATCATTATTTCACATGTAAGCAAAATGGACATTGTAACTGAAATAGACCCATTATAATTGATATTGAATCGAATCAGAACTGAATCGAATTGAACCAAGAGCTTGTGAATCATAATTGAATTGAATCAGAAAATCTGTAACAATACGATGCCCGATTTTAGACCAACTAATCAACAAACAGAATTTAAAATCAATTCAAAACAGGCATAACATTTTAGCTTACACTTTAAACACTTTATTTCAAGAATGTCTGTGGACAAATGTGGTTACTCGTTCCCTATTTATTTATGCAATGTGCATGGCTGATGTATGTCAATAACCTTTAAGGTGTTTCCTTGTTCTAATCCATTTCTTGTTTTCTTATTAAAATCATTATTAGGAATATTTAGGAAAGGAGTTACACATTTTGGTTAGGGTTGGGATTTGGTTTGTGGTTAAACTTAAAAAAAAAAAAAATACAAAAATCAATAACATGTAGCATTTTGCGTAGCGGGTACGCATTTTGACCTCCAAAGTATGCTGGTACAATTTTTCACTCTAAACTACGCAAAAACCTGGTGACGTCTCTGTGCATGCGCAGTCCTCAAATCAAGCAACAGCAAAAGAAGAATTCGACCAATCATAGCGCTGGGTTCATTCCCCAAATAGCAATTGGGTAAGATAGACAAATGCGCCTATCATTAATAGGAGACTGCAAATCGACAGCAACACAAAATCCTGCTCGATCCCCCTTCCACTCCCGCCGTCTTACTGATTTCTTAAGCGAGGACAGTACAGTAGTCACTTTACTCCTAACTTCTTAAGGTAAACAGGTTGTGGTGGATGTGGTAAGTTGAAATATTTAATTGAGTTAACTTTAATCAATTATTATCATTCATGGTCACTCAGATAAGAGGAAGACAAAATTCAGCCATGCAAATTGTAAAATGCTCAAGTAATGCTGAACAATAAATCTAAATAAAATTGAAATCGCTATATGGCTTAGTGATTATGCAAGTGCTGTGATTTAAATATTTTGAGGCACCGTGTGTTCCAGAGTGAAGAGTTCCAGAATTGTTCAGTCACATGTTCTGTGCTCACACACGCTGTGTTTTTCCATCTTGGAGTGGCTCATTTCACTGCTGCTCCTCACAAACTCACTTATAATGTTAACTTGATCACAAGATGCACAAACATTTCCCCTGATTTGTAATGAGAATCATTTATAAATCAGCGCTTACGAAGGGTGTTATGGTGTTACGTAAGGTGTGTTTTTTTTTTTTTTTTCTGGCAGAATGAAGAAATTAAAGACAGAAATGCAGTAAACATGAGTATTGTCCTAGTTTTGGTTAGATTATGACCAGTGTTTCCTCTAAAATACTGACTTAACAGGGATGGCACAAAGGTGTGTGTGACTGAGTGCAGACCTGCTAACTTTTGGAAAATATTTAACATTAATAACGTTATCCTAACGCTACATAATTTGCAAGCTAGCATGCTTGTTCACCTGGGGCCGGTTGCACCAGCTTTGCGCAAATTACAGCTTAGCCTAGTTGTGGTGTAAATGGGCACTAAGTCACAATTTACGCACTACTAAATATTTGAGAGTTGCACCATTAAACTTGGGTTGGACACTACATATAAACTAAATATTTACGGAGGCCTCCCACCAGGAGTAACTGATGGAATAAAAAAGCAGACTCATTTAATAACATCAATGAACTCCTGTTTTGACATTAGCCATCAAGGAGCTTCAGCCAATGATTTATCTATCAAGAAGGCCTACATTTGTACATATTTTTTAATTGAATAGGCTACATTTTTCATTTTGATTATTTCAGGATGTGTGACTATATAGCTGATTTAGTTTTTAAACATGTAGGCCTACATGTAAAAATTTACATCCTGAACTCAAACTTGGGTTTTACTCGTATCTCATTGACAGTGTTTTACATCACAACATAATTGGTTTTTAATTATTATAATTTTTTTTTACATATGGAAATTAGGGATGTGTGAGACTAGTCGACTAAATGGTACAGCTGCTGTTAGTAGGCATTGGAAATAACAGTCGACTAGTCTGTTAATATTGAATTCACATAATTTTATTTACACCTTGCGTTATATTGTTTTTATCATTACTTAAAAAAATAATTATTAACACAATTATTTAATAAGAGTTTATCTGGAGGATGATTTCATGCTTCTCTTTTTCACTCATGGTGTGCACAGAACAAAGTCCTGATGAGCAAAACATGGTATGTTATCAAACCCCATGCCCCGTCACACTGATGGTACTCAAAAAAATTTTTCCAAGGTTGGCAGGTCTGCAATAATATTGTTTGCTCATGTATTATTATTTTTTTTTAAATGCATATGTTTTTTTGCGCTAACCCGTACAATTTCTTACAAATTTGCCATCTCGCCAATTCTATGACTTCATAAGACTTGGAATGTGGCACATGAGTTAAGTATGATTACTTATATGAAACTTCTTTTTTGTTATTTTGGAACTTGACATGATCTCAGATTCGAACAAGATCACTTCCATCAGATGGATACTAACTTGAATACTTGAATGAATGCTTTATTGATTGTACACAATAGAAGCATCTGTTGGTGTTGGCGGTATGGTTCTTTTCCAGCAAACTCCCCGCATGGCTGCAAGGATGGAGCAGGAAGAGTAGCGAACGAGGACTGATTTTAGTTCACTGTAAAAGGAATTATATAAAGATTGCATTAAGGCTATGATGTTATTACAACTATCGATTGGAAGAGGTCACTTGTTCTTAGCAGACTTGCTGATCACTGTTGGATTCTAGCATGCAACATCTTGTTCATCATTTATGAAGTAATTGAGCAAAATGTTCTAGTTTTTCTGAAAGCTATTCAGTGAGCTAGTGTGCAACATTAATGTACACAGGGGAAACCCATGCCTTTTGTTTCCCTGGATACGAAATCTTTCATTAAAGTCATTTCAATTTGATTCACCAGTACAGTGTGAGAAATACATATATCAGTGCTGCCAGAACTGCTCTCCTAACAGATTTAAAGGGTAAAATACTTCGGCATCAAAACCTTTTACAAATCTGTGACAGCGCAAAAATCTAGGGAAAAAGTCATTGTCAGAGGGAGAAACTTTAAAGAAATGCGCAATCCAGATGCCTGTCTGATTTTTGATAACTCTTGTGAATGGTGAGAATGGTGTTTCTCTGACGCATGGGACTGTTCGGTTTGTTCATGTGTTGCAGGGCTGGTGTGGTGCTGAAATGTTTTGTATTAATGCACTGAAATGTGATGTTCTTGTTTCCAGTATTGTTATTGATGATATTTGGTTTTTGTCAATAATATTTTGATTTTAACTAACACCTACAGAATAAGATGTTTTACGAGGTGGGGTTGACAATGTTGAAAGTTATACAAAAATAATTATGCCAGTTTTTATAAATATTATTATATACAAATATTTATATAGTTAAAAAATCTTTAAAACAACATTGCATTAGTTGCATTAGCAGAACATTGTGTGAGTGCGGATTTGTAATCCAGGCCGTTGCAACAAGGGAGAAAATTTTTTGGCCCTCGCCACCTTCAAAGTTGCCCATCCCTGAAATGTACCTACTTGGATGCATGTCAGACTTAACTGGCTCATGACACATAAAAATGGTATTTTGTCTCCCCCTGCTGGCTAAAACAGGGATGGTGAAAATACACAAATGTAGCTCTTTTACACAACAGAGCTTCTCTTAAACTTTAGTTTAGAATGCTAAAAACCCAAGCAGAGTGACACAAACAGTGAAGCATCCGAGTGTTGATGGTATGAGACATCAATACTAATGGAACATTTCTCATACAATCAGATTCGAGGACCAGAACCAACTGTTGTAAAATGCTTGGTTATCAGTTGTTAAATCAAGAACCTGGTGCAATACACATTTAAATAAGAATTTCAAACTGGCAATTGATTGTATTCTGAGAGCATATAAAAAGAAACATTTAGAGCAAACCAAAAGGCAAAGCTGTCATCCGAGAAATGGAGCTGGGGATGGAGGAGGGTGTTAAGTGGAGCTTGCGTCCATGCAATAACAAGAAAGTTAAGAAAATGTATGAAGGGAGGACTTATAAAGGACCACTTTGATTAGACTCTGAATTGTATTGGTAGTACTCATGATCAGCTGATTGCAAGCTGATGAACATGACCTGCCTGACACTATGATTGATTATTTCTCCTTTTATGTTCAATGGAAGAATGACATATTTGTTAGGAAATTATGATGTAATTTTCATGTTTTGGTGAACTGTTCCTTTAATATTTTAACATTAAATTAAAGGCTTGAAATTAACAATCCATGCGTTGACCTCACAATTGATTAAATCCCTGTATTTCTAGGTTTTGCATGACTAAGGGAACCCTGAGCAGTGTACAGTTCTCTCTCACATTTCTTTATCTGTCACTTTTTGTTATTTATCCTCTACAACTTATTCACCCCAGATCATCTTTCCAAAACATGCTGTGGGGCTCCATTCAGATTCATTAACACAATAATCCCTTTGTTACTGCAAGGGAGATTTGGGTTTCCTTGTATATCATCAGAGGGAAATCCCTGGAATTTAATTTACAATCTGCAAACCAGGAAGAAAAGAAAAATCCAATTCCCATAACTTCAATCACTTCCTTGAATAAAAGAGAATAATGCAGCATTGTTGCTCAGATGAATAAAAGTAACAGTGCAATTCATTATCTAGCGAGCAGCGTTTGAAATGACTGCCGCAGTGCAATCCTGAATGATGCATACAGAATTAAAAACAATTTTGATTGTTTCGCACATATCAAGTGCGAGTATGGTTATGTAGAGCGGAGGAGGGCGGGGCTGGAACAATTCGATGGTTCAAGAGAGCGAGAATTACAGGCAGCTGCTCTGTGTGTTTGTTTGTGTGTTTTTGGTTCAGTTATTATTAAACTATTATTTATATTGCCAAGCCGATTCTCACCGCCTCCTTTCCCTTATACCCTTTTACACTGGTGCCGAAACATGGGAGGGAGGAGGGATGCCCGTCGTGGAGTCCTCGACTCTTCTGTACACCCAGGGGAGTGCCACTGCCATCCGCCAGGGGACGGAGTAGCCCGACTTGCAGAGGCACTCCTCAGCATAATCTCCTGAGTGGGGATTCCAAAAGAAATCGTCTCTGATCAAGGCACTACTTTCATGTCACGTACACTATGCGAGCTGTACGAATTATTGCATATTAAACAAAATTGATACAATCGTGTACCACCCGCAAACTGACAGCTTTGTCAAACGGTTTAATCAAGCCTTGAAAAACATGATTTGTAAATTCGTGCATGGAGATGATTGGATCGAAGTTCGAGAGGCCTCTATGGGGTTCTCCCCATTTTAATTATTGCATGGACGTAAACCTTGTAGTGTCTTAGATGTCATGAGGAAAAATTAGGTGTAATTTTCAAACAGAAAAATAAATTCAATGCGCTCTTGAACTGAAAACAAAACTCCCCACACTGGGGCAACTATCACAGGAGAATTTGTAACAGGCTCAAGAACATCAGTACCAGCTGTATAACAGGGGTGAACTGCTATGGGAATTTACACAGGGAGATTAAGTCCTTGTAATACCACCCACATCAAGCTCTAAATTGCTCACAAAGTGGCAAGGGCCCTTTGAAGTCACATGGCGAGTCGAGGAAGTATATTATGAGGTTAAACGAATGGATAGGGTGGAGCATGGAAAACTTACCATCTCAACCTCTTAAAACCATAGAGGGAGGGGGTCCCTGTGGCGACGATGGTACCGGAGAGGATAGAGCTTGGGCCAGAGGTGAACTTAAAAGCCAATCAAGGCACTCCGGTCACTTGTGGAGACCCCCTCTCACTGTTGCAAGACATAAACGTGGCCTGTTTGCAAAGAGAATTCTCTTACAAGTTCTTGTCCCTTCCCGGTCATGCGAACCTCATAAAACATCACATCAAATCAACCCCAGGGGTAGTGGTATGCAGTCGTCCCTACCGATTACCCGAGCACAAAAAAAGTGGTTTGGGAAGCATTAAAGGCCATGGGAGAGGTGAGACAGTTCCTGGGGCTGGCTGGTTTTTATAGAAGGTTTGTGCATAATTATTCGGATGTCAGCCCGCTGATCGATCTCACTAAAATGAGAGCCCCAGACCCGGTCCAGTGGTCGGAGCTATACCAAAAGGCTTTTATGTAGGTGAAAGCTGTGCTTTGTGGTGGGCCGTTGTTACATGCTCCTGATTTGGCTCTCCCTTTTGTTGTACAGACCAACACGTCGGACAGGGGATTGGGAGCTGTGTTGTCCAAGGTGGTCGAGGGGGAGGAGCGCCCGGTTCTGTACAACAACTGGAAGCTCTCGGCGAGAGAGATGAGGTACAGCACCGCTGAGAAGGAATCAGGCGATGGGGGTATGTGGTGGTATGGGCGTGGTTGAGCACTGTTTTTTGAATGGAGAGCGAGATCAAGAGATGAGAATGGTAAGGATCATCACCTGGCAATGATTGTCTCTAAAATCTGTTTGTTATTGTTGTGAGAGATGGAGATGGATTTAGGAGCGAGCCAGATGCCAGTGAGGGAGAGAGAGGGAGCTACAACACTCACCCAGAGACTGTACTGAACTGTTTGTGCTAAAAAGCAAGATTTTGAGTTGTTCTCCCACTTCCTCTTGTTAACTAACTGTGAACTTTTTACAAACTCATTTGCACGTACACCAGAATGCCTTTTAATGTGAGAAAGCTGCTGAAGACACGAAAGCGGCAGACACTTTTTAATGCGACATATGCATTGCTCTGAATTAGTGGGTTTTTGCTCTACATTAGACTTCAGTGGTCCCCCTTTGCACTTGAGCATATACACATGAGCACACTTCAAAAACATAGTGCCACTTATGTGTTAACATAAACACAAAAAAAGCCATGTTCTCCGACAGAAACCGTTTGTGATTTAGCTCTTAACAGCCTTTAACTGTCAGGTTCAGAGAGAGGCGAGGACTCAAATGCAGAGTGAAAATAAAATGGGCTTTATTTACATATAAAACAAACAAACAAACAAAAACAACCCAGTAGGGTAAAACTTCTCAGTCCAGGGCAGACGAATAATAAGACTGGCTGGGCAGAATGAATCAAACCGGACAGGACACCGATTGACTGGAACCAACAGGCCGACAAAAAATAACACAATGAACTGGCACAGTACAGAGAGAACAGGGAGATTAAATTGGGATGGAACTATGAGGATAATGAGGAGAGGCAGGAGAAACTGATAAACTTATAACAAGGCAAGCATGGGGGCGGGGTATCACTTAAGACGGCGCAAATACGAGTGCACATGGCAATGAGAAAACACAAAGTCAAGTGCACTCACACAACGCTAGTATCAGGATCCAGCCACAAAAACTATAAACAAGACCAACTGAAGGTGCAGGATTCTGACACTAAGTACACAAGACAGACACAAACACAGTCGGGATCCTGACATAAACAGCTGCACTCGCATTTATGTGACGTTTCAGAATGTAGCTTTCTGTAAAACCCTGGAGTAAATTGTTTTCTTAAATGCATGAAAACATGGTCAAAGTGTTTTCAGCTGCATGTATTCATTTTCTCACGAATTATGGCATCAATCTCAAACCTCTGCTGATCGAGAACCACCACCACCACAACAACAATAATTGCGGTAAGTCATGGCATACGCTCATGTCATCTCTTCCTGCACTACATGCCACATGTTTATTATAGCTTCTTCCATCAGCAGTGAGGGAGTCACATGTGATAAATGTAAGGAATTAGTCAGGTTGACGGAGAAGGTTAATGAGTTAAAGACTAGTGAGAAAGAGAAGCCAGTAGATACCGTTTCGGATGTGGGTAGAACAACGAGCAACACACTCACTTTGGTTCTGGCTGCAGAGCCCCCACAGCAGGGCGTTTGGGTGACGTCTTGGTGGCATAGTCGCTCAGCAAAGCGACACCACTCTCCCATTCACGCTAGGATTTCCAAATGATTCTCCCCACTCAGTGATTCACCCATTGAGAATCATGTTGAAAAAGTCCTGGTAATAGGTGATTCTATTGGTAGGAATGTGGAAATAGAGACTCTATTCGCCATTATTTTTATGTGCTATTGTTCTATGATTTTGAGGCACAAGCAACTAGGAAATAACACTACCCAGAAACAAAATTTTTATTTTTTTTTTACATTGTGTTATGTATAATATTTATATAGTACTCAGAAAAGTGTATGACAATAACAGAAACATCGATAGATTCAGATAGCTGTGTGTCACTATAATGACAGGTAGCCTATTTTTATTTATTCTTGTTATTTTTGTTGGAAGAAGTTCTATTTCATTCATTTTAATAAAGATAAATATCATACTATTATATTACAGGAGTAAGACATCCTATACATTCTTCTTCACCTCAAGTTCAACTGTCCAAGTCCGAGATGAGACAAATAAGAATACACCACACCAAACCTTCTCAATATTTCTAAACTGTCATTAAGGTGACATAATGAATCACATAGAGAATCACAACAGAATCAAATTGCACTTAAATATGTAAGCTACTGTAACAATATAATGAAACAAAATGAAAATAAAATAGTTTGAAATTTGCACTGCAGGATTTACAAGAACAGTGTAAAGAGTTTGCCTTTAGAATATGCCATGATAAAACTTGTACAAATCAAAAATATACTTCACATTTAACGAGAACCATGTAAACAGTTGCCCTGTGTAAACTTAAATAACCCTTCCCATATTGTGTAGGTTAAGAATAATGAAAAAAATATAATTAAATAGTTTGAAAAACTGCACTGCAAGTTTGAAAAAAATAAAACGTTTTGCACTATAAATATGCGTAAATGCGTAGCGTATATGACTGTCACGTGACAAATGAACGAACGACTCTGAACAGATGACTTGAGAGGTGAACTAATAATTTCTGTTCCCTGTGTGAGCAATGCAGAGAAGATACAGCTGTCACGTGACAAAAGAACGAATGACTTGGACCAAAAGAGTTGAAAGGTGAACTTATCCGTTCTGTTTCCTGTACAGCACCTATGCGGTTTTCACGTAACGACAAACGAACGGAGGTTGCGCTATGTGCATGCGCGGCCAACACAAAATTAACACAATACTACACAATATTAACAGGTGGTTTCAATGTTGTGGCTGATTGGTGTATATGAGGGTGCCACAAAACGTTATCGTAACGCGTAGGGCGCATTTTGACGACACAGATTGGACATATGATAAAGTTGGCTCTGTATATCGGTGCCCTCGAAGGCGAGCGCCTAGGGCGGCATTGCTATGTTGCCTAATGGGTTTACTGGCCCTGGCTTCACCAATATGCATTGCAAAGTAGCAGTCCTTGCATTTCTATGGCATTGACAAACCTGGGTACTCAAGGGGCTGATCGAGTTTAAGTCGAATGACTTATTTTTCAGGTAGATAAAAATATGTCTAACTGTACCTAACTTGCTCAGTAAGACTGTTCTCAAACTGTTGCTCTACAATGACAATTATTGACTGTGCAGTAGATGAAAGATTGTACTGACCATTGAAGATGACAGTTTACACACACAGTGATGTAACATTCCTTGAAAATCCATGTGCTTGTGCTGTGTTTTAGTTACTGTCTGACACAGTTTGGACGAAACATTTAGAACACGTTTAGAGGCGATTGTGTTCACACATTTGCATAGTCTGTTTTGGGCCTCCAATCAGAAAGTTGTTTGTGATTTCAGTACTTAATTCGCAATTATTCATGGAATGAGTAGTTAATTGCCATATAAAAGACATCAGAGGAATATTCAGGGTCCCACACAAGTCAAGCTCAATATACACTCACCTAAAGGATTATTAGGAACACCTGTTCAATTTCTCATTAATGCAATTATCTAATCAACCAATCACATGGCAGTTGCTTCAATGCATTTAGGGGTGTGGTCCTGGTCAAGACAATCTCCTGAACTCCAAACTGAATGTCAGAATGGGAAAGAAAGGTGATTTAAGCGTGGCATGGTTATTGGTGCCAGACGGGCCGGTCTGAGTATTTCACAATCTGCTCAGTTACTGGGATTTTCACGCACAACCATTTCTAGGGTTTACAAAGAATGGTGTGAAAAGGGAGAAACACCCAGTATGCGGCAGTCCTGTGGGCGAAAATGCCTTGTTGATGCTAGAGGTCAGAGGAGAATGGGCCGACTGATTCAAGCTGATAGAAGAGCAACTTTGACTGAAATAACCACTCGTTACAACCGAGGTATGCAGCAAAGCATATGTGAAGCCACAACACGCACAACCTTGAGGCGGATGGCCTACAACAGCAGAAGACCCCACCGGGTACCACTACATCTCCACTACAAATAGGAAAAAGAGGCTACAATTTGCAAGAGCTCACCAAAATTGGACAGTTGAAGACTGGAAAAATGTTGCCTGGTCTGATGAGTCTCGATTTCTGTTGAGACATTCAGATGGTAGAGTCAGAATTTGGCGTAAACAGAATGAGAACATGGATCCATCATGCCTTGTTACCACTGTGCAGGCTGGTGGTGGTGCTGTAATGGTGTGGGGGATGTTTTCTTGGCACACTTTAGGCCCCTTAGTGCCAATTGGGCATCGTTTAAATGCCACGGCCTACCTGAGCATTGTTTCTGACCATGTCCATCCCTTTATGGCCACCATGTACCCATCCTCTGATGGCTACTTCCAGCAGGATAATGCACCATGTCACAAAGCTCGAATCATTTCAAATTGGTTTCTTGAACATGACAATGTGTTCACTGTACTAAAATGGCCCCCACAGTCACCAGATCTCAACCCAATAGAGCATCTTTGGGATATGGTGGAACGGGAGCTTCGTGCCCTGGATGTACATCCCACAAATCTCCATCAACTGCAAGATGCTATCCTATCAATAGGATAGCTTTCAGCACCTTGTTGAATCAATGCCACGTAGAATTAAGGCAGTTCTGAAGGCGAAAGGGGGTCAAACACAGTATTAGTATGGTGTTCCTAATAATCCTTTAGGTGAGTGTATAGCATTAGCAGAGTTGGGATGGTTACTTTTGAAATGTATTCCACTACAGATTACAGAATACATGCTGTAAAATGTAATATGTAATGTATTCTGTTAGATTACTCAAGGTCAGTAACATATTCTAAATACTTTGTATTACTTCTTCAGCACTGGTAGATGTAGTTTCACTTGTTACGATTATTAAAACTCTGCGAATACAGTAAGACAAAATACACATGTTAAAAATACATTCTCTGAAAAACCTACATTTCTTATTCAGTGTTGTTTCTAAAACAAGATAAATCAAATTGATCTTGATTGATTGATTGATCTTGTGAGCAAAACCTTTTATATTGCTTTATTGCTATATTGCTGCACTCTAGCAGAAAAGGGCCCCGCATTGAGGGAACATATCTGACCCTTATGGCCCCTCCAAGGACCTCTGCATTGGCAGACATTGCCTGTCCCACACGGATCCTCAGTGATGCAGCCAGCCTGCAAAGGACCCTATGAAGATTCAACTGACCCTGCTGCCTTGTCCAATCTTTAAGGACCCTCTTGGCACAACCGAAGTTCAGCATCCTACAGCCCAGCGTGGCAACAACTACTGGATTGCAACTCTGCGCCCTTCCCACTGCACGCTACCCACATCAACAGTAGAAGACGGACTGATCACCCGACTGTGTGGAACATAAATATAAACTTCTCAAACCTCTTTCTAGAGACCTTGACATTAGTTTATACCTGCAGAATATGCTTTTCTAACTTGCTTAGATAACAGTTACCTGAGGCCAGCTTGTTACAAATAATAGGTATATTATTATTATTATTATTATTATTATACGTATATTTTTTTATGTATTATATTATATTTAATGATAAAGTATTATTTATCACCATTTTGCCAGAGCCATTAGGTGGTTTCCCATAAGTAGCATTCCCATGCAATTCTCTCCCACTGCTACATTCAGTTCAACAGCATTGTATTTATCCATTCTGTGTTCAGATCTTTTATTTATTTTGTTTAATTCAGTACTTTCCTTTTGGTTGTTAGTTTATTATCCTTTAGCATTGCATTTTCATTATTAGCATTATTAATCGTTGTGGTATTTACACTTGCATATCCATTGTTAATACATTTTATTACAACTGTCTTCATTGTGTTGATGATCAAAGACTCTACTAGTTGTCCAGACTCTCACAAATCCTTCAGATAAATCAGCTGACCAACTGCCTCTAATTTACATTAATTCTAAATTATCGAACAGCTCTTTTGGGAGTGTTCTTAAATTGTTAAGATAGTATTCTTAACTGGTGCCTCACAAAGGGGGAGAGGTCATCTGATACACTCATAACCACACCTTAAGTGACACGTGATCAAAAATCACTACCTCATCTGTGAATTGAGTAGAAACCACTACACAAATGACAATTACATGCAAAGTAATCTCTTTAGTAATCTAAATACATTTTGAATGTAACTATTCTAAATACTAATTATTAAAATTGTAACTGTAGTAGTTACTTATATTTTGTACTTTAAATAAATATTCCTGTTACATGTATTTCGTTTCTCCATGAGCATTAGTCACAAGACGTAAACAGCATGCATGTTAACATGATGACATAACACTATAAACCCTAAAATGACAGTAAAAATTATTATTTAAACAACTTTATACCTAAAATAATACACAATTTCAACAGAAGATTTATTAATTTTATTTATAATTTTAGTATAAAAATTATAAGTTTCACATATCTGCCTTAACATTGGCCCTATTGACTTCCATAGTAAGCAACTGACTGTAACCAAAATTTTTACTGTCTAAATAAATGTTTGTGGTATTTGAACCTGGAATATTTATTTGAATCAATAACTTTTCTGCTTTAAATCGAAGTTTGTCATGTTTTGATTCATACCAGAGCTCATTGGTTTGGCTTAAAAGGCTTGGTTTTGGCTTAAGGTTAAATGTATTGGTTTTTGTAATCCGTATGGGAAAAATATTTTAGGAACCACGGAACAAAGGCCGCTGACAACGTCAGACACTGTTGTGCTTATCCATTTTGGTCTCTCTCTCTCTCTCTCTCTCTCTCTCTCTCTCTCTCTCTCTCTATATATATATATATATATATATATGTGTGTGTGTGTGTGTGTGTGTGTTTGGTACTGCTGTCACTGATATATGAAGCTGAATGTAACCTGATAATCAGTTGCATTAATCACAGTTTTAATCACATTGAGGTTAAAAGCTCACTCCTAATGGTATTCCTGAAATTCATTTCAATGCATACCAATTAGATGTGTGTTTTGTAATTGCACTGCAATGTTGTTCATGTAATAGGAGGGTTCTGTAAATAATAAAGGGCTGTCAACAAGCAAGACGACATTCTAGGCTCACAATCCCAGCACATCAGTGATGTCGTTTCACAACATTCAATTTTAAAATCATCTCTGTTCCTTCAATTTACAGTCAGAGATAGCATATGTTATATAAGTCAAGTAATTTTTATTTGTATCAGCACTTTTCACAACACACATCATTTTAAAGCAGCTTTACAGAAAATCATACATTAACAAAAAAATTTAACTGTATTATCTATAAAGTCTTAGAGTGATCATTGTGTAGTTTTGTTAATTCAGTATTTTAATCATAATTGTATTTAGAACCCCTGTGAGCAAGCTGAATGCAACTGTGGCAAGGAACACAAAACTAATTAAGATGTTGGTTAATGGAGAAAAATAAGCTTGGGAGAAACCAGGCTCACTGTGCGGGCCAGTTCCCCTCTGGGTAACCAGCATGAATATAATGCCAATATAGGTTATTTATGTGCAGTGCTGGTCATGGTTTAAGATTAGTAAATTAAGTGTTAAGGTCCAGTGTTTCAATTATTTTTCAATTTTTTTTTTTTTATGAACTGTAAGGTTAATGACTAATGTCAGCAGAAATTCAGTAGAAGTTTGCATAAAATGTCCTTTGTTAGTTGGCTGATGAAGGCTTTTCTTTGCAATTAATTTATAGTCTATGTATTCCATTTCAAAAGTGTAGTCCATAAATAGACAATGGTAATGCAGGCAGAGATCAATGAGGTGCATTGCAGTTCAACCGGCAGGTAATTTTGGTGAGGTTCTTTGGGGTCCATCATAAGTCCAATGTTCAGGCAGTGGCGTATGAAGTATCCAACGCCTTATAGTTGGAGTTGGCATCAGTTCATCCTCTGAAGTCCATCGTAAAAGACTGAAGTGTTGTCTGGCTAGCACCGGCTGTATTTAGTCATCATCACTCAGAGACACATAGCAGTGGAGTCTGACATCAAGCAGGAAAGTAGCTGGATTTGGTCGGCTCTGGTAACCTCGGGAGTGTAGATGTCTTTCAATTTTATGCAGAGTTATAGATCATAATAGGTGTTTCTGGTTCTATCAGGAAGACTCACAGAATTGAGAGAAATTTAAGATGACATTTATTTGATGAATATAAAAACAGAAATGTAATGTCTCTCTTTGAGGTAAACCCTGTCTGACAGTCCGAAGAAGTTGTATTCGGAACTGTCATGTCCTGCCGGAGATGGGAGTCAGGAGCAAAGAGCCTACCCCCGTGCAGGACTGGACTCAACCGGTGATGGTGGGGTAGTGGAGGTTGCCATGTTAGCACACTGAAACAGCAATGTAATAGATTGTGAGCAGACGTATAAAGCAATGGCTTACATGTGATTGGCTAGGATTTACCTAGCTAATGGTGCGATGATATACAGCTGCTAGTCTTCCTGCTAGAACTATGCTGCGCTTACATTTCTGGCAGACTTAACTAAAGCAGCCTAATTGTGAGTTGATTGATAAATTAGGTGTATGCCTGGCTAAATAGATGAGTCTTTAGTCTAGACTTAATCTGAGCGAGTGTGTCTATGTCCCGAACAGTGTTAGGAAGACTATTCCATAGTTTAGGAGCCAAATAGGAAAAGGATCCTACCTCCTTTTGTGGATTTTGATATTCTAGGAACAATTAACAAGCCAGAATTTTGTGATCATAATGAACATGATGGAATATAGCTTATCAGAAGGTCACTTAAGTACTGGGGAGCTAGACCATTCAAAGCTTAGTATGTAGATAAAATGAGGCCCTAAAACTGATCCCTGTGGCAATTCCTTGTTTACAAACACAAAGTGGTAGCAGTCTGATAAATAGGACCTGAACCATGCTAATGCAAGTTCACTAATGCCAACATAATTCTCCAACCTATTCAAGAGAATGTTGTGATGATCTATTGTGTCGAAGGCAGCACTAAGACTAAGAACTAGAAGAGAAATGCTGCTGTGATAAGAGCAAGTCATTTGTAACTCTGATAAGTGCAGTCTCTGTATTGTGATGGGGCCTAAATCCTGACTGAAATTATTCATATATACCATTTCTCTGTGACAAAGCTCTTCAGTTTTTATTTTTTTTGTTTGTTTGTCTGGTGTTTAGTAATCTTTTTCCAGTCAGTTTTACCAGGGACAAACTGCTTTCCAACCTTTTCCGTTCAAATATTCGGACATTTTGCTGGACATTCTAGTCGGAGGCACAGCTGTATTGTTTAAACGCGATATTAGATGCAGGTGAGGGAGACGAGCCAGTGCGCTGGTGAAGCTCCGTCGGCGTGGCTTTCGTACAGCGCTACCAAGCATTCATCTAGCGAATCTCCGCTCTCTTCCTAACAAAATGGACAAACTACATCTCACATATACAAACAAGGATTTTTCAAACTCTGCTGCCTTGTGCTTCACAGAAACCTGTCTGAGTGAAGCCATTACTGACAGTGCATTACATTTGCCAGGCTTTCAGCTGTTCACCGTGCATGCCATGGCTCTCCTGCAAGTCCACCAAGCCAAGGCTCTGAAAGAGCTGCACGATGGTATTTCCTCGCTGGATTGATGCAGGAGCTGCGCTTGGTGACCGCCCTCGCCCTCCGGACGACGATGGTCAGGGCACAGTCTCTCAGACAGGGTGATGTCCACCTTGTTAGTCCAGGACCACCACCTTTGGCTCAACCTGGTTGATTAATGTCCCCATTTCCCAGGCTGGCCTATTCGGCGACACCGTCGAGGACTTTGCCCAGCAGTTCTCGGCAGTGAAGCAGCAGACGGAGGCCATTCAACACACTCGTCGCCTCCTGCTGTGGCTAAACAAGGACCCCGCGGCCCCGCCCCGGCATCAAGCCCCTCAAAGGAAGCAGACGCCATCCATCTCATGGCCGGCCGCCAAGAAGAAGACCTTGAAGTGCCCCTGAGACGGGCAAACCAGGGACGAGGAAACCTGCTGTTCCGGAGTTGGTAGACAGACCACTCTGTTCTCCGGCAGAGGGCCGGGAAGAGAATGTTTTGTTTCATTCTCCTTTAATTTCGCCGCACACTCAATTAGCTGCAGTACCCAAAAATTAAACAAAAGAGCAGTATCCTCATTCCCTGGGTCACATACCCGGTGTGCATGGCCATCATTATAACCACCGTCCACCATTCCATTTTGGCAGGTCCGGTGCTCCAGCAGCCACCAGGCACCCACCAAGGTTCAGCGGCGTCCATTTCACTTTGGTGAAGGGCGAGAACACAGCTACCTTGCACGCTGAAATTGCTACCCTCTTACAGAATGGCGCGATAGAGCCTGTCCCTCTGGTCGAGATGAAGAAGGGGTTCTACAGCCCCTACATCATTGTATCGAAGAATGGCAGTTGGTTGAGGTTGGTTGAGTATCTGCGAGTACTGAACCGGGCTTTACACAGACTCCCGTTCAAGATGCTGAGGCAAAAATGCATTCTAGCAAGCGTCGAGGGTCGGGCGTACCAGTACAAGGTCCTCCCTTTTGGCCCTTCCCTGTCCCCTTGTGTCTACACAAAGGTCACAGAGGCAGCCCTTGCCCCATTAAGGGAAGTGGGCATTTGCATCCTCAACTATCTCGACGACTGGCTAATCCTAGCTCACTCTTGGTATGTGTTGTGTGCGCACAGGGACCTGGGCTCTCATACCTCAGCTGGCTAAGGCTCCGGGTCAACTGGGAAAAGAGCAAGCTCCTCCTGGTACAGAGCATCTCTTTTCTCAGCTTGGAGTTTGACTCAGTCTCGATGACAGCGCGCCTCACGAACGAGCACGCACAGTCGGTGCTGACCTGTTTGAAGGCTTTCAGATAGAGAAACTGTTTCAGAGGCTCCTGGGGTATATAGCATCCTCAGTGGTGGCCACACCGCTCTGGTTGAAGCATATGAGACTGCTTCAGCACTGGCTCCAGACTCGAGTCCTGAGATGGGCATGGCACCACGAGACATATTGTGTAGCTATCACACCGGTCTGTTGCCAGCCTCTTTAACCCTTGGTCCGACATCACATTTCTACGGGCAGGTGTTCCCCTAGAACCGGTCTCCAGGTGCGTCGTGGTTACGACGGATGCCTCCAGGATGGGCTGGAAAGCTGTATGCAACGAGCGTGCAGCAACCAGCTCCTGGACGGGCCCATGGCTACATTGGCACATCAACTGCCTCGAGTTGTTGGCAATACTGCTCGACCTGCGTAGGTTCTGGCCCTTGGTCAAGGGCAAGCATGTGTTGGCTCAAACAGACAACACGACAATGGTGGCCTACATCAATCACCCGCCGTCTCCTCCTCTGGAGTCAGCAGCACCTCAAGTCGCTGCAAGCCACTCACATCCCGGGCAACTCTAGAGCGGACCAGCTGTCACGACAGGTTACCCGCAAGTGAGACTCCACCCTAAGATGGTCCAGCTGATTTGGACCCTGTGCAAGGTCAGGGAGGACGAGGAGCAGGTTGTCCTAGTAGCACCTTACTGGCCCACCCAGACTTGGTTCTCGGACCTATCACTCCTCAGCCCCAACCCCCCAGTCGAATTCCCCTGAGTAAGGACCTTCTTTCTTAGGGACGGTGCACCTGCTACAGACCTCTGGAATCTCCATGTCTGGCCCCCGGACAGGATGCAGAAGACCTAGGTGGCCTGCTGTGGTAGACACAATCACTCAGGCAAGGGCCCTCTCTATGAGGCGCCTGTATGCCTTGAAGTGCCATCTGTTCGCTAAGTGGTGTTCTTCCCGACGTGAAGACCTCCAGAGATGTGCAGTTGATCAGATCGGTGTTTTCCTTCCTGCAGGAGAGGTTGGAGGGATGGCTGTCCCCATCCACCTTGAAGGTGTATGTAGCTGCTATAGCATGACACCATGACACAGTGGACGGTAAGTCCTTAGGGAAGCACAACCTGATCATCAGTTTCCTGAGAGGTGCCAGGAGGTTGAATCCCTCCAGATTGCACCTCGTTCCCTCATGGGAACTATCTGTAGTCCTTCAGGGTCTACGGGGAGCTCCCTTTGAGCCTTTGGAGTCAGCTGAGCTTAAGGCACACTCTTTAAAGACTGCCTTCCTGACTGTGCTCACTTGCATCAAGAGGGTAGGTGACCTGCAAGTGTTCTTTGTCAGCGAAATGTACCTGGAGTTTAGTCCGGGCTACTCTCATGTGATCCTGAGACCCCGACTGGGCTATGTGCCCAAGGTTCCAATGACCCCATTCATGGATCAGGTGGTGAACCTGCAAGCGCTGCCCCAGGAGGTGGCAGACCCAGCCTTGACTTTGCTGTGTCCGTTGCATTCTTTACGCATCTATTTAGATCACACGCAGAGCTTCAGAGTCTCTGAGCAGCTCTTTGTCTGCTTTGGTGGACAGCGGAAAGGAAGCAGAGGATCGCACACTGGATCATTGCACCATAGCTATGGCATATTACGCCCTGCACGTGCCACTTCCCACAGAGCTACGAGCCCATTCTACTAGGAGTGTGGCAGCCTCCTGGGCCCTGACCAGTGGCACCTCTCTAACAGATATTTGCAGAGCAGTGGGCTGGGCAATACCCAACAGTTTTGCAAGGTTCTACAATGTCCGGGTTGAGCCGGTCTCATCCCGTGTCTTAGCAGGAACGAACAGGTAAGTCCAGGACAGTTGGCCGGGTGTATTGCTTGCGCATAGCTCCTTTCTCCTCCACTGAGCTGAAGACATGTGCTGTTGACCTCCAGTAGTGTTCACAAAATTTGTTCACTGGATGTCTTCCTCCTAGCCCTGTGGCAGACGAGTTTGCGGAGAAACTCGCTGCCCGCTAAGTACACATGCTAACTAAGCCCTGTACTTTGGTAGGTGCTGCTCATGTGCCGGTTCCCCGTTGGTAACCCCATGCATCATATATCTTCTGCTAAATCGTTTTCCTGTTGGTAAACTGCATCTTCCTTGGACAGAGGCCCCTCTGCCCCAGTCACCATGTTTGTAGAAACTCCTCTCCCATTAGGTAGGACCTACCATGGGACTCCTCATCATGACATACTTACGACAAGGCTCGGCAAGACCATGTGACGTATTTCCACTCAAAACATTGTGTCACTTCATCGACACAATGTCTCGTTCCCTCCATCAGGGAACGGAGGTAACTGAAGTAACCAGGAAGTTATGTGCAATACACTGTTTAATCTTTTTTATATTTATCCAACACAACTACCTCTTCTGCCATTTCATTCCACAGGAAACAATAAATAAATTGCATAGTACATAACAGATTTGTATTTTTGTACGTAATAGATAACACATTTGTGTTAGAATTGCACTATGTTTGTTTTTGTGTGTATCTATGCATGTTTGTGTCTGTGTGTGTATGTACGTATGTGTATAATAATTTTTTATTATTTTTTCTTGCTGCTGTTTTGTATTGTTTTTGTATTACTGTGCACTAGAAGCTCCTGTCACTGAGACAAATTACTTGTATGTGTAAACATACTTGGCAATAAAGCTGATTTTGATTCTGATTCTCTGTAGAAATGAACATATTTGAGAGGACACTACTAAAATACTTTACTAGTATTTTAAGTATTTAAGGATAGTGAGGAATTAATAATATTAAGAGGTTCTGAGATTACAGGGAATACCTCTTAAGAATTAGTTAGTATTGGATTTAACATACATGGCTCTTCATGACCTATGACAGAGAAGGATTGAAGTTGCTTGTGAGGAAAATTATGAGACACTGTTTTCTGAGGTTCCATGACAGTTGATGCATTGTTCCAATTTTATTTCTGATTATTTCAATTTTGTCAGTAAAGAAATTCATGAAGTCATTACTATTGTGCTTCAACAGAATATCTGGTTCAGTCAATGCTTTATTCCTAACCAATTTAGCCACAATAATGAATAAAGACCTAGGATTGCTGTAGTAATTTTCTGAGTTTGCTAAAATATGCTGACCTGGCAGCTTTTAGTGCCTGTCTGTAGCTACAGACACTATCCTTCCATGCACCTCGAAATACCTCTAATTTTGTATTCTTCTACTTGTGCTCAATTTTCAGAGCAGCTCTCTTGAGAGCATGAGTGTGATTATTGTATCATGTTTTAACAACTTGTCATTTATCATAATATTTTGAGAATAAAATTAATATTATGAGATTAAAGTTGAAGCATTATGAGATTCAAACTTTTATATTTTGAGAATAAATCAAAATGTGATGTGGTGGACAAAAGCAAAGTGGAGTGTCTGGGTATTTTTAATACAACACCACTTTCCAGGGAGATAACCGAGCTGAATTTGTGGGAAGTTTTTGCGAGCTCTCTGTTCATAAATGAGGTGTGCATTAGTACAGGAGTTTTCAGCATGTGTGCACCTGTCAAGAGAGGCACGAGATGTAGGCTCACACTCAAGTGAAGTGAAAAATAATTGGAACTGCTGTGAATTATATAGGTCCATTTTAAGACATTGTATGTGGTAGCATCCCTTCAGTTACAGTATTGTTTAGAGAGGAAAACTCAAACCAGCATCACCCCAAAAAAGCAGACCAAGCATCACCAATGCCAAGCAGGACTGCGCAAATTCTTTCTTCTGAAGAAATACAATTTCCTAAATAACCGCTGCAATGTCCAGAAACTAATAATAACTCTTTGCTGATGTGCCAAAAAGAGTTACCGGAAGTGCAGGGAGACCAAGGATTTCTTTATTTTATCGTTTAAATCCTATTCTAAATATGATTACATCCTCCACATCCATCTTTTGCATTAATGAAGTTGCTGGCTCGGCATTCGTTTTATCGTTGTGATAATCATGCTCTGTTTGGCATAATATTGAGATTTTTTTCTTTAAATATTAATTATTTATTCGCACAATAGTCTACTTTTTTTCTAACATGGCTACAACTTTATTCTTGTCATTTTTACTTTATTCTCAAAACGTTATGACTATAATCCGGGGGCCTGGGTAGCTCAGCGAGTTTTGATAGTGACTACCACCCCTGGAGTCGCTTGTTCGATTCCAGGGTGTGCTGAGTGATTCCAGCAAGGTCTCTTAAGCAACTGTAAGGCTGGGTGCCATTGTGTTTACATTCAAAGGCAAAGAGCAAATGTATGATCTTCGAGAAAATCAACAAATGAACTTTCTCACAATTAGCATCTCTTCCTGAGGCACCGCACCCCACTGAGCGAAGACTGCAAAATTCACACCTCATTGTTGCCCTTCCACATCTGTCCCATTCTCTCCCCTCTCCTCTTCATCCATTCCCCCTCAGCTCAGAATCACCTCAAACTCACCTAATATCTGTATGTAACAAGAGACCATATCTGATGTATACAAATAATGTAACTAGTGTAACATGTTTGGTATCATTCAAAATGTCTCAGTGCGTCTGGTATAGTGTTTTGTCCCCAGGTTTATAAAACTCAATGACAACAAAGTTATAAGGTCTTTGCCAAATACTGAATAACTCTGGAGATCTATACCCCTCCTTGAAGGTTTAACACCAGGAAGCCAAGAACCCATTCACCCCCAAATTCTCAAAGGACAATACCATTTGGTACACAATGTGTATTCTGTCTGGATATTTAAGGAAGGCTGGCCCAGAGCTCAAGGTTCTCTGTAGTCAGATGATCCCACACCTAACTGTGTGTAACTTTAATAACAGAAATCTGCATTCAGATTTCCCATGCTTTGAAATTATATGTAGTTCTCAACTACCAGGTATGTTCTTTGACTTGTTTCTTTAACTTGTGTTTTAAATCTTACCTGGCAAATAAATTGTTACTTGTTGATTTATTCTGTGTTCCTCTGAAATCATTTATATCAATATTGGTTCTTTAAAATAGGAGAAACCGCTCTGGAGGAACCGAGCATGTGAATACCATTTTAAGAATCATTTATATCATAACTGAAGCTTTAATGTAGGAGGAAGCCACTTAAAGACTATCAGTTTGAATCTCATTGGAAACTGATCAAAAGGTAAATGAATGGAAGAGGATACAGAGTAATCAATAACTTAAATGATTAAAATAACAGAATGATCAGAAAGTATTTAGAGCTTTAATCTAAATTAGAGGTCAACATAAAAATGGAGTCAGATTAATATAAAATTGGAGTCAGATAAAATTAATAACGGGATGAATTTGTAAAGTGCAAATTATTAACAATAGTTGCTTTACTTCAGTGCTCAGAAAAGACAGAACAACGCAGAGACCTTCAAGGGGCAAATCTATATGTTTTTAGCAGTTTTGCCTGACGTTTTTTACACAACCAAATTGGCCCGGTTAGGGGCTAGGGAGGGTAGAGTCACATGGGGTAACCTCCTCGTGGTCACGGTTTAGTGGTTTTCGCTCTCAATGGGGCGTGTGGTAAGCGGAGGCAGCTGAGACTTTTCCTCCACCACCTGGATTGAGGTAAGTAACCACGCCACCAGGAGGACCTACTAAGTAGTTGGAATTGGTCATTCCAAATTGGAGAGAAATGGGGATACATTATTTAAAAAAAAAAAAACTAACAAAAAAAATACTATAATCTCAAAATGCTATGACTTTAATTTCATAATGCTGCTGCTTTATTTCCATATTCACAATATATTATGACTTTAATCTTGAAATCAATTTTTTTATTTTTTATTTATCGTGGCAATAAAATGCCAACGTGTGATCACATAGTAAAGTTAACAATAACTTTCACCTATGATGGGTTTCATGACTGTTACACCATTAAACATGATTCCAGGTTGTTTTTAACAAGTTTCAACTTGTCATTTTAAGACTCACTGTGCCTATATTCTGAGCACCTGATATTCTGAGCACCTGATTGGAAAGCTGAACCTGCTGGGCCTGGACACCTCCCTCTGCAAATGGATCCTGGACTTCCTGACTGGGAGACCACAGTCAGTCCGGATCGGGAACAGCATCTCCACCACCACCACACTGAGCACTGGGACCCCCCAGGGCTGTGTGCTCAGTCCACTGCTGTTCACTCTGCTGACTCACGACTTTGCAGCAATGCACAGCTTGAATCACATCATCAAGTTCGCCGATGACACGACCGTGGTGGGTCTCATCAGCAAGAATGACGAGTCAGCATACAGAGAGGAGGTGCAGCGGCTAACGGACTGGTGTAGAGCCAACAACCTGTCCCTGAATGTCGACAAAACAAGAGATGGTTGTTGACTTTAGGAGAGCACAAGGTGAACACTCCCCGCTGAACATCGACAGCTCCTCTGTGGAGATTGTCAAGAGCAACAAATTCCTTGGTGTTCACCTGGCGGAGAACCTCACCTGGTCCCTCAACACCAGCTCTATCACCAAGAAAGCCCAGCAGCATCTCTACTTTCTTCGAAGGCTGAGGAAAGCACATCTCCCACCCCCCCATCCTCACTACGTTCTATAGAGGGACTATTGAGAGCATCCTGAGCAGCTGCATCACTGCCTGGTTTGGGACTTGCACCGTCTTGGACCGCAAAGCCCTGCAGAGGATAGTGAGAACAGCTGAGAAGATCATCGGGGTCTTCCCTCCATCAAAGACATTTACATAAAACACTGTATCCGCAAAGCAACCAGCATTGTGGACGACCCCACACACACCTCACACAAACTCTTTACCCTCCTGCCGTCTGGCAAGAGGTACCGAAGCATTCGGGCCTTCACGACCAGACTGTATAACAGCTTCTTCCCCCAAGCCATCAGACACCTCAATACTCAGAGACTGGTTTGAGACACACACACATGTCCTGAGTTGCACTTTAATAACTACCACTTTATAACTGTCTGCTACCTCAATAACTGCTATGTGCATAGAACACTATATCATAGTATGTTATGTTGACATTTGGCATTTTTAGTAACTGTCATCTTTCTGCACTACTGTATACTGGTCGGCACTGCACTGTCTATCACTGTGCCTATTGTAATGTTCATTGTTAGAAATTACGTTTTTGCACGTGCACTTTACATAGGTATTATATAGGTATTTTATATAGGTATTTTAATTTAGTCTGTGTAGTCTCATGTGGTTCTGTGTTTGTCCTATGTTGTTTTATGTAGCACCATGATCCTGGAGGAACGTTGTCTCGTTTCACCGTGTACTGTACTAACTGTATATGGTTGAAACGACAATACAAACCACTTGACTTCACTTGAGTTGCATTTAAGGTAATTCCATTGCAATAAACATTCTTTATTCCCACATACCAACTCCTGACGAAAACCTGAATAACCATTTGTTTTACCGAATGTTAAAAAAGTAACTGTGCATATCCCAACCAAAAATTATCAACAGATAACGATAAATCCAGATATTTAGTCAGCTCATGTGTAACATAACAAGTTAGCAACTTTGGTTCACCGCTTAGTGAACTTACTGCTAATTTGATTATGGATGGTAATTCTTAAATGTGCTAGCTTATTTTACCTAGCCAGAGTCCTTCTTATGGAGTGAGAAGGGATGCTCTGAACAAGTTGACTGGCACATGCATTAAAATCTACTTGGTGTGTGGATTGTTCAGAACAAATGAAGATTATAAATGAGACTTATAGATTATATGTTTAGAAATAAGGCTTCCATTATAAAACCTCAGTGCCTCTGATACAGAAAGTTGTTCATAACTTGTCTGATGAACTTAGCATAGCATGAACAGCGATAAAAGTAAATTGCGAACTGTCAATTAATGCAGTTGAGGCTCACTGATCAGAATTAATTTACATTTTAAGCCAGACTTGCAGCCTGCCTTGTTGGTTTTGTACCCTGATGTAATGAACATTAAGTTTTACTTTATTCTCTCTTTTTTAATCACAAAAATAAACAAACATTCAGGGCTATTAACTAATTATCCGGGGCTTCAGCCCTATCAGCTACGCCACTGATTGCCACACAAGTTATTTGACCAACATCAAGACAGATAAAAGGCACACATGTCATTCTATATGTTGGGTGTTTCTTCAGCTATGGGCAATTCTATGCCCCAAGGGTTGATTTTTATTAAAACACTTTCAGCTTTTTAATTTTTTTGTGTTACATGAAAGTCGTATTTAAGCTTATAAAAGTTTTTCATTCCTTTAACATTTATTTTGGCTTTTCAAATGCCTTTTTTGTGTAGATGTTATTGTTTTAAACATGTCTCAGGCCAAGGATGTATATAATATCACTTTTGAATCGAATTTATGTTGTTTGTCATTTCTAATGAATATATAATTATCAAATTATCCAAAGAAAGAAAAAAAAATACATTTACATTTATTCATTTGGCAGACGCTTTTATCCAAAGCAACTTACAAAAGAGGAATACATTATAAGTGAATCATCTTATGAAGACAGTGGTACGAAAAGTGCTGTATTACAAAGTTTCACTAGCATCAGAATAGTAGTGTTCAAGACAGATTACAACAACGCAACTGGAGACCTACCTAGGGGAACACCTGGCCATGGAAATGTGAGGTCGGTCCAAGGGCCGGAGAGGAGGCGACAGACTGGTGTGATCTCGTGTTTGGAACGTCATGAGGGTGAGTGAATAATTATATAGTAAATTACTATTTAAAGTGTTAAAATGCTTTTGGGGCATTTCTATCATATTACCCTGTGTATATATATGTCTGAGCACTGGGGTCTGTTTAGCAAAGGTTTCATTGCTTGTGGAATGAGGAGTTGTCAGAGGCACAGTGACGATTTGGAAAAGACTTTCAGTTGTTGACTCTAATGTGAGCAGACAGCCATGTGCAAAGCTTCTCTCAGGCTTAGTAACAAGCTGACAGCTGACAAAGCAATCAGAAAGACATCACCAAGACACCAGTCCACTGACCTTAACTCCACCTGAGACATCTGCTCTGTCTTAAACAGATACTATATACACTCAGATGGATTTCCTCTCAGGACTGGCAGCTGAAATCCACTGGCTCACTAATATGCCAGTTTTAGCAATTTGCCTGCACACTTTTAAAATATTCATATGGGTGGAGAGTTATTCAACTGTGAGCTGATACTGTGGGTGAATGTGCTGGAAAAAAGAATTTGCAACACCTAGGCATGTGAATTGTCAAAAATGGAAAGAGTTAGTTCACCCAAAATTGAAAATGCTCTCATTGTTTACTGACCCTCATGCCATACGGGATGTGTATGACTTAGTTTCTTCAGCAGAACACATTTGAAGAAAAAATTAAAAATATCTCAGCTTGTAGGTCCAAAAAATGCAAATGTATGGTGATCAGACATTAGAAGCTCCAAAAAGCACAGACAGTCATCATAAACATCATCCATACTACTCCAGTGGTTAAATGAATGTCTTCTAAAGCGATACGATTGCTTTTGATGCAAAAAGGCAGTATCACATTCATGAGTGGGCAGTGTGCATGAGGTCACTCATGTCCGATCTTAGATCTTCGAGGCTTGAACTGTTTGGTCAAGCAACTCAAGTTCAAGATGTTAACTGTCAGAACGGTCAGTCACAAATACAACATCGTGATTGGTTAGTCACGATCGATCTCATAGACACATTTTAATTTTTCCACAACACAGGAAGTTCCTGGGGTTTGCTTTTGGGGGTGAAGCTTTCCAATATCGGGTTCTTCCATTCGGCCTAGCCTTATCACCTTGCACATTCACAAAGTGTACGGATGTAATACTGTCTCCATTACGACTCCAGGGCATCCGCATTTTGAATTATATAGATGACTGGCTAATTCTAGTCACGAGAACTGGCATTACAACACAGGAATATTGTCTTAGCTCACCTGGTTGCTTCGGTGTTGGAAGTCAACGCCAAGAAAAGCATTTTCTCCTACCCAGAGAATGATGTATTCAGGGATCATATGGAATTCGGTAATGATGCGGGCACAGCTATCTCCTTCTAGAATCGATACCATTCAGTATACCCTGAGCAAAGTTAGGCTAGGCCAAAACTTTTTTTCTTAGGTCTCATGGCTTCTGCATCCACAGTGATTCCTATGGGCCGTTTGCATATGAGTTTTAGTTGTGGCTCAAAGCCAGGGGATTTCACCCAAGGGCCAATCCCCGAAGGCAGATAAGGGTTACGTCCCGTGAGCTACGTACCCTTTCTATGTGGTCCAGACCCTGGCTCCTTGCTTTGAGTCCCACTCTAGGTGCGTCTTGCCGTCGCATATTGCTAATGATGGACGCCTCACTGTCGGACTGGGGAGCGGTCTTATGTGGTCGTCCAGCTCAAGGGGAATGGGAGGCCCATCAGCTCGATTGGCACATCAGCTATGTCGAAGTTGGTGGCTGTTTTTCTGGCCCTGAAATACTTCCTCCAGCATATGAGAGGCTGCCATATCCTGGTGCAAGTGGACAACAGAGCGGCAGTCTCTTACATAAACCATCAAGGAGTTAAACAGACTGGCATGACATATTCTCCTTTGGGCCCAGGGCAAGCTTCTGTCACTCGGATCAGTATATATATCCCTGGATGCCTGAATGTGGGAGCGGACTTATTGTCCAGACAAAAAATACCGATGGGAGAATGGAAACTCCACCCCGAGGTAGTGAATCCCCGAGGTAGCCGAATGGAAGAACCAGATATTGGAAAGCTTCACCCCCAAAAGCAAACCCCAGGAACTTCCTGTGTTGTGGAAAAATTAAAATGTGTCTATGAGATCGATCGTGACTAACCAATCACGATGTTGTATTTGCGTCCATCATTAGCAATATGCGACGGCAAGACGCACCTAGAGTGGGACTCAAAGCAAGGAGCCAGGGAATACAGGAGTGGGCTGAGAACACAGCCCTGCGGGGCTCCAGTGTTGAGGGTCAGTGATGAGGAGATGTTGCTGCCCATTCTAACCACCTGATGTCTGCCTGACAGGAAATCCAGGATCCAGCTGCACAGCGAGCTGTTTAAGCCCAGAGCCCGGAGTTTCTCATCAAGCTTGGAGGGCACTATGGTGTTAAATGCTGAGCTGTAGTCTACAAACAGCATTCTCACATATGTGTTCCTTTTTTCCAGGTGGGAAAGAGCAGTGTGTATTGTAGATGCAATGGCATCATCAGTGGAGCGGTTGTTGCGGTAGGCAAACTGCAATGGGTCCAAAGAGGTGGGCAGAACAGAGCAGATGTGATCTCTGATCAACCTCTCAAAGCATTTGCTGATGATGGGGGTGAGGGCAACAGGACGCCAGTCATTTAAGCAGGTGATTTTGGCTTGCTTCGGTACAGGCACAATGGTTGATGTTTTGAAGCATGTGGGGACTACAGACAGGGAGAGGGACAGGTTGAAAATGTCCGTAAAAACACCAGCCAGTTGGTTCGCGCATGCTCTGATGACGCGGCCCGGAATGCCGTCTGGACCCGCGGCTTTACGGATGTTCACCCGTCGAAAGGATCGGGTTACATCCGCAACAGAGACGGAGAGTGAACCATCATCTGTAGTATCGGCCGCGAGTGCTCTCTCCGTGAGGGCGGTGTTGTTGTTGTCCTCGAAACGAGCATAAAATGTATTAAGCTCGTCCGGGAGAGAGGCAGCGGTGATCATGGCGGAGTTTTTATTCTGTTTATAGTCCGTAATGATGTTAATTCCCTTCCACATACTTCTGGAGTCAGTGGTGTTGAACTGACCTTCAATTTTGTGCCTGTACTGGCGTTTGGCTGTGCTGATGGATTTACGGAGGGCATAACTGGCTTGTTTACGCTCCTCCGCGTTCCCGGAATTAAAAGCGGTGGTCCGCGCAGTAAGTGCCGCGCGAACATCGCCGTTAACCCAGGGTTTCTGGTTGGGGAAGATCCGTATTGTTTTGGTTGGAACAACATCCTCTGCACACTTCCTGATGAAACACGTTACGCTATCAGCGTAAACCTCGATGTCGTCATCGGAGGCAGACCGGAACATCTCCCAGTCCGCGTGATCAAAACAGTCCTGTAGCGCAGAGTCTGATTGGTCCGACCAGCACTGGATCATTCTGAGGGCGGGTGATTCCCGTTTCAGTTTCTGCCTGTAAGCGGGCAGAAGCAGAACGTAAGAGTGGTCAGATTTGCCAAATGGTGGGCGGGGGAGGGATTTGTAGCCATCCCGGAAAGGAGAATAGCAATGATCCAAAACCCGGTCCCCTCGTGTGTTGAAGTTGATGTGTTGGTGGAATTTTGGAGCTATTGTTTTAAAATTGGCTTTGTTGAAGTCCCCGGTAACAATGAACGCGGCCTCAGGGTGCGCGGTTTCCTGCTCACTTATACTGCCATACAGTTCCCTGAGTGCCCGGTCTGTGTCGGCTTGTGGGGGGATGTACACAGCTGTGATGATGACCGCTGTGAATTCCCTCGGTAGCCAAAATGGTCGACACAGAAGCATGAGAAATTCCAGATCAGGAGAGCAGAAAGACCTGATAAAATGTACATTCCTCTGATCACACCATGATTTGTTGATCATAAAACATACACCACCTCCTCTGCTTTTACCAGAGAGGTCTTTCGCTCTGTCCGCTCGGTGCACGGAGAAACCCGTGGGTTCGATGGCCGAGTCTGGAATCTCCGCAGACAACCAGGTTTCCGTAAAACAGATAACACAGCATTCTCTCGTCTCTCGTTGGAAAGAGATCCGCGCTCTCAGCTCGCATAGCTTGTTGTCCAGAGACTGAACATTTGCGAGTAGTATACTGGGTAGCGGGGGGCGATTTGCGCGACGTCTTACTCTGATGAGAACGCCGGCTCTTTTTCCTCTTTTCCGTCTGCGTCTCCGCGGCCGGGCAGCCCAAACAAAGGGCTCCGCTGGCGTGTTTGTAAACCGCGGGTCGGCGTTGAGGAATGTGAAGTCCGGTTTTCGGTGTGTGATTGCCGAACCAATGTCCAAAAGCGTTTGTCTGTCGTACACAATAAGGCAGACAGCATCCAAGACAAAAAAACACAGAACTGTAAACAAAACAAACAATAAACTGCAGTGTTTTGACGGAGCTCGCGACGCAGCAGCCATACTCGGCGCCATCTTGAGATCAACGAGAACACAGCCCCATCACCATTAATGGAGCACCGGTGGAGAGAGTCAGCAGCTTCAAGTTCCTTGGTGTCCACATTACTGAGGAACTCACATGGTCCGTCCACACTGAGGCCGTTGTGAAGAAGGCTCACCAGCGCCTCTTCTTCCTGAGACGGCTGAGGAAGTTTGGAATGAACCAACACATCCTCACACGGTTCTACACCAGCACCGTAGAGAGCATCCTGACTGGCTGCATCACCGCCTGGTACGGCAATAGCACCGCCCACAACCGCAAAGACCTGCAAAGGGTGGTGCGAACGGCCAGAAATATCATCGGAGGTGAGCTTCCCTCCCTCCAGGATATATATAACAGACGGTGTGTGAAGAAAGCTCGGAGGATTATCAAAGACTCCAGCCACCCGAGTCATGGGCTGCTCTCACTGCTTCCATCAGGCAGGCGGTATCGCAGCATCAGGACCCGCACCACCCGACTACATGACAGCTTCTTCCCACAAGCAATAAGACTTTTGAACACATGATCCCTCATGATCAACAATCAGCACTGCACTTTATTAATCCTCATTCTGTCAATATATTCTCCCATTCAATTAGTGTTTATATATATTTATACCCGTATCTAGTGTATGTGTATTCTACATTGTGTGTATTGTGTACATTTGTTATGTAAATTGTTGTGTAGGTATGTGTACATTTGTTATGTAAATTGTTTTGTGTAAATATGTTGTTATTGTCACTGTCATTACTGCATTGTTGCACGGAACTGCACACAAGAATTTCACCTGCTGTTGCACTCGTGTACACAGTAGTGTGACAATAAAGTGATTTGATTTGATTTGATTGATTGAAACAAATCTAGCTAAGATATTACGAAGCAGAAGTAGACCTCTTCGCCTCCTAACAGCGCAATGCCCCATCTACTTCTCTCTGAGTCATCCAGCCCCCCCTGGGTCTGGACGCAATTACACATACATGGCCCAAAATGCACCTGTATGCATTCACTCCGGTTTCTCTGCTCCCGGGAGTTCTAGCGAGAGTTTGCCAACAAGGGTCTTGCCTCCTACTGATGGTGCCGTGTTGGCCGAACAGAGTATGGTTCACAGAGATAATTGCTCTCCCCGACGGTCCGACTTGGCCGAACAGAGTATGGTTCACGGAGATAATTGCTCTCCCCGACGGTCCGACTTGGCCGATACTGGTAAGGAGGGACCTCCTGTCTCAAGCGCAGGGGACAATATTTCATCCCCGGCCTGAGTTGTGGAACCTTCATGTTTGGACCCTGAAGGGTATCAACTGAGGTACACTGGATTTTCACCTGAAGTTATTGAGACCATTCTGAGTGCTAGGGCTCCTTCTACTAGAAGAAATTATGCCAATAAATGGGGTGTCTTTGATGTGGTGTACTGCACGTAATGCAGATCTGTTTAAGTGCCAGATTGATTCAGTTCTGCATTTTCTGCAGGAAAAATTACCAGCAGGCACATGCCCCGCCACTCTCAGGGTTTATGTGGGTGCCCTATCGGCTTGCCACGCCTTGATCAATGGAGTGCCACTAGGGAAACATCCTTTGCCTACACACTTTGTTCATGGAGCTAGGCGACTGAGGCCTCCCGTTAGGACCAGGATCCCTTCATGGGACTTAGCTATAGTCCTTGAGGGTCTGGTTGAGACCCCATTTGAACCTCTAGAGTCAGTGTCTGTCCAGCTTCTGAATCAAAAGATGTTTTTTTTTCTTATGGCTATTACTTATTTTAAAAGAATTGGGGAATTGCAGGCTCTTTCCTTCTTGCCATCCTGCTTAGACTTTGCCCCAGGAATGCCAAAAACCGAAAGCCATTTATAATGCTGGATCAGAAGAAATTTTACAGACTGTGTCCAGTCCATGCTCTTCAGGCCTACGTACACCGCTCTAGCCAGTGGCATAAGTCATGGCAACTATTCATCTGCCATGGGGGCCATAACAAGGGGACGGCTGCCACAAAACAGACAATATCACACTGGGTGAGGGATGCTATTGCCCTGGCCTATGAGGCATTCGGTCAAGCTTCGCCAGCAGGCATCAGGGCTCATTTTACAAGAGGGGTTTCTTCTACTTAAGCTTTGGCTGGGGGTGTCCCTCTGCAGCATATTTGTGATGCGGCAGGCTGGTCATCTCTGCATACATTCATAAGATTTTATAGTTTGGATGTTCATGCCACTCCCTGGCACTTGCGTCCTTTAGTCAACATCACAAGCTCATGTCTGAGACCTCTCGCACTCTTATGAGCACACACAACACAACTGTAAGGGGTCCAGACACCCACAGTGTGGTGGCGTGGGTATTCCCGTTCCCAAAGTGCTGAATCAGCGCAGCATTAAGTGCAGCTTTTGATAAGGGAACATCTCTGGTAACTTTACTGTAACCACTTGTTCCCTGAAAAAGTGGAACAAGATGCTGCGCTTCATCACCGCACTAAGGATGTCCCAGGACTGCTCTTCAGACAAAAGACCTGACGATGCACCTGTGGCACATCTATTTATAGCCCTGCTACTGGCGCATTCTAATGTCACCAACAGAGACTATAAATTCTAGTTAATTTTATTGATGTGTTGTGCACACATTCACAGCTGGTCACTCCTAATAGACGTTCCCAAAGCTCTGAATCAGCGCAGCATCTTGTTCCACTTTTTCAGGGGACAAGGGTTAAAGCAAAGTAACCCGAGACATTCTCACATGAACATGCCAACGCAAACACCTCACTATGGCTGCTGACTGGAAGTGATGATATATAATTAAAAAGCACTTAAATATTTAGATTTTTTCATCAAAAGTGGTAATATTTAGAATGCATTAATTAAACCAGTCATATGGATGGTGTTTTTGCTAACTGTATGTGATTTTTGGAGCTTCAAAGGAATTTTAAGGTCCTCCTGAGCTGAGATATCTTTCTATTTTTCTTCAAATGTGTTCTACAGAAGAAAGAATGTCATACACACCTGGGATGGCATGAGAAAATGATAAGAGAATATTCATTTTTGGGTGAACTATCACTTAAAAAATTCTACTTCCAATTCCCATTCAGCTTAATGATTCAGATTCATTTATGATTCCATTAACAATTCTGTCACTACTTTTAAGGAACTACTCTTTGAGGGAAATCACGCCACAAATGTCATGAAACTGATAATGCTATAGATTTAGATAATTAATCAGTGTGCTTAATAACATGATATATATTAACCCAGTTAATCATTCCCTCTGATCATAATAAGGATTTTTTTTCCCAACCATCGGAGCAGTTCTGTCACGATTCCCCATTGTCTGCCTCGTGTTTTTTCCCTCACTATCACCCTAAACTATGTTTCCCACAATTCCCGGCCCTCATCACATCCAACTATCCCTCATTGTTTGCACCTGTCCATCGTTATCCCTGTTTATTTAAGCCCTGTTGTTTTTCCACCCAGGGTCGATCGTTGATTGTATGTTGCCTGAGTTCCAGCCCGAGTTCCTGCTTGTTCCAGTCGGTTTATGTTTTCCTCTTCATTACTTTCGTTTTCCCATTGTGGACCTTTTGTTTGTTCCAGTGTTCTTGTTGTCTTTTTGATCAGTTCAATAAAGCTGCATCTAGATCCCCACTCCGCGTCAGCTCCATTCGTTACAGAACGATCGACCAACAATGGATCTAGCAGCCCAGCAGGCGAACTACCAGTTTCTCTGCCTCAGACAAGAGGACCGCCCAATAGAGACCCACGTCCGTGAGTTTCTGGAGCTGGCATACACATCAGACTTCCCAGAGTTTTCCTTGGTGGCCTTCTTCAGGGGAAATCTTAGCAGTTTGCTAAAGGAGCGGCTGCCACCAGCGACCCCGCACTATACGCTCCGCGATTTCGTTGAAGAGACCCTGAGGATCTGCGGCTCTCCATTCACTGTGGGTGTTGCGGAGGAGGACTCTACCTCTCCTCCCACAGTGGTCACCCCCCAGCCTTCCATAACTCGTCCCTCCACGCCTGTCACGGCCAACGAGCCAACGCCCACACTTGTCACGGCCAATGAGCCAACACCCACGCCTGTCACGGCCAACGAGCCAACGCCCACGCCTGCCACGGCCAACGAGCCAACGCCCACGCCTGCCTCAGCCAGCGCGTTGTCAGCCTCGTCCGTCCCAGAGCCAGCGTTGTCAGCCTCGTCCATCCCAGGGCCAGCGTTGTCAGCCTCGTCCGTCCCAGAGCCAGCATTGTCAGCCTCGTCCTTCCCAGAACCAGCATTGTCAGCCTCATCTGCCCGGAGGAGGAGGAGGAGAAGAGGAAAGGCTTCCGCTCTCCAGTTTCCGCCTTCCAGAGCCAGCGCTTGTAGCCTCGACCGTCCCAGAGCCAGTGCCAGTGCCTGTAGCCTCGAATGTCCGGAGGAGGAGGAAAAGAAAGTCCTCCTGAGCTCCACCTCCCAAGCCTCCCAGGGCCCCACCTCCCAAGCCTCCCAGGGCTCCGCCTCTCGAGCCTCCCAGATCTCCGCCTCTCGAGCCTTCAACGGCTCTGCCTCTCGAGCCTCCCACGGCTCTGCACCTTAAGTCCTCCATGGCTCCGCCTTCCTCGGCTCTGCCCCTGAAGTCCTCCATGGCTCCGCCTTCCATGGCTCTGCCCCTGAAGTCCTTCATGGCTCTGCCTTCCACGGATCTGCCCTTGAAGTCCTCCACGGCTTTGCCTTCCACGGCTCTGCCTCTGAAGTCCTCCATGGCTTCGCCATCTACAGCACCGCCTACTAAGCCTCCTTGGCCACTTGACCTGATCCCTGTCCTGTGGTCTCCTCCCAGGCCTCCTGAACCTTTCCCTGTCCTGAGGCCGCCTTCCAGGCCTCCTGAGCCTTTCCCTGCCCTGAGGCCACCTCCCAGGCCTCCTGAACATTCCCTGTCCTACGGCCATCTCCTAGACCTCCTGAGCCTTTCCCTGTCCTGTGGTCTCCTCCCAGGCCTCCTGAGCCTTTCCCTGTCCTGAGGCCACCTCCCAGGCCTCCTGAACATTCCCTGTCCTACGGCCATCTCCTAGACCTCCTGAGCCTTTCCCTGTCCTGTGGTCTCCTCCCAGGCCTCCTGAGCCTTTCCCTGTCCTGTGGTCTCCTCCCAGGCCTCCTGAGCCTTTCCCTGTCCTGTGGCCACCTCCCAGATCCCCTGACCCTGTCCCTCCTGACCCATTCCCTGTCCTGTGGTCACCTCTCAGATCTCCTGACCCTGTCCCTCCTGACCCGTCCCCTGTCCTGCGGCCACCTCCCAGACCTCCTGACCCATCCCCTGTCCTGTGGCCACCTCCCAGATCCCCTGACCCCATCCCTCCTGACCCATCTGCTGTCCTGCGGCCACCTCCCAGGCCCCCTGAATCTGTCCCTGTCCTGTGGCCTCCACCCCGGCCTTCTGACCCACTCTGTCCGTCCGGTGTCCGCCCCCCCGACCTCCTGACCCAGCTCCCACCTTGAGGTCATCCCCTTGGTCTCCCTGGTCCCCGTGGTCTGTCCGTTTGCCCCTTGTGCCCCCCCTTGACTGTCCGTTTGCCCCTTGTGCCCCCCCTTCACTCCTGGGACGTTTTGTTTTTTCTTTTCCTTTTTTTTTGTTTAGGGGCGTCTGGAATCCGCCCCTTTGAGGGGGAATTCTGTCATGATTCCCCATTGTCTGCCTCGTGTTTTTTCCCTCACTATCACCCTAAACTATGTTTCCCACAATTCCAGGCCCTCATCACATCCAACTATCCCTCATTGTTTGCACCTGTCCATCGTTATCCCTGTTTATTTAAACCCTGTTTTTTTTCCACCCAGGGTCGATCGTTGATTGTATGTTGCCTGAGTTCCAGCCCGAGTTCCTGCTTGTTCCAGTCGGTTTATGTTTTCCTCTTCATTACTTTCGTTTTCCCATCGTGGACCTTTTGTTTGTTCCAGTGTTCTTGTTGTCTTTTTGATCAGTTCAATAAAGCTGCATCTAGATCCCCACTCCGCGTCAGCTCCATTCGTTACAAGTTCAAGCTTTAATTGAATTGCAATTCAAGTACAATCTCAGTCAGCAGGGGGCAGTAAGTGCAGCTCCAGCTGTACATGCAACGTGCAGCTGTACAGGCAATAACTTACAACACCACACTCACTGACAGCAGACAGCACAAGATGAGGATGCGTTCTTGCGTTCAAACACAGCTGGATGAAGCGCAACTCTTATTGCAGGGGTCTTGAGATGTCTTTTTCTAAGTTTCAAACTACAGTTAACTTGAAAATGCATCCTAAAACTGCTTTAGTATATATGATGCAACTAAAGTTAGATGCTCCAAAGGCATATCCATAGACACATCCTTTTAAAAGCCCTTATAATTTTACCTAGGACAGATTGAAGAATTCAACTGAAATTTGGATTGCTGTGGACCAAACTCGGTTCCTGGAGGGCAACAGTCCAGCAGAGTTTAGCTCCAACCCTAATTAAACACCTGACACAGCTAATCAAGGTCTTGAGGAGTGCTTGAAGATTACAAGGAGGCATTTGGAACAGGGCTGGGAATAAACTCTGCATGGCTGTGGCCCTCCAGAAACTGAGTTTGACACCCCTGCTGTGGACTATAGGCCAATTACAGGCTGATGTTCAATAAAATAAATTTAAACAATACATTGCCTTCTAAAGGCACTTTTGTATTGTCTTATCAAATATCTGCAAATATTTATATATGCTATTAATTGTGATTAATTAATCAGCATATCATTTAATTAATTTAATTGGAAAATGTAATCGATTGACAGCCCTAGAAAATAAATTGTTTTTATTATTATTATTATTATTATTATTATTTTAAGGAAACAGTTCAAAATAAGAGTGATTATAAAACATGTGAAATCTAACATGCAAGTCCCTTGCATGGGTCAGTAATGGATTCACAGCTGCCAAAGACATTTTGTACATGGTTTACTCTGACTTGAATGTTTATGCAGGGGGATCACAGATTTCTAGATCAGGAGAAAAAGTCAGATCAGATCAGTGTCTGCCTAAGGTTCCACCTGATATATCTTCAGTGCTATGAGGGAGAGCTTATATAATACATTTCATGATACAACCAGAACTCGTCAACATCACTGAACATTTCACATTCAGAGTGCAGCAATGGAGAAAACTTGGTTGCATTTCTACATTACAAGTTCTCTAATGGGGAACTGCATGGTTCTAAAATTGTTTACTTGCAAATAGATTTAATTGGACTTTTACAGCAGTTCATATGAAATGAAAAAGAAGTTGTCATTTTTTTGGTGCACAAATGTATTCAAGGTGTGTTCAAACCAAGTATCCAACATGCAATAGAACATTCAGTGACAAAGTCTTTCTGGCTACACTTTACAATAAGGTTCCATTCGAACACTTTTTAATGAATTAGGTATAATGAACAAACAATTAACAATATATAGTTTACAGCGTTTATTAAACTGCTGATGTTAGTTAATAAAATTACAATTGTTCATTGTTAGTTCATAGTGCAATAACTAATGCTGTAAAATATTGCTCATTGTTAGTTCATGCTAACTAATTTTGTTGAGGAAGGCTGATGAGTAATGATGAGTAACTGCATTACGCCTCACCAAATTTTGACAGGAATAACTGTTAATTATAATGTCTGCTGAAAGCACATCAATTTGTCTTCATATGCTTTTGGATGATAATATGAATTCTAATTACTCAAGACATTCTCAAGAAAACCCAGTGTTCATGTTTTGCCAGTTTTAGTACCATTTTACTAAGTTCATTAATTAAGGTAACCAGTTGTAATTTTCATTGCTACAAAATAACAAATATACAGTAGGTGAACTTTACAGAGGGAATGGTCGTTATAAAACAGTTGGTTCTGGTCCTCTAATCTGATTGGCTAAGCAACATTCAAAGGGTTTTTATATTTAGTATAACATCTAGCTCCAGAATTCTGAGTGGATTAATATGAACGGGAAGGTGAAATTGCTGTCACTCCACTCTAGTCATAGGCTGGGTTTCCCATAGCACAAAGTAGAATGTTAGCAAGGCGTGTTTCCCATAAGCATCATTAAGTAACGAGAGCTTTGAACTGCTCTTAAATCCATTAAAGGAGACCTATTATGCCCTTTTTACAAGATGTAGTAAAAATCACAGGTGTCCCCTGAATGTGTCTGTGAAGTTTCAGCTCAAAATACACCACGGATCATTTAATATACCATGTTGTAAATGCCTCTTTTTGGGTGGAATCAAAAACACGTTGTTTTTGTGTGTGTCTCTTTAAATGCAAATGTGTTGCTGCTCCCCGCCCCATCATAGCTCTGGACTCCGTAAATACAATCAGAGACAATAGTAACTTTAACTGCATTAGCTGTGGAATCAGCTAACAAGCACATTTGGAAAGGCTATTTGCAAACCTTCACAAAATATAAAGTGCGATTCTTACATCTTCAGGATATAAAGCTGGAACACGAACTGAGTTTGAGAATCACATTTTTTGAAAATCTTGCTTTATATTGACACTCATTAACAAAGCAGTCCGGTGTAAAATGATTTGCACAAACACACACAAATTTTGGCATATTTTGAGGCACAATTCCTTAAAAAAAAAAAAAAAACTTGTCCACTGCGTCTTCAGTGGCTCTGATGCCGGCAGTACATGAAAATACTCTTATGTTCACTTTTACAGCCAACAACCAAACACTTATGATGCCTACGAAGCTGAGACATTATTCTTCTCACTGTATCTACTCCAGCTCGGAAAAAAATGGTGGACTGTGTGTAGATCACTCAGGGGAGGATCTATGATAATAGGGTGGAGTCTGTCACCTGTCGTGGGCGAGGTCACGTTAGAGCAGAAACTAAAACCATTAATTATGACACACTGTTTTTGATTCATAGAAATATAAGAGGAGTGGGTGAATTTTTAACATTGTAGGGTGGTTGTGTACACACACTACCAACTCACATTTATGTACAAACACCATGTAAAATACATTTTGCATAATAGGTCCCCTTTAAGTGCAACTTAAACTTTTCTGGCATCTTTTACAGTTTATCAAAGACAATGGGACATTTAATACATTGCATTAATATATTATAATTGGAAAGCCATTGTAAACTATTTCAGAGGATAAAAAAAAGTTTTGAAAAAAATCGCTATGTAATCAACAGGTAGTCTCCACAGTCTGTGCAAGCTACGTGATAGGTCTAAATTTACAAGACACGTAATACAGTATAACATTATATTAGCCTTCTTTGATAAGCATAATTTGTGTGTCAATTGAAAGACAACGTGTTCTTATTAAACAGATTATTTAAGACATAGGTGATTAATATTGAGCATACAGATTAAAACTTAAATACATATGCCTTAATAAATAATTAAAATACGGTTAACACACACACTCTCTCTCCCTCTCTCTCTCTCTTCATCCTACTCCTCTTCTTTCATCCTCCAATGGCTGGTTCATATTGGGAGCCTATAGTTATTTTACAAAGCAGTAACAAATTGCATGATGCATAATGGCACCAAGGCTACACGTACACAGTACCTTCAACTAATCAGATGATCTATTAATATTTAGAAAGGTCTGTGATCAGTTCAATACTAATGCCTGTCATTTTAATTCTGTTCTATGTGCATTTGTTCAGTTTCAAGCCAAAGGAACAAAACTTTAGGCTACACGTGAGCCCCTTATGATTCACATTGCATATATTCATGTTACATGCATTTATTGTGTCACTTTCATTCATCTCCATGATTGAGCATCAATACATCTTAAAATCTGTCTTACTAAAGCCATCTCTATTTCTTTAATTTAATTCTATAATATATTTCGGCGCCTCAACATGGTTACAAACTACTTCTGTTATGAAGAGGGCAGACGAGGGAGTAAGGATCCAAAAGCAGCTTTATTAGAATTGCAAAAGTAAAGGGAAGTACAAACGCAGCAACAAATGAAACCTCCACGAGGGGAAAATAAAGAAATGAACTCAAGAAAACAACACGGGTGGGGGGCTTGCAAGGAGGGCATAGGCAGGAACACGGACCAGAGCTTCAAACATAGAACAACGACCAACAAAGGACAAGGTGAACATGAGGGCTTAAATACAAAACAAGGGGAAACATAGACCAATGGACAAACAGAACTCATAACAAGGTAAAAAGGTAATTAACTAAAACCAATGACAAGACTAGAACTGATAACAAGATAAATCAAACAATAAACCAATGAAAACCAGACACATGGTCAAGGAGGGAAAACAGGACTTGACAACACTTCAAAATAAGAGTTCATAAAAACAAAAGGCAATACGGAACATAAAAGGTGCCAAAACTCAAAGAGTGCATAAACAAAGAACAATGTGGAATATAAAAAGTGCCAAAAACTTAAATAAATAGGTACACAAACCAAAGACGGTGTGGATCGTTACAACTTCAATGTTATTCAGTTTTTCCACCTTATTTACATTTTGAGAAGACAATTTGTAGTTATTCTAACAGCACACTTGGATTGGACAGCTCCTGTAACAAAGCACTTAAATTCTACATTATAACAAGCAATCTACACGCTGGTTTGGGAAACTCCATCATAACATAACGAGCAAGCGAGTTAGTTAAGATGATCGTTAAAATTTAAGTTGCAACGTTATCGGGAAACCCATCCTATAGTCTGTTCCAGTCTGTGCTTTACTTGGCAACACACAAAGCTGGATGCTATTTTAGTTGCTGGAGAGAAAGAACACAAACTCACTAGGTAATTTTTGTCTTAAATGTGAGTTATTCACTATTATTTGCTTTTTTGTTGAACTATCTGTAAAAGCAGAATTTAATTCACAGTCAGGTGTTTTTTTAACTTCTGGCACTTTCATGTCCCATGGGGATGATTTTTTTTTTTTTTAAAACAAACTTATCAACTATGTTCAGGGTATATATTTATATATATTAGGGCTGTCAATCTATTAAAATTTTTAATCAAATTAATTACATGGTGTCCCGATTTAATCGTGATTAATCGCATCCTGAGAAAGCCCCTCATATAACAATATATGGCAGTAGAAAAAAACAAAGTAATTTTTCTAAAAGATGAAATTAATGTTATTTTAGTAATGTTACTTTAAAGGTTTTTTTTTTTTTTGTTATTTTAGAGGTGGAGCAAGACAAAGATACAATTTCAGGATATTTGAACAAAATTAACTGCAACCAGGGGCATCAAAATGTCAGGGAAGGAGGTCCGGAAGAAGTGGCAGGACTTTGTGAGCCTCGCAAAAAGGGAAAGGTCACTGCAGATGACAGCAATTAAAATAACAGTTGGTGGGACCAATGATTCCCGTCTTTTCACAGCTGAAGAAGACAAAAACATTGTCAATACTTGGCACAAGTGCCTCAGATGGCATTCATGGTGGTATTGACCTTCATGGAGGACTGGGTTTGCCTCACCTGAACCTGAGTCAGGTCCCTCATGCTCGGAGGAACAATACTTTTCACCTCTCACTGGCAGACACCTATCTCCTAGTCCCCAAACAGCCCATCAATGCCCCAGCCTCCCTCTTCTATTGTCCAGACTGCAGCCACAACCCCTCAGCAGTTTGATAATGTCTGTGGTTGTAGTCAGGACTTGGCGCAATTGGAGAGGGAGAAACTGGAGGTCTTAAAAAACATAAGCCAATGCCTTAAAGAGGCTGATGAGAGGGACAACAAATTTAAGCAGAAGGTCATTGACCTCAAGAAGGTAAAACTGGCTTTGGAAGTGAGGAGACTTATACTGGAGTAGATGAGGTTTGCATGGCCCTCCATTTCTGTGCCAATCATCTTGCCAGATAAGTCAGGTAAAATTGTCCAATATTGTTTAATCAAGACTATTGTTAAAAAGGCTAATAATAATTTACTGGTACTGACACGAGACTTGTACTGACAATCAACCAATGTTTCAGCAAGCGGTTAGAGCCGTAGCATATAAAATGCTCGACTCCCCCCAACTCCAGCAGGTGGCATTAATTAGTGTTTGCAGAGTATGGCTCAGTATGGAGTGAGTGCAAACCAAACAGATTATTAGTTCTTTTATTCACATTATGGTGTTTGTGTGCGTGCATTTAAACCAAGTAAGTAGATTTATACACCTAAAGCTTATTTCCGTTGCTGGTTTAGAAATGAGGCATACCAGTATAGACATTCTATGCATGTTTTTTTGTTGATGTTGTTGTCCAATATATTGATGATCAACTGATGTATGGGCATTCTGAATTTATATCATGCTTGACATGTTATATTAGATTGTTAAAGGATACTTTATAGAAGGAAATGAGTTTGTGCATTTATCTGTGAATGCTGATTATTGCTTATAGAAGTGCTCATGCTATATGCAACGTGTATCAATTTAGTTTATTCTAATCTTGTGTTTTTCATTATTGTTTATTTTTTGTACTTGTATGCCCCTTTTAGATCACCCACAAATATACACCTATGTGCATAAAGCCCTAGTGAAACACTGTGGAATTTATGGTGGTGAAAATAAAGGGTCAAAGGAATTTTAAGCTGTTTCTTCATGTCTCTGATCGGACATCTGTAGTGAACTATTTCCCAATCAGCATCCCCTATTGGTTGAAGTTAAACCAATTTTACAACTATTGAGATATGTTTTTATCATTTCTTGTGCAATAATCTTTTCTATATGAAGTTAGGATTCATCTCAAGAAAGAAACGGCAAACCCAAATTAATAAATAGTTTTGATTCAGTGCTCTAATTAATAATGTGTTTGTTCAACCGTCCAAGGCCTAAGGCCCTATGAAATACTATTCAAATATTCTGACTGTCCTAATAAGTGTTTCAAAGTGAATGGCTATTGGCTGATTGTTACAAGTCATTTCCAAATATATATATTAAAACAAAAGCATACACACCCTATACATTCTATTACATCTTGAATCTGTTTTTTTTTTTTTTTTTTTTGTATCTATTTTAAATGAATTTGTGTGTGTGTGTGTGTGTGTGTGTGTGTGTGTGTATATTATTAAGGGTGAGAGTAGTACAAATCTATTTTCTTCCTCTAGCCCATACATTTATACAGGTGCAGACAATATTTATTGTAGACATGTTTTACCATCACTGTTCTGTGCATACATATGTATAAGTATCACAACCTCTGGTCATTATTTGTAATTATTATTGATTACAATCAGAGAATAAATTGAAGTGATAATCAGTACGATTTCTCATTAAATCAGGCATTCAGTTTCTTCAAGGTAGGGCCTAATGCAATTAGTGAAACAGCAGCGTGTGATATGTGAATATTAGCACAGCCTAATAACCTTTAATCACATGGTTCCTATAATAAATGTAGGATAGAGATCACACTTCAGTAGACTTGCAAAGGAAATTATGGTTGCACTACACCGTGTTCTTCAACTGAGAGTGAGAGAAAGAGAAAGACATAGATGACCACGAAGCAGTCTGTTTACTATAAATGCCTTCATCAGGCAGCATCAAATCCCTCTGGATATACTGTATGACATGACTGTCATTGAGAGATACCATCTACCACAAGGAGAAATAGGGCAACTGCAGAATATCATTGGGCCTAAACTGATGCATGCCACCAGGGGGAATTTTGCCTTGTCCCCCAAGTGCAACTACTAGCCACTCTGAGATTTATGCAACAGGCAGTTTTCTCCACGTACTTTGTGATGGGCTTGTACTAAGTAAGGCATCAGCGTCAGGATCTGTACAAGCAGTCACCAATGAAATGCTTACACTTGCTGCTGAACCTGTTAAATTCCCAGCATCAAGACAGTACATCTCAGACATATGTAACGAGAGCCAGCTGGTAAATAGCTGTGCAGTGTGTAAACCTCACTCTCCTGACCTCAAGAGGTGCACTAGCGACTGACGCTAGAGGCTGTAGCCTTTAGCCTCCTTGTTAGCGCACCCGCCTTCCACGTCGGAGACGTCGGTTCGAGTCACGTTCGGAGCGGGGGCGAGTAGGACCGACTACATTTGGTGCCGTGACCTGGATGGGAGTGATGTTTTGGGGGGTGAATGTAACAAGAGCCAGCTGGTAAATAGCTGTGCAGTGTGTAAACCTCACTCTCCTGACCTCAAGAGGTGCACTAGCGACTGACGCTAGAGGCTGTAGCCTTTAGCCTCCTCGTTAGCGCACCCGCCTCCCACGCCGGAGACGTCGGTTCGAGTCCCGTTAAGAGCGGGCCGAGTAGGACTGGCTACACATACAACAGCACTTTTTAGCACATCACAAGATACCACAGGTTGTTGGAGTGATTGATGGCACCTTGACCCCAATCCTCACTCCATCTGTGGATGGCCGTGTGTGTGTGTGTATATATATATGTATATATAGTATATGCCGCAAAGGCTAAGCAGCAATCAACTGCCAGGTGATCTGTGACCATGAGGGTTTGATCACATACAGTACATGGTGGCCAGAAATACACATGACTTATTCTTCTTCACCAATTCATCTGTGGGTCAAGACGCACAGGCGCATAACTCACAGGGACAGTGGAGACTTCTTGGGGACAGTGGTTGCCCACTGAGGCCATATCACACTGCACTGCCCATTTCTTAAACATAACATTTCCATAACATTTCAGCACTTGCCAGCAACAATCAGTCTGTCCCTTTGTTTGTACCAACTACATAATGTCCATATACAGCAGTGTTCTTTTTCCTTCCTTTATTAATGTCTGTGTTCAGTCATTTAAATATTATGATTGTGAATGATGATTAAATGATTTGTTGTTTTAATTCATATTTAATTTGTAAATGTTTTTCTTTTGAATTATCTTAAGTTATTTGAACTAAAAATCTAAATAAAGAAAAGTAAATACAAAACCTGATATTGAAGTCACATTGTACATGCATAAGGTTTCAGTGCGATTTGCCAGTTCACCATTATGTGTCCTTGAATCTCTGTCTCCTTACGATGCACTTAAGGCTTTACGATTACTCCAGAGCACTCGTAGATCTATGGCTATTTTCAAATTCTACTTAACTTATGATGCTTTTGGTAAACAGCCCTTAGTTCAAAGATGATTCGTACGATCGTTTCTATGATCTACTTAAGCCTACGATGCTTTTGGGAAACGCAGCCCTGGTAATTTACCATATAACATACAAAATGGTAAAAATATTTTCTAATTGTCTGTATTTACAGTGATTAAAAAAAGCATTCTCATTTCAGCCACAGAATTCCATTAAAAACAATACAGACTTTGAGATGTGCTGAAAATTGCACTGTGCTGTGAATTTTCATTACTAAAAAAAAAAAAAAGAAGATAGAAATTACATTAATCTCCTGTGGGGCATGCACATACACAGACAGAACATGTTGGAACATTGTTTGTAGACATATAAAAAAAATTGTATGAGTGTGAAAAATGTTGGCAGACTTTACTTTCTAGAAGGACAACGTGCTAAAAGTGTCCAAAAAACCCAATCATGCTGTTCTTTTTAATGTGTAGGTTGTTACACTGAGGCAGGCAGTAATATCTGACAAAGAGGATGGTGTGAACCCAAGTGCAGTTTAGACAGATGTGGGGGTGGAGCATGGTCTGACAAGACAGTCTTGGCTCAGGCAGCGAGGCCCAGGCGGCCGGGGTCTTAGGCGCTGGCTCTGGGTATGATGAGACTTCAGGCACTGGCTCTGGGACGGACAAGGCTTCCGGCGCTGAAGTGACAAAAACGGTATAGTACAGCAACAAGAATGCAATACATAATTAGGAACCAGAACATAAACCCAGACTTGACTATGACTTCAAAAACAATGTTTACACATTAACAAGACTCAACAATGACAAGGAGAACAAGAGGGCTTTAAATACACAAGGATTTACAAGGTAACAAGACTAATTAACAATCCATACCTGGGAACAATCAAAGGTAGCACAGAGACAAGGCCACAAACTAAATTTCAAAATAAAATACATGACATACAACTTGAACAAAAGCCCACAAATATGTAACATAGGTAAAGATAAGGCCTTCACATGACAAGTTTTGTTATACATACAAATGTATAAATGAATAAAAAAATGAAAAATGTAAGCAAATTGTTTTTTGTAAATATAGTTATGACCAATTATTTTATTATATGTATGCCTCTAAAAAGTCAGTGTAAACACACCTTTTGCAAGAAAATACTTTTAAAAGTATTAAATATAAATTGCAAATGTTGAAATCTGAAAATATCTCATCATTTGCAAACAGATTGTTGAGAGCAGTAAATGCAACACAAAAGTAATTTCTGATTTCCAAATGCTTCTTTCTAAGAAGAATCGGAATCAAATGGGAATAATCAAATTCCTTATGATTCCCATAGCCTCTTTTCTATGATATTCTATTGCCTAGCTATTGGGTCCATCCTTCAGTGTTAGTCTATTGTATCATTTATGTTAGTGGAACAAACAGTGCAGGTTATGTGCCAAAGTTGAATACTTATTATGGTAAGGAGTTTGTTCAAATTCTTAACCCCAAATATAAGCGATCAAAATAGTGAGGATTGCCTTCATTACAAACAAAAACCTCTAAAGTAGTCATTTAGCAGATTCAGATTTTACTGTTACATGAAAACTATACATGGATAAGTAAGTTTAATGGTAAATATAATTTTTAAGCGGTATGCCACAAGTTTTTCTATTACAACCAATGGCAAAGCTCACTGAGTTAAACACAAATACGTTTTAGAATGATTAAGATTTGGGTACTATTAAGCCTACATGCCTTAGTTAATCTACTGTACATATCTTATTTTAGAGTTTAATGGATTCAAAATATTATTTAATCAAACTATGACATCATTGCGTGACAGCAGAGTTTAAAGCAAGTCGTACTGATCATGCAAATCCTCTCCATAGGATGGGATTAAAAATGCACGACTGAAGCCAGTGACGTCGTCACTGCACAGATTACACACATAAAATGAAGCATCAAAAGAAACAAAACAACAACATTACACATCAGTGTCTCACCCCTCGGCTTGCACTGCTCTAAAAATTTACCATTCTGTCTGTTCCTCTCATATTTCCTATTCTGTCAGTGTGAGCCTGGCTTTCTTTCAGTCAGGAATCCTAAGGAATGCAGATAAACCCTTACCATGTGTCACACTCACATGAGCATGATTCTCTGGTTGAGAGAGCATTCCAGTGTGTTGCTTTGTGATGAATCTTAGCTTAGTTCACCTCAAAGACATAAAGCGACTTCTCCCAGGGGAGCAGCACAAATACGACTCAACGGAGCTTGCCCAGTTCATCTCAGGCTTTTCTCCACACCTCATGTGCTGGCTCATTAGCCTGCAATTCAGCGCTGGTGAAAAACACCAACAATGCGCTGTTTGTCTGGATTGAACTGTATATGTTTTTGATAACTGAGTTTTGGAAGAAACTAGTCAAACTCAGATGAATCAGTAGAAAACGTAGACTCAAAAAGTGTTTGGACACTTGAAAATGTATGAAAATGCATTGCTTTAGAAAACAAAATATCAAGGCAATTGCAAGCACAATTTTAATGCAAAACACTTGACAAAGTTTTTTGGGTTTAAAATGATAAAACAATACACTATTTTTGTAAAACAAAAACACTTTATAATGCAGGCAAATTGTGATTGGACACTTTCTGGTTGTCAAACATTAGCAGAACATGTCTCTAAGTAATGAGATGAACTAAATCTGTGGAGGAACTGACTATGATGCGTTACATTACAAGTCAAATATGAGATGGGCCTAGGTAGCTCAGCAAGTATTGACGCTGACTACCACCCCTGGGGTCGCGAGTTCGTATCCAGGGTGTGCTGAGTGACTCCAGCCAAGTCTCTTAATAAACCAAATTGGCTCGCTTAATAGGGATGGCACATGGGGTAACCTCTTCGTGATCATGGTGGTTAGTCTCCACATGCTGCGAGTCTCCGCGGTGTCATGCAAAGTGAGCAATGTGATAAAATGTGCAGATTGACTGTCTCAGAAGCGGAGGCAACTGAGACTTGTCCTCCGCCACCCGAATTGAGGTGAGTAACCACGCCACCACGAGGACCTAGTAAATAGTGGGAATTGGGCATGTAAAATTGGGGAGAAAATGGAAGAACAATATAAATAACAAAAAAAATAACAGATAATCAGAGAAAAGCTCTAGTATAATTTGTTTTTCAGATGAAATGGTACTTATAAATATTTTGTTACAAATTTAACAATATTCTGAAAAGATGAAATATCTTTGAAATATGATATTTTATGTGACTTGTGTGTCCAAAAGTGTCCTAATATTTTTTTGCATCACTTTTACAGAAGTTACAGAAAGAATACATTTTGTTGTGTGTGCATGTTTCTGACTTGCCTGCTTGAAAATACCTCATTTAAAAGTGCTACACTTTAAAACTTTAAATTTAATAAAAAAAATATTTTTTACACTAAATAAATAAATAAAAAAAGAGTGTTTTGTCAGTGGTTGGTCAGTCACAATAGCTGGAGCTTTGTGCCTCTTACCTCAATACAAATAATTCACACTTAAAATTTGCATGATTTGCATATTTGTGGGGAAGATGGTATATTTTAAAATCTTGAATATGATATTATTGTTTTTTTTTTTTTTTTTTTTTTTTTTAACAGAAGCGTGACATTCGTTGCCTGATCCAAAGTTATTTTTCATACACCCAAGTCAACTGTACAGCAACACCATATGCTTTAAAAGTACTGAAACCTGTTATCTGAGATGGTAAAACTTGAAGTTTTTTTCTTTTTTAAATCAGCATACTATTTTACGTAGATATGCTTGAAATTTAATCTACAGGGTTCCCACCATTTTTGTCCAATGCATTTCCATGACTTTTCCATGACCTTTTCAGGCATTTGTGATAACTGGATAAGGAATATATATATGCATATTTATACTGTATATATTATTCAGGCCAATTCGTGAACCATCAGAAAGCAACTAGAAAAATATACATTCACAAATTCATAAATGTTCATTTATAGATAGACATTTTTCAGGACTTTTAAAGTGGCACAAAAATGTGATTGAGCAAAAGTACTAAAGGTATGTTTCAGAAATACTCAAGTAAAAAAAAGAAAAGTTCCAAAATAATATTTAAGTATGGTAATGAAGAGCAATTTAATTTACACCCCTGAGCACTGTCTGAATGAATAAAGATTAAATATAACCTATAAATCACTACAGGAGTTTAAATTCTCACATCAGACCTGAAGAAAATCAATTACCATCCATCTGTGCTAATGATTATGTCACAAAATGTGTATAAACAAAAGAAAATAAGGAAGCAAGAGTTTTAAGAGCTTCTCTCTAAATTACTGTGCAGAGAGTGGTAACCAATGTGCTATTGACTTGATAAACAGACATAATAAGTCTCATTACAATGAGCCTTAACCTTGTGCTGTTTCATGCTATTTCAGGAAGGGAATTCACAATGGGATTCTTCTAATTCAGAGCCAGTCATCCATTGCAAATTGATTCTTATATATTATAGGTCACACAAGAATGGCACCTAAAACGGACTGCCAGCTGTGTTCTCGCTTAATGAGAAGAGAGCGAGAATGAGCTGGATATTTCTAAACTTTGTTTCACTGTGGAAATTTTGTCCATGGCTAGTGGGTGAACATACTTTATTCAGCAAACCCTGTTAAGACTGCTCAACTGTGCAGTCTTGCTGAATACCAAGTTACGGCTGTAATATATTTCATACAGTGCAAATTTTGACTGGAGAAATAAAAAATAACGGTTCATTTTATCTATGGGCAATTAGATCTGCAGCTCTGTATGTTCTATAACAGACAAAGAGAAAAAGCAGTGTGACCATACACTTGGTCAAATGTGAATTTAAATGCACAATCCAGAAATAATAATATCCACAGAATGTAGAGGGGTTGGCACTCCAGAGAAAATGTATTAATACATTTTCATTCATTGCCATTTTCACATTAATGTGGAAAAACCGATGTAACAAACATGGCAGTGACAGTAAAAGTAGTTTTTACTGTATAATAAGGGGAAATCCATTCAAAACACACTCTAGAACCTGCAGTTTTGGACCTCTGAGACATTGATATGGTATCCATTAAGGCTGCACGATTTACTGAATTAATTAAATCACAATTTGTCCCTGTACGGTAGCGCTTCACCACAAAAACCCGTTCATCTGCGTTTTGTAAAGAATAGCGCATCTCCTTCAGCATTTGTGTCAGCGATGTGTGAGCGGGGGGTCCCTCTAGTGCCTCTAGGCACAGCAACATAACATACACAACACTTTACAGTTTAAATCGTCTTGCATGTCCTTGCTGGATGAAGACACATTTAATAGGTCCTGAGTTCAATCTCTCACCATCTGTGCAAAACGAGCTGAATTCCATTATATTAGCTATGCTGATGAAAGAGGTTAAGACATTTTTTCAATTGCAATTGTTCACTCTGCTTGCTCTGTAATGTTATGCTGCTATGGTTACAAACAGCGTAATAATATCGAACAGTGATTAAAACTGACTGGAACTAACTGTGCATTCAATGGTTTGAACTGCACACATTCCAGCCCATCAGAATTGAGTATTAAACAGACCATGGTATAAATATCATTAATTATAGTTGTTTTGTCAGGCCAGCATCTTGAAATCGCAATTTACCCCTCCCCTTCCGCTGAGTGCATGAAGTGTCCAACATTCCACTCCTTTTTTTTTCGTTTGAAGAAGCACATCATCACTCTTAGTAGCATTTGTTGCATTTTTAGTGTGAACACACTAATCACATTAAAAATGCAAAAAAAAAGATGCAGAAGGATTTGATCTGGGACACAGCTAAAGATAATTTCAGCTCTTTGGGGGGTTTCAAGTATAAAGACTAAAATAATGAGGAGGTGACTACTGTACACTCTTCAAAAGCTTCTTTTTGCCTGTAAAAACCAAGAGCATGCTAAAAATAAAATCACTTTTTCTCTTTATGTTCAAAAGTACAGACTCCAGTCAGAAAGGCAATTAAAAGAATCCAGGCTCTTGCACGTTTACAACTGCAAGGGCTAATTTGACAGAAACCTTTGACTTACAACAGTTCTTCTCTGTTGTGGTCTTGTTACTGAGCAGGCCAACTTTAATTGTGTTTAAAGGAGTCTTGACACTAAAATTGTGGAAAAACATGCAAATCTGCACAAGAATCATAGAAGTGAGAGACTTAATTACAGTATTTTGTGTGTAGAAAAAATATAGATCTTTAGTTCTGTACAGTAAGGGTAAACTGAACCTTATACGTTTATTTGGAAGTGTGTTAGGCTTACTTAAATTCAGAGCTTGTTCTCTTTTGTCCATGAGAAAAATGTGCCGCATCGGTCAAACACAAAGTGGCTGTGTGTGCATTGTGCATGCACAGAGATGCATTCCAGTAGTAACGCATGTGAGCGATCGGCATCGAAAAAGGGATTAACGCGGATGTTTAAAAGGATTTATACAGTAGATATATTTCAGCACTGATATAAAAATATATACTTCGAAACTGACGTCATAAGAGCCCATAGTAAAAGAATCACCCTGAAAATGATCATCACCACAACACATGCTTGCGTTATCACAATCTCCAAAATTCACAGCAACGAGTATTCATAGGTTGGAGCTGCGATTCTAATCTTGAAATATCCACATGTCTTGGTGTAAAATGATTGCGTGATGAAAGAAAGTGTTTGTTTTGAGGACTTGCTGCAGCTGCAGCAGTGGACTCAACTTGAAAGTTTCACTATCGTAAAAGTCAGACAACTCTCAATAAATTATGCATTTATTAATTTAATTATTTAATTAAAATCATTAATGTAATGAAATTAAGCTCACCCATTGTAAAAAAAAATTCATTAGAAATTTACTTGAGTAAGAGTAAAAAGTACCCTCTATTAAACATACTCTTAAATGTACATTTCATACAAAAATGTTCTCAAGTAAATGTAATGGAATTAATGTAGCGTGTTACTACCCACTTCTGAGTTTCTGTATAGGCATGCACTGTACTTCAAAGTTATGTCTCCAAAACTACAAAAAGCTATTGAATATTTGTCCCAGAAAAAAAAAAAATGAAAGATACATTTCATTGAACAAATCTTGACTAGTCTCAATAATACGAGACAGGCATGTTGTCACACCTTTTGGGGTAAGTTGTCATAACTGGAATCTGCTATAAATCAGCATATATCAGGATTTTCAGTTAAATGTAAACAATCACCAAACAATAGTGACAATAAAAACTGTAAATGTTAACACAAACTGGCTAGTGAAGCTTGACACTTCACCTATGCTGTCGTCATAATGAGCACATAATCGGGAGGGGTCTGACTGCATTCAATGTGAATACAAGAAGTTCAGGACGATGTGCTTGAAGCTCGCTTTCATTGAGAAAGTGGAAGCCGATCCTTTTACCTCCTGCTTCACTACTTCTGTGTCTCTCAAGGGAATTTATGGAGGAGGAGCTCAATGGGGGTCTTAGAGTATGGAGATTTAAAGAAAACATTTTGCTGGCTCAAGCCTTGCACACCTCCGATACTCTTTACAGAGTGTATTTGCCATTGTGTTTCACCCATGATGACCTGCTGCACCCTAAGATCGATGCGCATAGTTCAATCAAGTTTGGTAGTGAGGATGAAGAAGGGGATGCTCTATTGCTGGAGACTTCAGATGTGGAGACATGGTCATGTTCAGTGCATGAGCAAAGTGCCTGTATTTCCCCTTGAGGGGTGGAAAACAGAGCCATATCAGAGTTTATGAAACTGAGCTTATGAGGTTAACGGTCATGCAGATGAGAGACTTCAGCTCGAATGGCCCATCCCACATCAGTGGACCATACTGAGATATTCACATCTTCCAGTCGAAGAGGCAGTAGTGGCACACTTATGCACCTCCTCTTCCACACTTGCATGGAAAACTAGGACAGTACACCCATACAAGCCATAGGGGCTCACATCCACATTGTTGGATAAAGCCAACATTTGAACAGGTCAGGCTGGTGCAGTACTGCACACCATGGCAGTGCTACAGGCCTAACAGGCTCATATGTTGAAAAAATTGGATGATAAAGGTCCAGACCCCGAAGCTGTCCAAGAGCTGTCGTGCCTCAGATCTGGTGCTCCGGGCTACCAAAACCCCTGCCCAAGCCATCTGGCAGGTCTGTGGGTAGCCTGGTATCCTCTGAATGCCACATCTGGCTGAATTGATCAAATCTGAGTGACAGGGACAAAACCATCATGCTTGATGCCCCAGTGTGTAAGCAGGGCCTCTTTGATGATGCTATAAATGCTTTCACAGAGAGTTTTCAGTCAGCAGATAAGAAATTGCTGGCTTACAATCACATCCTACCAAGGCACAATATGGCTGTAACTCAGATGGTTTGCTCACACTCTACCTCAGGGCAGCATCCAGCCAAACAGTATGTTGCCAGGACTAACACTATGCCTTCCCACAGAGTAGAGTCAGAGCCCCTCGATAAAAGTCAGATCCAGCAGTCTGCCTTTTAGGAAGGTGCCACTTTTTGGACCTCATCCCAGCAAAAAGTTTCCTTCTGGGCAGCTCAAGCATTCCTGGGCAACTACTAAGCAGGGTCACATGTGTTGACCGGTCTACACCGGATGCAACAAGGGCCCGGAACAATACTCTTGTGTCCCACAATATTCATCTCACTCTCTCCACAAAGTTATGCTGTGATCGAGATCAAATGCCTGTTTTTTGTGGGCTCTGTGCCAAATGTTCTTGAGGTCCAAACTAAATTTGCTTACCTTCAAGCAATTGCTCGGGGCACAAACAAATTTACAAAAAAGGACAAATTTACACCTTTATCCAACCCAGTTACACTGAGTGACCACTGAAACAAACACTCAGGAAGTCTTTTTCACCAAGACGGTCATTATGGATTTATCCTACGCAGGCTGAGGAGCCATGTGCAATGGATGTCCATCATTTGGCACCTAGACAAGCGCAAGAATGATGTGACCCTGAGTCCTGTTGACTCTGAAAGCCTTATGATCAGTCATGCAAAGGAGTCAGGTACTAATGCGAAATGACCATTACTACGTGGCATTCTGTATATAAATCAATAAGGAGGAGTGTGTTCTCGCCCAGCATTGAACCTAGCAGGCCGAGTAAATCAAGTCTCCTATCCATACGTGCAGCACACATAACATGGCCACCTGAACAGTGAAGCAGATTTACTCTTGCATCAGGTTCCCAAGCCTGGGTAATAGAAATTCCACTCAAACAGTTCAGATGATATGGGAGGTTTTCAGGGAAGCAGACGTCGACCTGTTTACCTCCCCACAGACTACGCATTGTCACCTATGGTACGAAATGTCGTAGACTTCACTAGGCTTGGGTGCCTTTGCTCACAAGTGGCCAGCAAAATACAATTATGTCTTTCCCCCTGTCAGCTTGGTACATCAAGTGCTGTGCCAGATACAGGAAGACAAAGAGTCAGTGTTGTTAGTTGTGCCAATTTGGCCTAATTGCAACTGGTTCCCAGAGCTGCTATATGGTCCCCCATGGGAAATTACTTTGATACCAGATCTGCTCGATCTGGCATCCTCGGCCATAGCTGTGGAGACCACATGTCTGGCCTCTGAATGGGGCTCGTTTGACACAACAGAGTTGTCGCAGGCCAGGGCCCAGTCAACAAGGTGACTGTATACCTTCAAGTGGGGATGTTTTGCTGATTAGTGCTCCACTAGGGATGAGGACCCAAAGTATTGCCCTGTGTAGGCAGCATCTTTTATAAAATAGAGGTTGGATGCAGGATTCTCTCCATCCACATTCAATACTCCACTCATACAGGGGCTTCGCTAGGGTTGGGCTTATTGGACAAAAGCACCAGATGTTTTTATTACCTCGTACTAATCACTTTCAAGTGTGCAGTAAAATTCGGCTCTCTGCGCATCAGCTTCATTCGCATTCATTCACTCCAGATAAAAACTGCCTTTCTAACAAGCACTGACTGACATGTAAACTGGCCAATCATCGATAAGAAGTTACATGCAACCCAGCCAATGAGACTGTAACTTTTTATGTAATTACCTCGACAGACAGTTAGTAGGTGTGCATTTGTCTTTGTGAGGTGATTAATTTGAATATTAAAAGAAGTAAAACAGCCTCAGTCAGCATCAACACTTCAACGGCAAGACGGCTGCTTCAGGTATGTGTACACTTATTGTCTGCATTGCTAAATAAGGCTAGCTTTTTGTCGCACAATAACCATGTAACTGTTAAGCTGTCTACTATAGATTTAATCATTAAATTATATTGTTTTTTTGTGCCATTTTTGTTTTAAACTCCTCTCAGAAGAAAAGTTAGTGAAGTTTCTGGCTAGCCCTTGTGCAGTCACAGTCTTCCCAAAACACACACACCATGATTACATGAACGCTCCGTGTGTTAGCGTAGCCTATAACAGGCTTTCTTTTGATCTGATCTGAAAGCATATTCTTATCATTTATAACATAAATCTTCATATTTAATTATAATTGTCTTCAACAAGTGTGTATTATGTATCTATGTGTTTGTGTATAATAAGAATATAATATATACTATTTAATATGTGCTTGAAGAATGGTTAAAAATCTTTACTTATTGAAGAAACTATATTTATTAATTTATGTTTTTAATTATTCTCACAAAAATAGCTTCTAAAAATTCATTGGTTGGAATAGTTGGGATTCACTGGCTGAGCTTTACTTTTGTTTGTAAATTTAACATCTTGGAAAGTCTGGTATTCTCAGTTTGTGGTCATGCATTTTTGTCGATGAAAATAAATTAATTAGTGAATGTTCTGTAGGCAATTTCCTAATAAGACAAGGAATAACAGCTTTATGTTATGTATCTTGTTTATTTTGTTTAACTGTCTGGAAAAGATCCTGCGGAGGCCACACCTGCCCAAAAGGGGGAGGTAAAGGTGGCGAATACATCACATGGGTTTTTAGGCAACATGTGGAACGTGGCTCAGTGGTAGATCCAGCCTCAAGGAGGGGGGAGTTGCTACAACATAGTGACCGTAGGGCAGCAGGGACTGCCTAAGGGAGATGTGGGTCCACTTCGTAAGGGGACCGTACCGTGGAAAATACACACAGGGGGAGTCCACGTAGGAGTCCTGCCCAGTGGGGCACCTATTCCAGAACAGGGTAGATAGAGTACCCGCAGTGGACTGGTCGGCGAGTTCCTCCACTGAACTGCGGACCCAAAGGGCTAGGGAGGAATCATCCAGAGACCCAGGTGTCGTGGGATCTCCTGGGAGAGATTTACCTCGGCCGAGGGAAAGGGTGCCAGGTGAGCTCCTCAGAGCATCTGAAGCTCTGTGTGTGGTCCAAGTAGGTATGCAAAGCACGTACCGGACACAGCAACGAAGGGGCTGGGTCTGCCTCCTCCCGGGGCAGTGCTTGCATGTTCACTACCTGGTCACTGAAGGGCATGGTAGGAACCTTGGGCACGTAGCCCAGCTCAGCGCATGGCGTGATTTATATTGGACCCCTAGTGTCGCTTCTGCGACACAACGTTGAAATGAGCGACAGACGGGTAACGTCTAGGTTACGTATGTTCCCTGATGGAGGGAAAGAGACGTTGTGTCCTCCCGGCCACGTCGCTGAGCCAAGCCACTGTTGTGGCAGCACTTGCAGGTTCACTACCTAGTCTCTGAAGGGTGTGGTAGGAACCTTGGGCACGTAGCCCGGCTCAGCACATGGCGTGATTTACATTAGACCCCTAGTGTCGCTTCTTGGACACAACGTCAAAGTGAGCGACAGACGGGGAACATCTAGGTTACGTATGTTCCCTGATGGAGGGAACGAGACGTTGTGTCATCCCGGCCACGTCGCTGAGCCAAGCCACTGTTGTGGCCGGACCATTTCCAGCTCCTGAAAAATCCTGAATTAACTCGACGTATTTCCCAGCTTTTATACCCATATGTCCGGGGGCAGGGTATGCAAATACTGTCTGCCAACTTCTTATTGGCCTTTTTTCATAGATCAGAGGCATTGAGAGACCCCTAGTGTCGCTTCTTCAACACAACGTCTCATTCCCTCCATCAGGGAACGAAGGTTACATACGTAACCTAGACGTTTTCAGTAACTTCGGAAATGTGCCTGAAAGGAGTGACACATTTACTTTTTCTAACAGATCTTTTTCCAGACAGTTAAACTAAATAAACAAGATACATAACACAAAGCTGTTATTCCTTGTCTTATTAAGAAATTGCCTACAAAAAATTCACTAATTAATTTATTTTCATCGACAAAAATGCATGACCACAAACTGAGAACACCAGACATTCCAAGATGTTAAATTTACAAACAAAAGTAAAGCTCAGGTAAATTTAAGGCCTTAGGATCACATATGTGTCTGCCGGACCGAACTCCAGGCAGGTGTCGCTAACAGAGAACGCTTGCAGGTCCCCGACCCTCTTGATGGAGGCGAGCACGATCAGCAGGTGTAAGACTTTATCAGGCAATATGTCCTCCAACCACTAGGGGTCACACTCCTGCCATGACCAGCAGTATGGCTCCCAGTCACTAGGGGGTGCAGGAGGTCTTTTGCCTGAAATCCCCCTCCCAGTTGCCAGGGGGAAACCATTGGCAAGAACTCTCAGTTGTAGTTAGCAATCATTGTTAATGATACTCACCTGTGTAAGGTCCTATTTAAGTTTGCCTTTTGTCATTGCTTTTTGTTCAGTCTTGAGCCTACCTGTACCTGTGTATCCCGTGAGTTTGTTCTGAGCCATTGTGCTTGTTTTGTTTGCCTTTTTGTGACCATTGGAAGCTTTTTGTTCTATTGTTTGTACTTTGTTTTTTGGTTCATACTAAAGTAAAAGTTACTTGGAGTTTATGCTGCTCGTCTCCTCGAGATTTTTTGTTACCTCTGCACTTGGGTCTTAACATCCTCAACTGTGAGCCAACTGTGAGGTACCCCAGCTCTGTGTCCAGGAGACCGGGGTTCAAACCCCGCCAACGACAACATTCCAGGTCATAGTCCATAGACCCTGGTTCTTTATCATTACAGCAGGGCCGTCTTTAAAGAGAGGGCCCTGAGTCCATCTGATTCTAGCGGCTCGAAGGGGGTCTCTGGAGGCCCACAAGGACCACTGAGAGATCACAGGAGGGGAACAGGCTTGGCCGGGAGGGGTTCAGCCATGTTTACCCAAAGAATTGCCGTCTACTGCGTCATGGTGGGCTGCAATAGCGACGACATACAGGTGTATGTACGACATCAGGGTGGAAGGGGACAGTCTCCCCTCCAGCCACTCTTGCAGAAATAAGAGCACTGAAACAGTGCAACAGGCTGGCCTTCAGCCAGGGAAGAACACCAATTCGCGAACAAGCACCACTTCAGGGCGTAAAGTTGCCTGGTAGAAGGGGCTCTGGCTTGTTTGATCGGGGCTACGACAGCAGGTGGTAGACCAGCTAGATCTTCCACGTCCCCTCCAGGGGCCAGACATGGAGGTTCCAAAGGTCTTGGGTGCGGATGCCAGAGTGTGCCCCGTCCCTGAGAAAGAAGGTCTTTCCTCAGAGGAATTCGCCAGAGAGGGGCTGTCGTGAGGAGTACGAGGTCCGAGAACCAGGCCCGGGTGGGCCATTAGGGAGCCACTAAGGTGACATGTTCCTCGTCCTCCCTGACCTTGCACAGCACCTGTGCAAGAAGGCACACTGGGGGAAATGCGTACTTGCGCAGCCCCGCAAGCCAGCTGTGTGCCAGTGCATCTGCCCCAAGGGCAGCCTCTGATCGGGCATACCGGGCAGTGGGAGGTCTCTCGGGAGGCAAACAGGTTTACCTGGGCCTTTCTGAACCGTTCCCAAATCAGCTGGACCGACTGGGGGTGAAGTCTCCACTCTCCACTGGGCAAGCGTTGTCATGACAGTGTGTCTGCTACCACATTGAGGTTGCCAGGGATGTGAATGAGTCGCTGTTGGCACCAAAGGAGGAGACGACGGGCGAGTTGTGACATGTGGCGGGAGCGTACGCCGCCTTGGCGATTTATGCACGCTACCGTGGTGGTGCTGTCTGACCTGATCAGGACATGTTTGTCTCGAACTAACGGGAGAAACTTCCGAGGGGCAAAGAAAACTGTCAGCAACTCCAGGCAGTTGATGTGCCAGCACAGCGGGGCCCCTTTCCAATGGACCGCCACTGCGTGTCTTTTGGACTGTTAAGATCTGGTGGCAGAGTGCTGTGAGAACGGCATTTGTGGGCCAGTTGACACAGAGACAAAGGAAATAGCTCTTTTACTGAGAATTTGGAAAATGAAATAAATTCAACAAAAGATTCTCCTCCCGGCCCTCCACCAGGGGACTAACCATAGCTATGCAGACGATACCCAGGGGAACTGACGTCTTGGTCACTGTGTCGAATGTCTCAGGAGCGCCTGGGAGCCTTGCAGGTCCTCGAGGGGGTCCGTGAGACTGGGGTGTCTTCTTCCTGCGGTGTGCTCGACGCTGGGGCTGAGAGCTGGGCCCGGGTTGAGGCGGAGCAGGGTGTTTTTTAGCCGCAGGAGGATGGCCTTGACAGGCAGATGGGGCATGGCTCATGGCGGCAGGCTTGCGGCGGAGCAGGATATGCGAACTGGGAGACCACGGTCTCACGCATCTCGACCAAGTTCAGCCACAGATGATGTTCCTGGACCACGAGCAAGGCCATCGCCTGCCCTTCGTGGCTCTGAGGGTGAGGTCGGTCGCTGAGCGCAGTTCCTGCAACACATTGGGATCAGGGCTACCCCCGTGAAGATCTTTAAGTGCCTTGGCCTGGTGGACCTGCAGGAAGGCCATGGCGTGCAGGGCGGAAGCAGCATATCTGTCGGCGCTGTAGGCTTTGACAGTGAGTGACGATGTTGTCCTACATGCCTTAGAAGGGAGAACAGGGGACCCTGCCAGGTGGTAGGGTTTCCGGGGCATAGGTGGAGTGCAACAGCCCTATCCCTCTGTGGAAATTGCCTTATATCTGTGGGCTGCTCCGCCATCGTGGGTAGCGAGAGCGGATGGAGAGGGGTGCTCTCCATGAAGATGTCATCTCATCATGCATTTCTGGAAAAAATGGGACCGGGGGGGGGGTGGGAGGCTGTGAGCGGCGCGCAGACCCCAGTCATCCTACCGCGATGGCTGTGGGGAGGACAGAGGGTTCCAGTCCATCCCCACGCTGGCGGCGGCCCGGGAAAGCATGTCGGTCATCTGTGCATCAGCCTCAGCCTTGGCGTGCTGGCCCGAAAGTGGCAGCCCAGGGGAGTCATCAGCTTCAGATGCCACGCTCTCTGATGCAGCAGCGAGCTCATCCACCTCGAGCTCCAGAAGATAGGCAGGCTGGCCGTGAGGCGAGCCGCTGTTGCCTCGAGCATGGACGGGAGTCAAGGAGCATGCTGGGGGACAGGTGGTCCGAGGGGGCGCACCTGGTGGCGCTGCACCCACTGCTGACCCCAGATCGCCTCCAGCGCCAGCCGCATCATCCTCAATCCCATGGGAAGAAAAAGCAATGCAGGGCCTCAGTATGATCGCTGCCCAGACACACAAGACAATGTCTGTGGACGTTTGAAGCAGAGAGCACTCTACCGCATCCAGGAACTACACGGGGCGGAATGGCATTTTTATAAAGATGCATCCTGAAAAGGACGTTCAACGCTGCTGTGTAAATGCTCTTTTAGAGGAAAATAAATTTTTATAGAGAAAATCACTCTTTTAATCAACTCTTTTAGCTTTCTGCGCTGTCGAAGCGCCCAGGAGCAAGCTGCACTGCCGTGCAGAGAAGGAGGAAAGCCGCTGAAGTGCACCGTAGATCCAACAGCAGGAAGAGCGTCAGAGGAACAAAGGAAGGAGCTGGTGTGTGACTCACAGCTGACTGCATACACGACCATTGGCTCTGAAGAAAATTTCTAAATGAACTTGACGTATTTCCCTGCTTTTATACCCGTATGTCTGGGGGTGGGGTATGCAAATACTGTCTACCAACTGCTCATTGGCCTTTTTTCATAGATCAGAGGCATATTCGGCGCTCGAGAGACCCCTAGTGTTGCTTCTTCGACACAACGTCGAAGTGAGCGACAGATGGGGAAATGCAGTTGCCAAGCCCCTTCTTCATGCATTCATCACCAGTAGGGTAAACTACTGCAGTGGACTCCTAACCGGCCTTCCCAAAAAGACAATTAGACACCTGCAGCTCATTCAGAAATCCGCTGCCAGGATTCTCACCCAAACCAAATATCTGAGCATTTTACTCCAGTCCTCAGGTCTTTGCACTGGCTTCCAGTTACATTTAGAATTCTTTTAAAGTACCATTATTTGTTTATAAATTACTCAATAGCCTAGGATCTAAACATTTCCGATATGCTTGTTGAACCTAACAGACCTCTCAGACCATTAGGATCATGTTAGTTAGACATACAGAGGGTTCACTCAAAACAAGGTGAGACAGCATTTAGCTATTATGCCACCTGCAGCTGGAACCAGCTTCCAAAAGAGGTTAGATGTGCCCCAACAGTAGCCACATTTAAATCCAGACTGAAAACACATTTGTTTATCTGCATTTTCTGACTGAGCATTGTGCTGCACTTATTTATTTCACTGAATCATTTTGCTTTTGTTTTTCTATCATTTTAATAATTATATTTTATTTTATTTTATTCTTTTTATTTTATTTTTTATATACATTTTTCTGTGTAATTTTTTTTGGTTATCCTCTGTTTAATCAGGGAAGGTTAACACAGTTATGTATGGTGTTCACAATTTAATACTCTTTCTCTACTTATTCATTTTAATAATTTTATTAAAATATTTAATTACTTATTCTTATTTCATGTTCTTATTTGGTTTTAATTTTTTTATGTATCTTGTTTTTTTCTTTAAAATTGACATGTAAAGCACTTTGAATTGCCATTGTGTATGAAATGTGTTAAATAAATAAACTTGCCTTGCCTTTGTGTCATGGCTCTGGATTTATATGTTTTAAAAATACATGTGTTCAATGAAGTGCAAATTATAGTACATTTGAGCATTATTAAGGAGGATTGCAGATGATTGTCTATAGTGGTGGAATAAAGCAAGTTGAAGATCGTAAAATTTCCCTATCTGTCACTCACTCGATGTTGTGTCGATGTAGTGACATTAGGGGTCACTCTTGAGAGCATGGGAAATGGGAAATTCCCCCCTTGGGTGTGGTCGCCAGTCACAGGCGGATGTAGAGATGACGGACATGCTTTCCTGGGCCACCATGAGCATCGGGCTGGAGTGGAACCCACCGCTCTCCCCTGAACCCCCGCAGCTGGATGATTGGTATCTGAGCTCGCGGCGCTGCTCACAGCCGCGCCCCAGTGCCCTTCTTCCTGGAAGTGCACAAGGAGCTGAGGAGTTTGTTAAAGGTACCTTTCACTGTCCGGTCCCGATCTCTCGGTTACCCAGCTCACACTACCATCAATGGTGGGGCAGCCAGGGGCTACTTGGTGATGCCCCCAGTGGATAAGGCACTCACGGTGCACCTGTATCTGTGTAGCGCTGCCACATGGCACGGGTGCCCAAAGCTCCCATCCAAGGCCTGTAGGCTCACGTCTTCCCTGACGGCTAGAGCCTACAGTGCCGTTGGACAAGCCGCCTTCGCCCTGCACACCATGGCTCTCCTGCAGGTCCACCAAGCCTAGGTGCCGAAAGAAATGTTCCGCCCCGTGATTGATGCAGGAGCTGCGCTCGGTGACCGACCTTGCCCTCTGGGCAATGAAGGTTACGGTGCAGTCTCTCGAGCAGACGATGTTTTCGCTGTTGGTCCAGGAGCACCACCAGTGGCTGCACCTGGTCGAGATGCATGAGGCCGACAAGACACGGTTCCTGAACGCCCCCATCTCCCTGGCTGGCCTATTAGTTGACACCGGCGAGTACTTCGCCCAGCAGAAGACGCAGACGGAGGCCAAACAAAATATCCTGCCCCGGCACGGCTCAAGATCCCACACCCTGTCTGCTCAACACCAAAGGTGTCTCCCTGTGGCGGCTGCTCTAGCTCCACCCCTCCGCAGGAAGCAGACCCCACTCGTCTCACAGCCGGTGGCTAAAAAGACCTCAAAGCGCCCCTAAGACGGGTGACCCAGGGATACGAGAAGCCACTGCCCCAGAGCTGGTAAGCAGACCACTCCATTCACAGGTGGAGGGCCAGGAGGAGAATCTTTTGTTCCCTTTTCCTTTAACTTCGGCTCACACTCCAGTAGCTGCGGCACCCACATTTTCAACAAAAGAGCAATTTCCTCAGTCCCTGGGTCACATAACCAGAGTGTTCGGCCATCACCACGACCACCGGCCATTCTCTTTCTCTGGCAGGTTTAGCGCCATGGCGGCAGCTCCCCCACCCCGGTGCATCAAGCTGTGGCATGTACTCAAGCCCGGACGGCTTCGATGGACTATAGGGAAGAAGCAACTTTTAAAAAGTAAATATATTCCAGACAATATTTTAATAATCTATTTTTGTTTTTTTTAACCTTGAAACAAACCAACCAGCACCGAGGTGACTCACAAGATTTCAAAATTTCAAGTCAGACTAAAGACAAAGGGATAAGACAGTGTGTAATTTATTTAATTAGACAATGAGCTACAATCCCATGAAGTATTGAGAATGACGTAATTGAATTAAAAACGATGGAAAAATACAAAACTACTTGATTAACAGATGTTAAATCTAATGTTAAATGTTTGACAACTTGTCCTGTTCTACCGTATTTTTCAAGTTAATGACTGATAGAATATGTAGAAAAGAAATGACAAGACCTTTTGCATAAAAACACACACAGAAAGAAATGCGACTCTTCGGAATTTGCCTTTATTCCCCCCTGACTTGTTATTGCATAAAGAGATTAGAGTAGCATTTTTAGTAAAATGTCAAATGTCTTATTCTCCCAGTCATTAAATAATAACAATAATTATAATTAATTTACTTATTATTCAGCAGACACTTGTCTCACTCATGATGTAAATAAGGTGAAATGGTGAAATTGTTCCTAATCCCAACATTCAGCGTTCAGTGCCATGACAGTGGTGAAAGTTGCCCATGCTGTCAGTGAAACACTGAGGCAAGTATTGATGCTCTGTTAAAAAACTCCATGAAATACTCTGATTCCTATGACAATCAATTTAACCTTAAATGAATAGTTCACCTTAATATGAAAATTATATCATGGTTTACTGCAACTTACAATTATGTGTTCCACAGAAGAAAGTCATACAGGGTTAAAACTAGTGGTTAAATTGTGAAATAATTTTCTTTTTATAAAATTTTTGGTGAAATAATCCTTAAACACCTTAAAACAAAAAAATATTAAAAAAGATAACCGGCATGATAAAGTCCATTTAAAAAAGGCCTTTATCAAATTTATCGAAGACTTCAGTAATACCGCATGTTCTCTCTGCAAGCAATAATTGAAGTTCTAAAATGAGTGTCAGGCCCAGTGTTGGCCATGGTACATGCAGCATTATGGCCAATTATATATGAGAATCACCTAATTATCTTGGGAACACTGAAGCCACGTTTTTGTGTGAGTGTCGGATAATTTAAATCCCCCCTGGAGCTTCTCTAATGGGAGCGGCCACATCAAGAAGAAAGTCTTCAATCACATAAATGCTTTGCTTCCTTTTAGAGAATGTCTTTCCATTGGTAAACACATCAAGATTAAGATGAAACTGGCTGATTTTATGAGAAACTGATTAGGGCTTTCAAAATATTATTGGATTTTAAATACATCTAGTGTCTATGCCGAGTGTCTTTCCATGTCCTGAATGCTCCTTGAATGTTATAAACAAATAGCTCACTATTCCAAAAAGATGAACATTCTGTCATTATGTCGTTCCAAACCCATATGCAGCTATTTTATCCAGGGGACACAAAAGGATTTTTTTTTTTTGCAGAATCTTCACATACCTCTTTCCCAAACAACAGTTAATAGTGACCACATCTGTCAAACTCTTAAAAAAAATAAATAAATGAAATAAAATATTTAAATATATATATATATATATTCAATAAATAGTTTAACACCATGAGGGTGAGTAAATAATGACAGAATTGAAATTTTGGGGTTAACCAACTCTTTAATGTGCACGGTTTTCAATAATATTGAAATCTTGAACTGGAAATCTAGTCTTTGTAGTGTATGGTAAAGGTCTTCATCAAGCTTTTTATTTCAAATTTATTTTTCTCTTTGAGTCATACATATTTTACATTGTGCCTCTGCATTTATGACTCTACATTCTCAAGAAACAACTATGACATTTAATCATCTTGCATTTAGAGGTGTTTATCTGACTTACTTCAGTCACTTGTGTCCTGCATGTTTTTTTGTGAGAGATTAGTAAAGCTATTTAACATGTCAGCCATTGGAAGTTTTACAAATTTAAGAGATCAGTAAATTCACTCAAGACATTTTTTAGATTTTCGAACAATTACCGTTAAAAAGTAAAAACATCTTTAGTATTATTAATGTTGTTTGCTAAAGGTGTTTTTTGAATGATAGACCCCCAGCTGCTATTGGTAGATTTTACATTTTCATGAATCGCTCAAACTCAGATCACAAATGGCTGGTTCTGATTTCAAAAGTGCAACCACTATGTGCAAGGCCAAATATGATCTAATATATTTTACATGAACAAGATCACCACAGAAGATCTAAAGGAACGAACGGGCACCTGTCTTGCCACCACAGGCGCAGTAGGGTACAACAGAGCTGCACCCCTTAAGGAAATTTAGCCTGGTCACAAAATGTATCAAGGGTAAAAAAAATGAAAAATATATATTTCATCAACATTGAGCAACATACCCCCACACTTGGGGTAAAAGGCTCCCTCAGTTGGGGCAAAAGGCCACTAGGGGGTTTAAAGTGATATTGTGTAGATATCTTAATTAGTTATCAATATTTAATTGGCACAATTTGTCAACTAATGCAAATATTTGAGAAAGCAAGATCTCTATCATGATAGGATGAGTCAATGTGAGCCCACTTTGAGCATTCTTCATCACAAATTTCTTCACCCCACTTAAGAAAAACAATGTGTTTAGCCTCTGCAACAGGCAGTGGCACCTCCAGGAATTTTTTTTTGGGGTGGCCAGAGGGATACAGTAAAAAATAGGGTGACACACCAAAAAGTGTATGTGTGATAAGTTCAAATCGGACAGCGGTATTCAATTAAAATTGTAAGAGATCCAATTTCTATATTTTCTCCAAAGTCAGAAGCAGTGGTGGATTTAGGCACAGGTGACATGAGCAAGTCGCCCAGGGCGGCATTTAAGATTAAGATTCATCTTTATTGTCATTGTGCAGAGTACAGGTACAGAGCCAACGAAATGCAGTTTTTTTTGCATATCCCAACTAAGCTGGGGTCAGAGCACAGGGTCAGCCATGAAACAGCACCCCTGGAGCAGATAGGGTCAAGGGCCTTGCTCAAGGGCCCAACAGTGGTATCTTGACATTGCTGGGGCTTGAACCCCCAACCTTTCGGTCAGTAACCCAGAGCCTTAACCACTGAGCTACCACTGGTCCTTTGAAGATTTGAGGGGGTGGCAGCACGAGGCAGTGGTACTCCCCACCCGCCCACTACCGGTCAACAACTTTGAGGCTTTTCTCAAACAAGCTAGAACCGCTACTTCTCAGAAGTCATAAATTATAGTAAACTTACCTTAGCAGTCAAGATGTTTATAATTCAACAATTGTATAATTGATTTTTATACCACAGGTCTCTTGAATGCTTGATTCTGATTGATTGAAGGATGTTCTATGATGTGGAATTATTTTTGAAGTAAACACACAGCTATGAAGTAGTTTCAGGTCTTGACCACATAATGGTTCCATATCACTTCGCCAAATTATTTCAGTTATTTCAAAGAGCCGTACAGGCTACACAACAAAATACAAAAATTAAAACAAAGACATTGGTTTAGTACATATAAGAATGACAAACAATGTCTAGAATATCCTACATTTATTTAAATTTCATTGGAAAAGGTCCCTCATCTCCCCCGCACTTACACACGCTCATACACATACATACGCATGCGCACACAAACACACATTGAGACTTGTTCCATGACCAACAAATAGAGCTGCACCCCCTGCGGCTTGATCAATACAACAGTTTCTATTATCAGAACTATCTTTTAATATGTGAAACTTATAATTGAATGTATTTCGCCCTAATCAGTGTCACATAGCTATAGCGGAAAGCATCACGCTACCCCTACAACTTGCTCATGCTAATTCACACACACACACACACACGCACGTGCACTACCTTGTTACTCCAATGCCAAAAAGCAGCGCATTCTCTGTTGCTAGCACTACCATGATGTTTTTGATCTAGCAACGAAGGCTTGAGCTGTATCAAAGCTACATACACTTGATCAATACAACAGTTTCTATATTATCTGAAGTATCTGTGAGAAAAACCCTCACCCCCACCCAAGCTCTCTCTCTCTCTCTCTCACTCACACACACACACACACACACGGACACACATACATATACGCATTATGCAGACACTTACTTGAGTGAGAAATAGAGCAGTCATGTCAGACACCGGCATCCCAGTGGGGTTAAAACTGTTGTTAAAGTTTACATCGGAAATATGGTGACACTCACTGCTGCTGAGAAGTGCTTAAACTTACATCTTGCTGATTCTGAAGCGATGTTACTTCTGATGACAGCTGCAACAAATAAAGGTAATCCCACAGGTGATCTCTCTGTTTCTAAGCTTCTCTCTTTCGATCAATCAAAAAACAAACTCACACACACACACACACGCAAAATCTTAAACCCAGTAAGTGCTCCAGTAAAGCAATGCAAGCCTCGCTATCCTCTATTTTTCTAGTTTTCGAACTAGCAATGAAGGCTTGAGCTATATCAGAGTAAGGCGCTGAATCCGTGGTGCAAGTAGTCCAACTCACAAAAGCATTTTAGGTACAAAAACAGAAAATATCTTGAGATAAATCCCTGAACAATGTATTAAGGTGTGGTAACCATGGTATAAGAAGAAAATGGTCTCCGGCCCGTTGAATTATTGATAAACAATGCACACCCGAGTTGCAACAGTCACTCTGTTGCACGTTGTGACCATATTACCACCTCGGTGTGCATTATTTTTAAATAATTCAACACTCTGTCATCAAATATTCCTTATACACTCACCTAAAGGATTATTAGGAACACCATACTAATACTGTGTTTGACCCCCTTTCGCCTTCAGAACTGCCTTAATTCTACGTGGCATTGATTCAACAAGGTGCTGAAAGCATTCTTTAGAAATGTTGGCCCATATTGATAGGATAGCATCTTGCAGTTGATGGAGATTTGTGGGATGCACATCCAGGGCACGAAGCTCCCGTTCCACCACATCCCAAAGATGCTCTATTGGGTTGAGATCTGGTGACTGTGGGGGCCATTTTAGTACAGTGAACTCATTGTCATGTTCAAGAAACCAATTTGAAATGATTCAAGCTTTGTGACATGGTGCATTATCCTGCTGGAAGTAGCCATCAGAGGATGGGTACATGGTGGCCATAAAGGGATGGACATGGTCAGAAACAATGCTCTGGTAGGCCGTGGCATTTAAACGATGCCCAATTGGCACTAAGGGGCCTAAAGTGTGCCAAGAAAACATCCTCCACACCATTACACCACCACCACCAGCCTGCACAGTGGTAACAAGGCATGATGGATCCATGTTCTCATTCTGTTTACGCCAAATTCTGACTCTACCATCTGAATGTCTCAACAGAAATCGAGACTCATCAGACCAGGCAACATTTTTCCAGTCTTCAACTGTCCAATTTTGGTAAGCTCTTGCAAATTGTAGCCTCTTTTTCCTATTTGTAGTGGAGATGAGTGGTACCCGGTGGGGTCTTCTGCTGTTGTAGCCCATCCGCCTCAAGGTTGTGTGTGTTGCGGCTTCACAAATGCTTTGCTGCATACCTCGGTTGTAACGAGTGGTTATTTCAGTCAAAGTTGCTCTTCTATCAGCTTGAATCAGTCGGCCCATTCTCCTCTGACCTCTAGCATCAACAAGGCATTTTTGCCCACAGGACTGCTGCATACTGGATGCTTTTCCCTTTTCACACCATTCTTTGTAAACCCTAGAAATGGTTGTGCGTGAAAATCCCAGTAACTGAGCAGATTGTGAAATACTCAGACCGGCCCGTCTGGCACCAACAACCATGCCACGCTCAAAATTGCTTAAATCACCTTTCTTTCCCATTCTGACATTCAGTTTGGAGTTCAGGAGATTGTCTTGACCAGGACCACACCCCTAAATGCATTGAAGCAACTGCCATGTGATTGGTTGATTAGATAATTGCATTAATGAGAAATTGAACAGATGTTCCTAATAATCCTTTAGGTGAGTGTATATTGTAGTTCTACGTTTCACAAACAAAGAGCAACTTTACAGAGAATAGTGTCTTACAAAACCCCAATGAGCAAGCCAAAGGTGAATAGTCTGTGACAAGGACCTGGCACTCCCAAGGGGAAGACACCACAGAGACCACACCCCACCCAGAGAGATAGGGGCGGGTATTTTGAGTGGAAATATATCACATGGTCTTGCCGAGCCTTGTCGGAAGTTTGTCATGTGGAGAAGTCCCAAGGTAGGTCCTACCCAGCAGGGGAGGAGTTTCTACAAACATGGTGCCTGGGGCAGAGGGTCCTCTGCTCAATGAAAACACAGTTTACCAACATGGAAACGATTTAGCGGAATGTATACGTTGCATGAGGTCACCTACGGGGAACCAGCACATGCAGAGCAACTACTCCAGTACAGGGCAGCGAGTTTCTCCTCAAACTTGTCTGCCACAGGGCTAGGAGGAAGTCATCCTGTGAACACATTTTATGAACACTACTGGGAGTCAACAGTGCACGTCTTCAGTTCAGGGGAGGTGAAAGGCACTATGTGCAAGTGATACACCCGGCCAACTGTCCCGGACTTACCTGTTCATTCCTGCCAAGACACAGAACGCATCCGGCTCAATCCGGAGATTGTAGAACCAAATTGCAAATGTGTTGGGTGCTGCCCAGCCTGCTGTTCTGCAAATGTCTGTTAGAGAGGCGCCACTGGTCAAGGCCCTACAGGCCGCCACACTACTTGTAGAATGGGCACGTGCTGAGTGTGATATGCCATTGATATGGCGTCAATGAGCCAGTGGGTGATCCTCTGTTTGGAGACAGCGCTTCCTTTCCGTTGTCCACCAAAGCAGACATAGAAATGCTCAGAGACTCTAAAGCTCTGTGTGTGATCCAAATAGATGCGTAAAGCGCGCACCGGACACAACAATGTCAAGGCTGGGTCTGCCTCCTCCTGGGGCAGCGCTTGCAGGTTCACCATCTGATCCCTAAATGGGGTTGTGGGAACCTTGGGCACATAGCCCAGTCGGGGTCTCAAGATCACGTGAGAATAGCCTGGACCTCTTGATGTCTCGGTCAGGGCGTACCAAAGCAGGCAGTGGGAGGATTCTGGGAAAGCGAACAGGTCTACCTGTGCCTGCCCAAATCAACTCCAAATCAGCTGGACTACCTGAGGGTGGAGACTCCACTCTCCCCTGCGGGTAACCTGTCGTGACAACGCATCCGCTGCAGTGTTGAAGTCGCCCAGGATGTGAGTAGTGACTTGAGATGCTGCTGATTCCAGAGGAGGAGACGGTGGGCGAGTTGTGACATACAACGGGAGTGTAAACCAACTTGACAGTTGATATATGCTACCGTTAACGCGTTGTCCATCCGAACCAACATGTGCTTGCACTGGATCAACAGCCAGAACCTCCGCAGGGCAAGCAGTATTGCCAACAACTCGAAGCAGTTGATGTGCACATTGCATACAGTGCCCCAGCCCATCTTGGAGGTGTCTGTTATAACCACGATGTGCCTGGAGACCTGCGCTAGGGCAACACCTGCCTGTAGAAATGTGAGGTTCGTCCAAGGGCTGAAGAGGCAGCGACAGATCGGCGTGATGCGACACTATGATCATCTCGGGACTTGAGTCTGGAGCCAGTGCTGAAGGTGTGGTTACCGCTTGGGACGCAATATGCCCCAGAAGCTTCTGAAACCATTTCAGTGGAACTGCTGTTTTCTGTCTGAACGCCTGCAAACAGGTCATCACCGACTGTGCATGCTCATTCGTGAGTCCAACTCCAAGCCGAAAAAAGAGAAACTCTGAACCGGGAGGAGCTTCCTCTTTTCCCTGTTGACCCGAAGCCCAAGCCAGCTGAGGTGGATGAGCACTTGCCAGGTCTCTGTGTGCACACAACACATCCAGAGAGTGAGCTAGGATTAGACAGTCATCGAGATTTGAGGATGTGAATGCCCACTTCCCTTAACGGGGCAAGGGATGCCTCTGCGACCTTCGTGAAGATGCGAGGGAACAGGGACAGGCCGACAGGGAGGACCATGCACTGGTACGCCCGACCCTCAAACTCAAACAGCAGAAAGGGTCTGTATCAAACCAAGGCAAACCAATCTCTCGCTAGAATGCATCTTTGCATCAGCTTCTTGAACGGGAGTCTGTGTAAGACCCAGTTTAGTACTCGCAGGATCAAGATTGGCCACAACCCACCAGCTTTCTTCATTACAAAGAAGTAGGGGCAGTAAACCCCTTTCTTCATCTCAGCCAGAGGACAGGCTCTATTGCACCCTTCTGAGGGAGGGTAGCAATTGTTGCGCACAAGGTAGAGGCAAACTGAATTGCGTAACCATGTCGGACAGTCTGGGTCAGCCATCGTGATGGGTTGGAGAGCACAAGCCACGCTGTGGTGGAGCCAGTGCTGTCGCAGCAGGAGGACACCCTTGGCTACGAGCAGACGAGGTGCGGGATCTTGAGCCACGTTGGGGCAGGATGTGTTGGACAGCCTCTGTCTGATGAGAACTACTTGGCAAAGTCCTCGAGGGTGTCGCCGAACAGGCTTGGGATATGGGGGCGTCATGGAACTGTTCCTTGTCGGCCTCTCTCATCTTGACCAGGTTGAGCCAAAGGTGGCGTTCCTTGACCATCAAGGTGGACATCACCCACCCGACAGACTGCGCCGTGTCCTTCATCGCCGGATTCAATACCGGTGCGGAATTACCCTTGTGTAGTTCTTTTAGCGCCTTGGCTTGGTGGACTTGCAAGAGAGCCATGGCGAGCAGGGCGGAGGTGGTTTGTCCAGCGGCACCGTAGGCTTTGGCCATCAGGGACGACATAAACCTACAGGCCCTGGATGGGAGCTTCGGGCATCTGCGCCATATGGCGGCGCTCTGCGGGCAAAGGTACACCGCGAGTAATGCACATCTATGAAGTAGTTCCAGGTCTTGACCGCATAACAGTTCCATATTACTTCGCCAAATGATTTTGGTTATTTCAAAGAGCCCTACATGCTACCACAACAAAATAACCTATTAAAAAAAAGTCATTGGTTAAATTAAATCAAAGAACATCAAATAATGTCTATAATATCCTACATTTATTTCAATTTTGTTTGAAAAGTGCCCTCGCGCTCCCTCATCTTTCCCGCACTAACACGCACACATAGAGACTCGAGCCCTGACCAACAAATAGTTCCGCACCCCCCGCAACTTGATTAATACAACAGTTTCAGTTATCCGAAATAACATTTAACATGTGAAACTTTTTTATGTTTCAATGTACTTCACCCTTATCAGCCTCACAAATCTATATTGGAAAGCACTGCACTACCCCTCCCCCTCTCCTTCGCTCTCACAAAAACTATATCGGGAGCAAAGACAGCGCACCCCTGTAACTCACTGGGATTGTAAACAGTTGTTTAGCAATGCAAAAGCTGTACAAGAATGGCGACACTCGCTGCTGCCGTGAAGTATACTTAAAGTTACATCTTGGCAGTTTGAAGTCATGTTATTCCTGAGGAGAACCACTTTAAAAACAGGTAATTCCACATGCGATCTTGCTCACACATGCATGCACGCTACCTTGTTACTCCAATCAGGCCCTCCTAAATTGGAGCGGTATAATGTAAAAGTGGTATTCGCATTTTCCATCACACTGAGTGTTCAGTGACCCCACATCAAAATAAACAGACCAAACTAATTCTATTTAAATAAAACATCAATGCATTATGACTGCATAATGATAATATTTATTGGGGGTAATGTTGAATTAAAGTTCAATTTTTATTAAATATTTGCTTATGGTTCAAAAGAGATCGTCTGAAAAGTCTGCACACTGTGCTATGTCGTCACTGGTGGCCAGTTGTTCAATGCAATTGCAATTGTTCTGTTTTAAAACTTTTCAGACTGTCCCTTACATGCCCTCATGAATGAAAGCACATCAGAGTATTTTTAGGCATAACATTCCAGCTACAACAAGTGTTGACTATTTGAGTTTGATGTTTTATGCCTGTATGATATAGTCATTTATTCTTTACCCTAATTGTACTAATGATATCATTGTAAAATTATCAGTGCCAGAGAGCGCAGGCTGGAGAAACCGAATGTCAAACGAATAACGAGCCTACAACTTTGGGATGTAAGGTAGAATTGAGCATTTGTTTTGCATCTTTTGACATGCAAGCTCCAGTTTTAGTGCTATTTAATGTGGATTATAAGTGCTGGTATAAATGTAAGTGTAAGTTACTTTTATAGTGCAATTTCCCAATTAATATCACAAAACCGGATCTGATTTTTTTGCCTTATTGAATGCAACTTTGGTCCAGCTCGTTATAGATTGCTCTTATTTGGCAAGCATTCATTAAAAAAAAAAGGTTTGTATGTTGATCTGTCTGGTTTTCATTTCTGGAACAACATACAGTACACTCTTATACACTTACACAACATACAGTACACACCCAAGCCATGGGCTGCTCTCACTGCTAAAATCAGGCAGGCGGTATTGCAGTATCAGGATCCGCTTCAGCCGATTTCATGACAGCTTCTTCCACTAAGAAATCAGACTTTTAAACTCTTGATTGCTCACGATACATATATCAACACCGCACTTTATTAGCCTCTACACACAGGAGTACACACTTACAGTCTGTACACACATTTTATACTTCACTTAATAACACACTGGCAACAGACAATCAACTGAAAGCTGAATGTCAGAACAACACTTCATATTTATTTCCACTGATTACATGGGGGTGGTGGGGATGGGGTACAGTGTATTTTATTGTATACAGTCGTTTTATTTTGTGTATACCGTATATTATATATTATTAAGTGTATATTGTATGTGTTGTGTAACAAGATATGTAACTGTGTTATGGGTACATCAGTTTATTGTAATTGTCATACTGCTATGTTGCCTGGAACTGCACCTAAGACTTTCACCGACTATTGCACTTGTGTATATGGTTGAGAGTATATGGAAAGTGGTTTATTTTATTTATTATAAATAACATGATTGTTTTTTTGTTTCCCTTTGTCTTTAATGTTTTGTACTGTACAATGCAAACGAGACAAATGTAGAGCAACAAGTCTGGCAAAACAAACTATGAAGTGACTGATGAAAGAGCACGCAGGAACAGATGTAAAGAAACAGGTATGAAGAAACAGCAGCTAGCATTATAAAGGGCTACACCATACCTGCAATGGTAAAATTATTATGAATACACTTAAAATCATAAAATTGGAACCCTTATAAATCACCCCACTAAAGCCCAAATAAATGCCTTACCTTCAATGAGAAAGACTCTTATACACTAAGCTCACCACATCAAAGCATTTTACCCTAATAATACAGATTAATATTTGTAGGCCACTTATGGGTACAGGTGCAAGTATAAAAAGCATATGCGCAACTAACCAGGAGAGAGAAAACAAAGCTGCAAGTTAAATAGGGAAGATAACAAACACAACACCCTCTGTAACATTGGTGTCTGAAGTGGAAGAGAGGAGATGCAGGAGTAGATTCTTTTAATCATTTAATAATAATCGCTGAAGTGAAACAAATGCTGGAGTAAAACACACAATAAACCTTAACAATAGTAATCACTTGAGTGGAACATACGCTGGAGTGGAACTAACAATAAATCTTAACATCAAAATTTAACATAACACTTAACTCAATGTAACACTTCAAGGACTGATCAGTGATGAAGAAAACTAGAGTGTGTATATATATATATATATATATATATATATATATATATATATATATATATATACACATACATACAGTATCTAACAAAAGTGAGTACACCCCTAACATTTTTGTAAATATTTCATTATAACTTTTCATGTGACAACACTGAAGAAATGACACTTTGCTACAATGTAAAGTAGTGAGTGTACAGCTTGTATAACAGTGTACATTTGCTGTCCCCTCAAAATAACTCAGCACACAGCCATTCATGTCTAAACCGCTGGCAACAAAAGTGAGTACACCCCTAAGTGAAAATGTCCAAATTGGGCCCAATTAGCCATTTTCCCTCCCGGTGTCATGTGACTCATTAGTGTTACAAGGTCTCAGGTTTGAATGGGGAGCAGGTGTGTTAAATTTAGTGTCAACACTCTCACACTCCCTCAGACTGGTCACTGGAAGTTCAACATGGCACCTCATGGCAAAGAACTCTCTGAGAATCTGAAAAAAAGAATTGTTGCTCTACATAAAGATGACCTAGGCTATAAGAAGATTGCCAAGAACATGATACTGAGCTGCAGCACGGTGGCCAAGACCATACAGCGGTTTAACAGGACAGGTTCCAGTCAGAACAGGCCTCGCCATGGTCGACCAAAGTTGAGTGCAAATAGACGTATGAGTGCTGCCAGCTTTGCTGCAGAGGTTGAAGGGGTGGGGGGTCAGCCTGTCACTGCTCAGACCATATGCCGCACACTGCATCAAATTGGTCTGCATGGCTGTCGTCCCAGAAGGAAGCCTCTTCTAAAGATGATGCACAAGAAAGCCTGCAAACAGTTTGCTGAAGACAAGCAGACTAAGGACATGGATTACTGGAACCATGTCCTGTGGTCTGATGAGACCAAGATAAACCTATTTGGTTTAGATGGTGTCAAGCGTGTGTGGTGGGAACCAGTTGAGGAGTACAAAGACAAGTGTGTCTTGCCTACAGTCAAGCATGCTGGTGGGAGTGTCATGGTCTGGGGCTGCATGAGTGCTGCCGGCACTGGGGAGCTACAGTTCATTAAGGGAACCATGAATGCCAACATGTACTGTGACATACTGTAGCAGAGCATGATCCCCTCCCTTCAGAGACTGGGCCGAAGGGCAGTATTCCAGCATGATAACAACCCCAAACACACCTCCAAGATGACCACTGCCTTGCTAAAGAAGCTGAGGGTGAAGGTGATGGACTGACCAAGCATGTCTCCAGATCTAAACCCTATTGAGCATCTGTGGGGCATCCTCAAATGGAAGGTGCAGGAGCACAATTTCTCTAACATCCACTAGCTCTGTGATGTCGTCATGGAGGTGTGGAAGAGGACTCCAGTGTCAACCTGTGAAGCTCTGGTGAACTCCATGCCCAAGAAGGTTAAAGCAATGCTGGAAAATAATGGTGGCTACACAAAATATTGACACTTTGGACCCAATTTGGACATTTTCACTTAGGGGTGTACTCACTTTTGTTGCCAGAGGTTTAGACGTTAATGGCTGTGTGTTGAGTTATTTTGAGGGGACAGCAAATTTACACTGTTATTAGCTGTACACTCACTACTTTACATTGTAGCAAAATGTAATTTCTTCAGTGTTGTCACATGAAAAGATATAATCAAATATTTACAAAAATGTGAGGGGTGTACTCACTTTTGTGAGATACTGTATTTATTTGTATTAAAATTTAACGAAAACACATTTAAATTTTGTGCGATCTACCTGCATTGCCATTGCGATCGACAGGTAGATTGCGATCGACGTATTGGGTTCCCCTGTTCTATGTGACTCTCAGGACATGCTTTGGTCTCCGTAGTGTTGTGATACGTCATGTGAATCTTACCATCCCTAATATATATGCAGGAAAACTAAAGAGGGAATGGAAGGCAGGTGCAGATGATGATGAACCGATGGAAGTGATTAGGGTAGTGAACTCTGCAGGGGAAAATTTCAAAACAAGAGTCCTTGAAGAAAATGAGGGAGACAGAATGTGAGATTACAGGCAGAGGCTGGGGATTGACCTCTGTGGTCGTGAGCATGGGCAGAGACTGAGGAACGACCTCCATGGTCGTGAGCGTGGGCAGAGACAGGGGAAGGGCCTCCGTGTTCATGAGCATGGGCAGAGACTGGTGAATGGCCTCCATGGTCAAGAGCATAGGCAGAGACTGGGGAACGGCCTCCGCTGTAGTGAGCATTGGCAGAGACTGGGGAGGAGGAGTCCTTTTCCTTCTCTTCTGGCCAGCAGGGAGTGTAGACACGGGGATGGTAGGGGCTACAGGCACTGGCGCTCTGGGATGGTCGAGGCAAAAGACACTGGCTCATTAAACATGGCAGGCACAGTCACTGGCTCATTAACCATGGCAGATATGGGCACTGGCTCATTAACCATGGCAGGCATGGGCACAGGTAGTGGCCCTGGGTTCCCACCATAATTCACAGCATATGGGAGAAATGTAACTTCCCTGGTCGCTACCACTGATTGCTGTAGGGAATCGACCACCGGTACCTAGAGGAGATGAGCCCCTACCCAAAAAAAAAATATTTAGGGAAATTTAATATAAATGAGTTACCTTGCAGATAGGGGATGTGGAAGGCGTGGAGACAAGGGCCATGGAAGGTGTGGAGACAGGGGCCGTGGAAGGCATGGAGGGAGGAGTCAACACCTATAACAAACGCGATGAAAGTGAAGATTAATGGATAGTCAGATTGGCTAGGATGTAATTTGCCATGGGAAGATTTTCCACCTCTGGAAGTGCTGTGGGTCTGTGATAGTTTAATACCTTTCCATAAATGGGCTTAAGGTAAAGATATAGAAGCAGCGAGGTGAAGAAACTTGGTTGAGTATTCCAAGAGGGGAAGATCCTGCCTGAACAGCTCCATAAATAACACTATTGGCTCCATGCTCATGTGGGTCTGGACGAGTCGAAGAGGACTTCAAAATAAGAGTCCTTGAAGAAAATGAGGGAGACAGACTGTGACACCATCTTTCAAATACTCAATGCACTGCACACCACTCACAAGAGAGGCACACGTGTGCTCAATAACGAAGAATTGAGCTTCATTTTAGCAACAGCACTCTCTATTAAGAGGCACACAACAGTCACGCTCAATAAAGAATGCACATAGACACTGACAGACATAATAATAAGAAAAAAACACATTAATGGCATCTTATTGGTCACTTATAATTTTGATGCAAGCAACTTTTTTAAACTCATAGTAATTGAGATAGATACATGCATTTAAAAATTCACTTGTTACACTGGATCATTTAAAATGAACAAGTGAATTTAAAAATGTGCTTAAACATTCTTAAAATAATCTTAAAGGAAATGCTGACATTTACAAGACCTGTACATGCTGATTACAGCCTACTGATTAAATTCTAACCTAAAATATTGATGTATTTTACCATAAGTCATTCTAAAGAACAACATGGCAACTTGGCTTAAAGATTAGAAGGGTAAAACCAGAATGTTATGGTGTATTGAATAATTGAAAAATTTTTCATGGGCCTGATTTGTTTATATATTATTTAAAAACATTTAAAATTTGTACTCAAATTTGGTGACTCTTTGGCTGTCTTTACAAAATTGCATATCTGCAAACATTAAAACAGCCACAAATATTAAAACATCAAAAACATTTTTATTTGTAAACAGGGGACATTTAAGGTATACTACAGTTGCCCCCCTACAAGCACACCCTGCCTCACCCTGGTATCCCCAGTTTAAATGGTCTAGAACTGCTGCTGACTCCAATGCCGAAAAGCAGTGCATCTTCCGTTGCTAGTTCTAAAGTGATGTTTTCAAACTAGCAACGAAGGCTTGAGCTGTATCAAAGCTAGATGCACTTAATCAGTTAACTTCAGTTAGCATTAACTTCAGTTGTTGTGGTGTTGATTTACATTGTTTCTAGATTATTGTGCAGAGTGATCAGATGCATTTTAAATAATTTCAGAAAGCTTCATTGGCCAAAAAAAAAAAAAAGAACGTTATCACAGAAACCCAAATTTCACTGTTTTTTGGCCCAACTAACATCATTTCACTAATCATATAGCAGCACCTGGGAAAGTGTTAACGAGTACTAGTCAGGTGAAATCACTCTATCACTCTGATTGGATAATAAGAGCACACTAATTGCTATAAAAGTGCTTCCAATCATTGTGTTCTTTTTCGCAATGGTTACCTCTGAAGAAAGACGTGCAGCCATCATCGCTTTACATCAATATGGCCTCACATGCAAGGAAATTGCTGCAAAGAATATTACACCCGAAAGAACCATTTACCGGATCATCAAGAACTTCAAGGAGAGAGGTTCAACTGCAGTGAAGAAGGCTTCAGGACGTCCCAGAGTGTCCAGCAAGTGTGAATAAAAAGGTGAGAGGTTAGTCTTTGCCAATTATCTACACTGTAACTAAATACTTTTTTGATTTGTTGCCTTTAAAATAAAGTACATTTACTTTAGGAGCTATACTGCATAAGACAATTTGTTGTCTGAGAATGTTGAGTATAATATTACATATTTAAAAATATCTAAAAATCCTTAAAAAAATTATATTATAAATATAATATACTTGAATAAACAAGTGAACAAATACACTTATACAAAATTTACTTATATACAAGACATTCTCTGAAAGCAAGTCTAAATATATAATATTTTGCTTCTCAAGTAAATGTATCGTGTTAAGGCTTGATTACCATATGATTTTTTTTACTGAAATTTAATAAAGTTTTTTTTTTTTCCTTTAATTCAATGAATGTAATTTACAGGAATTTTGAAAAGATGATTTTGCCCTCTTTATTATTATTATTATTATTATTATTATTATTATTATTATTATTAAGCATGTTTATTACAAGCTTTTAAGTCAAGGTACAAGCTGAATAGTCGGTTAAGTGCTAATGATTAATTGTTGCAATAGTCAAATAATTGTTCTAATAGTCGATTATCAAAATAATAGCAAAGGGAACTTTATGAACAAATCTGTATAGCCCGATCTTAGTGTTAAAATATCGGAGATAGGTATCAGCCTCAAATTTCCTGATCGGTGAATAAATATATACACACACACATGGTTTAGGAGTAACAAAATACATGTAATGGTATTACATATTTAAAATACAAAATATAAGTAACTGTATTCCACTACACTGTATTCTAAATACCAATTATTTAAATTGTAGTTACATTCAAAATGTACTTTGATTACTGAAGAGATTACTATGCATTTTATTGTCATTAGTTTCATTTAAAATGTTGTAATTTCAGATGGAAAACATTTATACATATAAATGATGCGATCCAAAGTGCATTTGAACAGCGGTGAAACACTTTCTTAGGATGTGTTACATTCATACGAGCAGACAGAGAAGTAAGTTTGAAGTAAGTTTGGAGCACAAGAAACAGAAATAAACCTTGTGTAAATTGTCAGCTTTACGCTAAGCTAAAATGCTATTTCTAGCCATTTAACATGCTCATGTTATCAGCACGATCATATTTATCAAATTCACGTTGGATCATAATTTCTTTTTTTTTCTAGTAAGACCTTTGATATTTGGGCAAAAATCGTATTCTTGATAATGTTTTTTTTAATTGTTTTCATGCAAAAATATAAAAAAATCATTAAAACAGGATCGATTTGATTGAGCTTGTTCTAGAAATAACACTACATATGATATTTAGGTTTTTATCAGAGAATGTATTTTTAACATGTGTATTTTGTCTTATTGTACTGGCAAAAATCTACCAGTTCTGAAGTAATCCAAAGTATTTAGAAGTAATCTAACGGAATATGTTACAAATTACATTATACAGCATGTACTCTGTAAACCATATATATATATATATATATATATATATATATATATATATAGTTATTATTTTTTGCACGAAAACAGACTGCAAGAAAACAGCCAATGAGACAGGCTTACAAGGAAGAACTCTGGCACTGGCAAAGCTGAACCTTACCCATTACATTTAAAAACAAAGCAGCATAATATATTCTTTTGTTTAATTGTAGACATTTACAACTTAAAAATAGTTTAGATAAATTAGAGCTAGACCAATAATAGGTTTAGCTAATAATCACACATTTCTACTAAAAATAATGTAATTGGGTTGTACAGCATGAGATAATGTTCTGTTTTCTATAGATTTAGTGTATTGTGATTCAAAACTTTGAAATATTGTAATCTTTTACTTGCTTGTTTCTCATTCTTGCACAAGGCCTTTCACACCACAAACAAAGACTGTGATGTGTGGTGACAGACAGCATTTATACATAACCTGCTTGCAAACAGTTAATATCATTTGAATCTCAAGTCAGTGGGAAAGCAGTTATCAGTTTCACTGTTTCAGTAGGAACTACACCAAAACACCAAATAGAACTGCCCTAGTCAAGGCACTTCACTGCGAGTTGTTCCACAACCATAAACAAAATGTCTCGTTACCTTACAAGGCATCTTAATCATCTAGTTGAATAAAAGCAAATTAAAATAATTAAAATAAAATTAAAATAGAACAATTAAGTTTCTACATAATAATGCATAATTTTTTTATTATGCAATGTTATGAAGCGGGTTTCGCCCAGGGTGCCATACAAGCTAGAACCGCTACTGGTTTTAAGACACAGTCCAAGAATGAGTGTTTTCAATGGAATTGCTGGAAATTCAATGGGAGGTAAATGGTTTATATATTAAATAGCCATGTGGTAATGCAAATGTTTGGATAGTCCAGTGAATAAAATGCATTTAATCTCATTTAATTATGATGCAAATTAAAAGATAAGGTTCCCTGTCTGTCGCTCACTTAGACGTTGTGTCGAGTGTAGCGACACTTAAGGGACTTTCTTGAAGGCCTCGGTTACCTCTGAACTTGAGAAAAGGCCAATGAGAATTTGGCAGACAGAATTTGCATATCCCTCCCCCGGACATACGGGTATAAAGGGAGGGAATCATGCATCTGTTCATTCAGACTTCTTCAGAGCCGAGCAGATGTGCGATCAGCGAGCTGAGATCACTACTGTTCCACTCACCTCTGTAGAGTGTATCACATATCAGCAGTTCTATCCTTCTCTGCACGTCAGTGCAGCTTTGCCCCTGGGCGCTTCAACAGCGCATCTAAAAGAGAATATTTTCTCAAAAGAGTTTATTTCTCTAAAAGAGCAATACACAGCTGCCGTTGAACATCCTCATCAGGACGCATCTTTGTAAAGATGTCCTTCCGCCCCTGTGTAGTTCCTGGATGCGGTCGATTTCTCAGCTCCTGACGGTCACAGACGCTGCCTCGTGTGTCTAGGCCGTTATCACACTGATGTTGTGACCATGGCAAAGTTGCAGTCGCAGCTTTCCTTCTTAAAGAGGAACACCACTCCAGCCGCCCCCCGCATGGCTCCTTCTTCCCACAGGATTGAGGACGACCCAGCTGGCGATGGAGGCAATTTGGGGATGGCAGTGGGCTCAGTTTTGCCGGGTAGATACCCACAAACCACCCGCCCCCCGGCACGCTCATTGACTTTGGTCCTGGCTCAAGGTGAGAGTGTAAGCAGCTGTTTATATATGCTTACTCTGTCAATGTGATTGGTCAGATTAAATGAACATGCTCCTCCTGTACTTTGTTATAATGAACATGCTCCTTCTGAACTTTGTTATGAAATGCAAGTTAATGTAATACTGCAGTGAGGATAGTGTAAACATGTTTGGTTGCAGAGGCAGCCTCACGCTAAGGTCTGCTTGGGGGATAAGAAATTGAGAGCTACAGGATAAGTAGAGCAGCTACGGCTGAGAGTGGAGTAACGGCCGCCAACCTCGAGGGGAGGAGAGGCTTCTACCCGACCTTGTAAACACACTGAAAGTGTCTTGTTCCTCATTTACTTAAACTACTGTAAACAACTTACAAGAAGACACAAAGATAATATCACAGTGCAATGCATTTTTATCTCAGAAACATCGCTTATCTTGCAGCACTCATGGAAGAACACATGCCTGTGTGGTTTAGATTCACATTTGGCGGGAACAGCAGTTTAAATTTAAACACCCAACTGCCAATGGTCTCGATGTAGAAAAGACAGTCCCAATCCACTGATAGATCAGTGATCCAATCCCATTTTTGATTCTGACATCACCTGTCAGTCAACTCTTGCACATACCTGCGCTTTGCTGAACCAGTCTGAGTTTTTTTTTTTTGTTATCGGAGCTTAAGAAGCACCATATGATAACTTCGTAGTCAGATATTACTGCTGAATTTAAATTTGTTTTTTGAATGTAATCTTGACCAACCTTGACCTATTTTTAATAAATATCAAACATTTTCAATATTTAAAAAATATGCTGGAAAAATAAATATATAAATGTGTAATGCGGCTGGCTTATGAAATACATATAAATAGGGATGCACCAAAATTTTGGCAACTTTTTGGCCGAATTTCCACTTTAATATACAATTATTGTGCAAAACAGCAGTAATAGAACTAAAACCAAACTCAACTGTTAATGACAGATGTAGCCGCTGCGTATATAAAAGTTTAAATATGCTACAGAGTCATTTTGTGCTACTGCTGTTTTGCACTGTTGTTTTGCACAATAATTGTATATTAAAGTGGAAATACTGTATGTTTACATAAACAGAATAGAGGCCCTCTGCCATTCTGTGTTCTGCCTGTTGTTATCATTAAAATTACTTTATAGCATGTTTAAACTTTTTGAATTTGCAAGATGCTATACTAAAGCTGTTAAGTTCATCACTTGACTGCTATTTTGCATATCATTAGAGTTTTCTAGAACATTACATTTATTGTATAATTGGCAAAAAAAAATATTGTTAAATTTGATTGTTAAAGAACTGAATAAAGAATAATATTTAATATCGTTATAATATATTTTCTGTCCAATTTTGGTGTGTTACTTTCAATTAAAGTGTGTTCATTATCGGTTTTCGGCCAAGTGCATCCTGAATTTTCTGTTTCGGTTTTGGCCCAGAATTTTCATTTCGGTGCATCACTACTTATAACAATGAAAAATTTCTCTTTTTTTTTTTTGATTATCAATAATTCTAACATTAATTAAAATTATTATTTCTAAAAAGAAGAAAATCTAGGGATATATATATCTTTTCAAATGTGACTCATGATTCATAAGCTTAATATGTGTCACACACCTCCCACCAACAATCGGCCCTCATGTATGCATTGACCAACATGGCCCATATTTGGCTGACAGGACGCTTGTCATTGCTGACATGAGGGCATCAGTGCCAGCTTCAGGCCACACTCTGGCCAAGTCGGTCTGCTATGTGGGACCCAAATGATGGTGTGAAGTGTTTTGGGGTTATTTGCATTCATAGTTATCTTATTATCATGATTAAAACTTGAAACTTTTTGAGCAGAAAATTGAGAAATCTTTACACACAAAGAACTTATAAATAACTTTGAGCAGGAGAGGAGTTGATCATGTGACAAAGCAAAAAACACTTTTTGTTTCTGCAAATAAAGATTAGCACAAGACACCTTTTGGGGTGCGGCCAACTACAACAAAAAAATCTCCCCACCTTAGCGCTCTAGGAGAGTTCTCCTGTTCTGCCGGATGAGTTTGCATGTTATTACCACTTTAGTTCTGAAACTCTCAAGGGAGCTGAGATTCCTCACATTCAGAGTTCCAAATGTCTCTAGAATGTAGATATCACTGCTAAAATCGACCCTCCAACTGCATCAGAACTTCAAGACTATCAAACTACAATTACCTCCAAACTTTCATTGAAAGTGCTGGTGTCTCTTTGATATATAATTTGAGTAACCCAATCTCAAATCACAGTGTACTAAATGAAGTATTGGTGGTTTTAAGGCAGGGTCTATAACAGTGGTATTGAATTAAAGTTCCAAGAGGTCCGGTCTCTACATTTTCTTCCCAGAAAAGGTCCGGACAATAACTTACATGGTGTCAGTAGTCAGTATACTGTAGCTACGAAATTACATAAGGAATACTTAATCAATTTTATGAAATACTTATTATAAATGTACAAGTTGGCAGCAATAGTAATTTGTAAAAGAAAAAATCAAAGTCAAAACAGTCTCTTCAAAATTAGGCAAGGATTATGACATAGGGGCCTGTGGCACGGTGGAGGGCGAGAAACCGGCTTAACATATAAATGATAGTTTTAATGGTAAACTCAAAAGACAAACACATAAGATAACGGACGTCCGTAATTGAGCTCTCTCTCTCCATCGCCGTCTGCGAGTGGCCTTTATCCCTCTTGACGGCTTAATTAGCCTAATACGGGACCGGGCGTGCGTAATCACGCGCCGGTCCCGCCCTCCACCGTGCCACAGGGCCCCAGAGACAAAGCCAAAGTAGTGGGGTTTGTGTAATATTCTACCAAAAGTTTAAAATATTTCAATTATATTATCAACCGAGTGCACTTTGATATGAGTATTAAAAGAAAAAAAATCAACTGTTTGTTTGATGCTGAATGACAGCAGTCCAGTATTTGTGTTTTGAATATTTTTAGATACCTAAGGGGCATAGAAGGCCTTGAGACTAAAGAAAGATACATTATGGGGGTTCAGAGGTACCCCCTGAGAGAAAATGTGGAAAATATAAAAGTCTGAATGGACTGTTTTTATATTTTCCTTAAAGTGAAAATCTACCAACAACAAACAATATGCATCACAATAGTAAAGCTTAAAATGCTGTAAGCTAAAGTTAAGTAGGCCAATAAATGGAATATAAATAACAAATAATGGAAACATTCTCATGAGAACTCCACTACATTACTAATAATATCAAATTTCTGGTATCAAATTGCCATCTATGCCAGAGATGAGGACATCTTTGATTCATTTTCACAAAAATAATCTGTTTGTGAAAGACTTTAAACATGCTGATCATAATAAAGGCTATTTTATATGGAAAATATTTTTTTTTTAAAGGTGCTCTGGATGCATGTTGTCCTGTCACAAACCTGGTTTTGCTGAACAGTCGGATTAATTTCAGACACTTAGCTACAATCTTTTTTATGCAATATGTTTTAGCGAAAGATGCTAGTATCTATATTGCTGCTCACTGTATTTTTATGCTAGGGCCTAATGCACTCGATTGGATAGGACATGGATCTCATCAAGAGACTATTTTGCATAACTGCATGTGATTGGATAGGATATGGATATTGTCACAAGACTAATTTGCATAAACACAAGCAATTGGATGCGGCCCATGTCTAGTGTTTCATCTCCACTGCTAGAGACAGAGGGAGTCTGCGCTGCACTTGGTAAATGGTGCCCAGTTGATCATATTTGAAAGCTGTCTGAAATTAATTTATTCACATTGATATCTTTAAGACTGGTGCTGTTTGTCCGTATTGATCCTTTGCTGGGTCTTGACAAGGACCATGGTCCGCCATTTGAGTATGACTGTTTTATAGACCTCATAAAGTTAATTTTCCTGTTACAGATTATTTCCATTCATTCTCTGTCAAAACTCATTCATTAACCTGTTCAAGTTTGTCTGAGTTTGCTAACTAAACTGCTAGTTTAGTTTCTATTGTAGTTTGTTTGTATTCAAAAGAGAAGCTGACTGTGATATATATTGATAAATAAATTCGTCACTTGAATTTTAAGATCTACGCTACATGCTTAAACAATATTTCAACATATTTGTAAATTTATTTTCCAATGGCCACTAGAATAGTATTACCCTAAAGGCTTAACAGATACATTGTATCAGCTCCACGCTGTCCGCAGGTTAATCAGACATAAACATTAATTCTGTCAATATTCCCCAAATTAAGATCAATTCCTTTCTTGAGCTAAATACATTGCATATAGATTATTAGCAGATACAACAAGCCTGTTGTACTAATTAAATGGTTAAATTTTAGTCAGATTTCAGATATAAAATCCTACATATTATTGGTAAACAAATGCAGGCAGATTAAATTGTGAGCATATTGCAATATCTTTGTGTTGTATTTTATATTTTCCTTACACCTAAAACAGCCTGATTGTTGTCTATCACTATATTGAGTAATAGTTTTTTTTTGGTATGAGTTGCATAATATAAGACGATTAAACAGAAAAACACATCACGGTTATGGTGTCATGGATGCTTAGATGCATAGCCTGAAAGACATGCCACAGTTGTGGCAAGTGAATGGCATGTTTGCGCAGCTCTGGAGATGAATTGAGCCAATAGCAGGGGCACCATGGTGGTTTATAAGTTAGAGGAGAAAGGGACTTACAGTTGCAAAGTCGGGACTTATTACAGCTGCAGTGAGGCATAGACGAAAGGGGCTTCGGCAGAAGCATGGTAAAATGCTGACGCTGCCGTCAACTGGTATTACAACTATTAGTGAATGTGGGCGAAGAAACCTGAAGTGTGTTTGGACATATATGGCATCGGTCTGCAGCTAACACTGCAGCTTGCCAGGGCTCAAGTTTGGGCAGGCATCTGTATTCTGCTGAGATCACGGCCAAGCCCAGCACTTTGATAGGGAGTGTACATTGTTGGAAACATTGACAGCAGGGCTAACTGCTCCATTCTAGAGGGAAGGGGTTTATGGATAATATAAAGTTTATGGATAATGTAAACCGTAATATGTAAAACATGCAATTGCATTAAATGCCGCTGGCGATTGGGGTATTAGACGAATAGTTGAGTCAGGATCGGAGAAGGGCTCCAGCAGGAGCAGAGTTTAAAATGCTGCTGTAGCAGTTGAGCGCATTAACTACAATGGTAAATGAGAGCACGGTAAGATTAGTTCCGGTGGAGACTAGTGGAACCACTGCTGTCTTACACTGCTGTTGAATCCCCTGTAAAAGCACTTCTAGTTTTTTTTTCTCTATCCACCAACACGGTGCAAAACAGGGCATTGGGCTCAAATAAATGGGGGGTGTGCTTGGGGATATTCACATGTATTCATAGTATCTCAATGGTGGTTACCTATTCAGGGTAAACATTTATAGAGTAGAGGCTGCTGTTAATTCCCGCCTCACCAATCCACTGATTTTGGGAATGAATTAGCCTAATTTTAAGAATTAAAGGAAATGTTGATGGATCCTGTAGAATGTTGTCACGGTGTTTGATGTGCGATGCTATGGCGGTCGTTAGACTGGTTTGTGACAATAGATTTGAAGGACGCTTATCTTCACATTCAAATTGTGATGAACATGCATTTTCTCATATTCACTTTTGGGGGTGAAGCAGACTTCCGTTCTGACTGAATTTGGCGCCATGTACACTCACAAAATGTATGCCACTGAGGCTTCAAGACATCAGCATTTTGAATTATCTTGGTGATGGTTCGTCCGGGTAAACTGGCCTATGATTGTGAATGAGCCAGCAGCTGGTTTGGCACATAAACTCTCTGGAGATGTTGGTGGTGCTGTTGGCATTGAAATGTATCCTTTCATCCGGTCAAACAACAGGACATGGTGACCTGCATCAACCGTCAGGGAGGGTTGCACTCTTGTGCTATGCTGAGGCTGGCACATCACATTCTTCCGTGGGTGTAGGACAATGTACTGTCTCTACGAGCCATACATATTCTGGACCATGTGAATTTGGGGGCAGATCTCCTGTCAAGATGGGGTTTGATACTCAAAAAATGGACATTACATCCTCAGATTATAGAAAAAAATTGGCAAGATCTGCAAGAATCAAGCAAGACATCACATTGTCCCCTCTGGTTCTCTCTCTTGACCCAGGCACCGCTCAGTAGCATGTCTTTACACATTTTCACTGATCAGCCTACTGCACAAAGTTCTGCAGAGGGTTCGGGAGGATCTAATTTGGCTCCTGTTGGTGTTTTGGCCCCTCAACGTGTGCTCTCTTTTGGTTTATTCCCCGCTTTGGATGGTTTATTCCCCGCTTTGGTTGATATCGTACTAAATGCTAAAGCTCCATCAATGTGGAGGCTATACACATTTAAGTGCCATATTTTCACCTCCTGCTGTTCAGCTCAAAGTGAAGATCCATTTCACTGCCCTGTTGGTTAAGTGCTGGAATTTTTACAGGAGCACTTTGGGGCCTGGATCACTGGCAATGCTTAAAGTCTATGTCATTGCTATAGCGGCTGAGCACGCACTTGTGAATTGGAGTTTTTATCGGTAGACATTCTCTTGTCTCTTGCGCAGATTGCAGGCTTAGACCTTTTTGTCCTGTCCATGTCCCATTATGGGATTTATCTGTGGTGTTAAAGGTACTCCGGCTGCCCTGTCCAAGCCCTTAACATCAGTTGCTGATATGTTTTTGACTCTTAAAACTGCTCTGCTATTGGCATTGTCAATGTTTTAGAGCGTTGATGATTTGCTTGCCCTGTCAATAAATCCTTTGTGTATAGATGTTGTGCCATAGTTATCAAAGGTCATGTTGAGACCTTGTTTGGGTTATTTACCTATGGTTATCTCTAAGTCCTTTCGCTAACAGACTATTAATACTACTAGTCCTTCTCTCCTCCCCCAATTCAGTCAGAAGAACATGAAAGTAAGGGATCTATGACTCTAATCTAATTTTATGTTGACATAATAGGAGTATGGACAGGTTCATCTATGGCATTAAATGTATACTAATATCAGTGTCACATATAAAAAAAAATTATTGAGACCACCAGATGTTAAAATAATGTGCAAATAAATGAAGCTATAAAGGGATAAAAATGTTGTGGCTGTGTTTGCACTCTAAATACTAAAGGTACATGTAATGATGAGGAGGGCGGGGCCGGGCTGTGAGGACACATGGCCATCCTTGAATCAGGCTAATCAGCCGGGAGGGGGATAAAGACGATCCTTAGGCACCAGTTCAAAAGAGAGAGAGAGACGCACGTGGCCACGTTGTGTGTGTCTCTGTGTGTCTTTATGTTGTTTTAAGTTCATATTTATAGTCTGGTTCCTGCCTCCTCCTTGCCCATCCCTTACCCTGTTGCATTGGTGCCAAAACCAGGGAAGGAGGAGGGATGAGCTGTCATGGAGTCCTCGTCGCTGCAGTCCACCAAAGGAGCGGGCACCTACCTGGGGTGGAGGGGTCGCTGCTGGCCACCGAGAGCCAGAGGAAGGGGAGAAGAGATTCCTTCCGCCAGGGATCGGAGGACTCACTGCTGTCCACCGGGGGGAGGAGCGAGCTGTCATCCGCCAGAGTGCGGAGGAGCGGTTGAGAATCAGGCGACAGTGTGACCGGGAACCGGTGAGCAAGTTTTTCTCTATCAGGCATGGCTGGAAGTGTTATGCCCCACTACAGGAAGGGAGAGGAGCAGAGAGCATCATGTCAGGGGTTTCTCTGACCTACCTTGTTCCAACACGCCAGAGGCTGTTCACCTTAGAGACCAGCTGCGAATATGGGTATGGCCCGGCACGAGATTTACTCCTTCTCCCCCGGTATTTCAAGGGCCAGCAAGAGCTCTTCGGACACTGCCGGAACCGGTGCTTTAAAGAGCACCCTGCCCTTCACAAAGAAAGAGAACTCTTCCCGGGGCTCCCGCCAGCTTCCCCATGTTCGGTCACGTTACCACACTGGACGCGTCGCGGCGCCCATCTCCGCCACTCTGGGTTCGGAAGGCTAATCATCCGACAGGGGGATAAAGACGAGTGTTGTGTGTGTCTGTGTGTCTTTATGTTGTTTTAAGTAATTTATATAATTAAACTTTGTTGACTGTTCAGCCGGTTCCTGCCTCCTCCTTTCCCATCCCTTACCCTGTTACAGTAAAAATTCCATTCAGCACAAATTATATGGGCGTGTTTGCGCATTTATCTGATTTGCTAAATACCTTTAGAGATTTAGTGCTAAAACAATACGGACAGTACATGCAAATAAACAAAGCTATCAGCAGGTGCAATTAATTCTTAATGAATTCCCCCTGAAAGGTTATTATTCTAGAGGAGTTAATATCAAACACAAAGGCTTCAATCCAGCTGGAATGCATTTACATTATGATTTTTCTATTTAGTAGATTCTTTCATCCGAAGCGACATGGAGAGTGAGAGTATAATGCAAGATACATTATCATCTCACCATTACCATCAATTATAAGAAGAATAATTCTGGCCAATAAGAACAAAGAGTGATGATTTGACTGTGAAGACCATTAATCAAATGCTATAACTGCAATGAAAAATATGTTCATCCGAGACAAAGTTTTTTTCACAGTTACGTATGCAGGGTGCACAAACATGTGATAAAATGAAGAGTGCTTGTATATTTTTTATGAAATTTCTTACCGAGCTGGAGAATTCAGTCCATTTTTCTTTAGTATTAGTCTTTAGTATTAGTAACTTACTGACTTCACATAAACCAATGGCTTACCAAGCACTGCTACACTAAGCTAAAAAGTAAAAAAAAAAATTAAAAGACAACAGGAAAAAATGTGGGGATGATATGGGGAGCAAGTGACAAAACATGTCAAAACTTAAAAAAGTACTTGGTTGGGTTCTAGGTTTAAATGAAAGGAAATACTTTTAAAAGTCTGTCCAACAGAGGTTTATTTTGGAATGTCGTTTTGGCACCTTTGATTTAAAAAATTGTAAATAATAAAATTGGAAGCTTTTTTTGTCCATCATGTCATATCTTGCCTTAATTACTAGATTCACCAAAATATTTTAGGGCTCCCTTACCTCCAACATCAAAATGCAATCCCAGTGTACCACCATTTGCCTCATGGAGTTGCTGCCTCTGTAGAGCATTCCAAATCAGAAGACCGCTTAGCCAGAAGGCAGCAAATTGGTTTAGGCACCTCAGTGTCACCATCTGAAGTCCCTAAATTTTCTTAATATGCATTTTAAATGATGATGGTCAGAGTTCAAATAGGTGCAGTTGACATAATGTTGTCTGAATGCAACATTAAAATTCATTATTCATCTGTGTATTTTATTTTAAAGAAAACAAGTTAATTACAAAATATTTGCTGTAATAATTTGCTCCATCTCTGAAATGACTTGTCTGATGTCACAAATCCCTCTTAACCTTCAGAGACCCAAGCATGGACATTTTTCTTTTTCCCCCATGAAAGTGTTTGAAGGAAGCCACTGATTATAAAAATCAAGATTTTAAGTTTATTTTGCATTGGGATACATGTTGTGTGTCTTTAGTAAGCTGTGACATTTAATATGCATTTTTCTCCCCACCAAAACTGTTGTTGTAAAACAAGTTCAGAGTGTCAGCTACTGTTATGTGTAGTTATATTATTATTTTGTAATATTTTTGATAATAATAAGAACAAAATTGCATTATTCAATTGCTTCAAACAAACATGACAATTCTGCCATACCTGGACTCTAAGGGGTAAACAAGATTGCACTTTCACCCCTGTGATTCAGATGCACATAACTATAAGTAGCAGATCACATCAACACATCAGTAATGGCCAAATATTCTTTATAATGTAGCTTATTTAATGTATAGGACATACAGTATATATAGTGAATACAGTAAGTACATTGAATGTACAGAATAGTACGTTAAAACTATTTCTGCGTTGATTGCAACCCAGTTCTCAAGAGGCTTGTTCATTTCATTTATTGATATCTTCTCACTTGTCTGCCATAAAAATATTCATTGATTTTAGGGCACACTGGGCTGCCTTAATATCATTGAACACACATAGATTGCGTTTGTGTAGGTGCTGAACATGTGAGTTGGTCATATTACACATCAAAAAGATTATTTATTAATTCACTAAATAATCTAAAAGACATACTATTTATCCTCTCTTTTCATATTAAATTACATTTAATGCAATTTCATAATGCAAATTTTAATTTAATGACTGTATGATAAAACCCACAATTAACAGAATTGAATCAGAGCACTGATTCAGATTCAATTGCATTGACATTAGGCCTCATTCATGAAATTCGAGTGATCGCCTTGCTAAGGGCTTTGGCACAATGGCACTAGCCGACAGGGTAGGGAAACTTTGGGCTTTGGCACAATGATACTAGCCATTAGGGTAGTGAAACATTGCACAAATGCTCTCATTTACACCAGTGGGAATAGAGAGACCATAGTTTTTAATCTAACACCGATATTAAAAAATGCTATTGGTTTAGTAGTGATCAACCCTCTTCCTCTGTGAATGCATTGGAGGAGAGGGGACATTTAAGGATTATAAAACCTAGCAAAGGTGTTAGGGGAAGCTCAACCCTTTGCCCATGCCCAGGAGGCCATACTCTTAAATCACACTAAAATTTCCTTCTGAGATCGCCATCACATCCTTGAGACCAGACATAGTGTAATGGTTAGAAGTGCAATTGGAAGAGGGACTGGAAGCAGCCTGTGAGCAGAAGAAGCTAAAATATGCTGATCTGGCTGCCGGGAAACTGAATGAAGGGCTGACAATTACCCTGGGGAGGTTGAGGGTTGGTTGGAGCATCAATGAACCACCTGTTGAAAAACATTGGTATCTTTAGATCAGCATTGAAGAAGTCTTTTAAAGAAATGGCAGATGAAGCAGAAAAAGGGAGCTGCTGGATATGGTTAAGAAGAAAGAATGTAAAGTGGGGTGTGCAGAAGTGAGAAAGTAGGAATAAGGAACAATTGCTATATGTGGTGAGGTAGAAGGACAGGCACTGGATGGGTGGTAGGCAGGGTTGATAGCTTGTTTTGTTTCTAACAGAGAAGAGGTCTTGGACTTAGGGTAGGTCTGCTCATTGGGGGGAGGAGCGTTGTATGGTATGTCTTAACAGGAAAGGAGGAATCCGACCGCTGCCCCACCACCAGATGTTTGATTTTGAGATGTTCTGGGATTAATGTGATGAAACATCTGTGATAGTTGGCTCCCAGCTGATGATCCCATATCTGGACAACTGAAGGCACCGGCTGAGGTGTGGCAGACAGTAATGCCCAGCAGGTTTAGACATTTACTTGTGCATCTGAGAGTTCCCCAAAAATATGCAAGAATGAAATTAGTCATCCATGTGTCCAACAACATAGCACTTTTTTATGACTGTAGAAGTGGGAAGAATGGCAATTCCACAATCATATGAAGGCAGAATAACTATAAGCATGCTTGAAACTAAGTCCAAGGTTCCATGGGATACTTCACTGGCCAATGCCTGAAACTTGGATTTAGGATGGACTTCACAGTAAGAAGCTGCTACAAGTTTCCAGCCAGAGTGCAATGCTACTGAACTCTTCCTGCATCATCTTGGTCATAGGATGGACTACACTCTCTTAAAATGGAATATATAGACAATATATTAATGCCAACTAAAGCCCTCATCAGCCAAATAACAAAGGACAATGCATTTACGTGCACTTCCACAATTAATTCAGGTTGGACTTCAAAGGCACTTAATCCTTAATCTTACAATTTATAGAAAATCCTTAGTTTAAACATTGGACACCAACATCTACTCAGTTTTGTAATTTAAACCATGATTTGTATCACACATGAATAACTAATAATGGCATAATATTTATGCTGTTCAGCCAGAGGACATCTCCCCCTGTGAGCCTAGTTTCCCCCAAGTGTAATGAAGAGGTAGACAGAGAGGATTCCATTTGCGGATATTTATTATAGGATTTTAACAAACATTAAAAACAGTAGTCATCAAACGTAGTCAGGTCACAGGCTTGGGTCAAAACACTGATAAATAGGCCCACAGGCAAACAAATTCAAAACAGTAATCCAGAGACGTGAATCCAGCAAACATAAGCAATGGTCATAACAGGAGTCAAAACAATGGTAAAGAATAAACACTTGGTAAGGCAGATAACTGTCAATACTTCACAAAGTATGAGTGTGAATGTATGGCTTATATACATGGTGAACAGGAACTGATATGTCAGGAACTGATGTGGTAGGAAACGGGAAGTGACAGAGTTCAGAATTCAGGTGAGGGCTCCCTCTGGTTGACGGGAGACTGCTCAAACATTACACCAAGGTTATTTTTCTCAATTAACTAACATATTATGGAGTTTTGTATTCCTTGCCACCTTCGCCTTTAGCTTGCTCCCTGGGGGCTTAAAGATGTTTTGTTTTTTGTTTTTTAAGGCATTCTATTCACTTAAATTGCACAATGAGGACTTTAAAACATTAGAGACATTGCCACTTCATTTTCTGCTATATTTTCGGCTTTGAAACAATGTGTTGTGAAAAGTGCTATAAAGTAAATAAATACATAAATGAATGGCACTTACCTGGCATCAACTGGATACATTCACCCAGTTGCAGAGACTGCCATTTTGAGATGTGGGTTCGGTTATAAAAGGAGCTGGCTTGCAACCACTCAATCAGGTTTGTGATGACGAGCCGAGACAGAGTCCCGGCCATTACAGCGGATAGTTAAGTGTTGTGGCAGGAGGGACACAATGTCTCAGTTTCAAGTTACAATACGTTTCCTATCTGTCACTCACTTAATGTAGTGACACTAGGTGTCCCTATACAAAATGCCACAACCAGCTGAACTCTTACATGGATCAGTGTTGCAGGTAGGCCACCGCGTGCCTAGTAACAAGAACACCCATCCCCATTGTAACATTCCCAATGCCCCACTTAAGTCGCATAGTCCCTAGTAACCCAAGGGGGGGGCAAGATGTACTTATAATGGAAACATGCTGCACCAACTGCTTTGACCTTTTCTCTTCTTTTTCTCCCAAAAAATTTTATTCACTTAGCTGGGGCCTAGATGTATTCGTGTTAGGGAAGGTGTTCTTTTCCCATGGGTGAACCTGCACGAATGGGAGGTTAACATGTGGAGAATATGTCATATGGCCTTAACAACCGGGAAATACTACATATGGAAAGAAGCCCCCATGGTAGGTCCTACTCGGAAGGGAGGAGATCTGCAGATGGGAAGACACGGGTGTACTGTCAGGGAAACCGTACCTTGGAAAATATGTCACATGGGGTTACCGACAGGGAACCACCACATATGGAGCACCTATCCCGGTAAAGGGGCTGACCTGACAGGGCATACTAACACGAGTACTGGGCCTGGGATCTACTTTCTCCACCCAATTTTCCTGCTGTAGGGTGCTGAGGGAGGAAAGACATCCAGGGTTCACCGATCCTGGGAACTCACGTGGAAAAAAAAAGCACACGTTATCCACTCTGGGAGGGGAAAGGCACGTGTGCAAGCGGTACACCTGGCCAGCTGCCTGCATACTTACCTGTTCTAAACCCTGGGGGTGGAAGTGAATGCAGTTAGGAGGGCTGTCTTCAACGAGAGGACCTTTTAGCTCGACTGACTCCAGGGGATAAAATAAGGCTCACGAGTGAACAAGATGTGGCTTAGGATGATTCAACCTTCTGGCTATTCACAGGAACCTGACGATCAGGTCATGCTTCCCCAAGGACTTACCATCCACCACATCATTGTGTGCTGCTATCATGGCCACATAAACCTTCAAGGTGGAGGGGGACAGCCACCCCTACAACCTCTCCTGCAAGAAGGAAAGCACCGACTTGACTACGCATCTCTGTGGGTCTTCACCTCGGGAAGAACAACAATTTGTGAACAGACACCACTTCAAAGCATACAACTGCCTTGTAGAGGGAGCCCTGGCATGAGAGATAGTGTCTACCACCACCGATGGTAGCCCACTTAGGTCTTCCATGTCCCGTCCAGGTGCCAGACATGGAGGTTCCAGAGGTCTGGGCATGGGTGCCTAATCATGCCCCATCCCTGAAAAAGAAAGTCCTTCCTGAGGGTAATTCGTCCGTGAGGGTCTGTCGCGAGGAGCGTGAGCTCCAAGAACTAAGTCTGGGTGGGCCAGTATGGTGCTACCAACATGACTCGTTCTTCGTCCTCCCTGACCTTGCACACAGTCTGTGTAAGGAGGCTTACTGGGTGAAATGCATGTTTGCGCAGACCCTTGGGCCAGCTGTGTGCCAATGAGTCTGTGCCGAGGGGGGCCTTCAGTCACTGCTGACTCCAAAGGAGAAGATGGCGGGCGAGTTGTGGCATGACATGAGTGTAAACTGCCTTGGCAATTTATTTATGCTACTGTCGCCATGTTGTTCCGAAGCCTCCACAGAGCCAGCAATACAGCCAGCAACATTTGGACTCCCCGCCCTCTGGTGTTATGAATGATAAAGTTAGAGATGGGGAGATGGTGGAATGATGCAGGAAGAATTGTCACCGATGTGAGGAAAGCAGCCGCTAATATACTTTATATCCTTGGGATAAGATTGGCAGGCCAAAATTAACAAGCTCCACCCGAACTTAGGTTTAGAACTTCATTAAAAATTTTTAGATACTTTTACTGGAAAACAAGCCGAAAATACAGATTATTTTTTTATTTTTTCAGTTTGGACCTTGTTAGGGGGCAGTGCCCTCTCTGTCAAAATGTTGTATTTGAACCCATTTTAATAATTTAGTTATTATCTTTTAAATTAGTTTAAATTTTTTTGACAGCCTGAATATTCAACTCAATTGTTAAATTAAAGTAAATTAATTCTAAAACTGTTTGTGGTGACTACTTGAATGTTTCAGGTGAAAGGTGACTATCAATTGACTGCTCTCTTCTTAATTACAAAAATGCTGTCTTCCATATAATTCAGTCAGAGATCAGACGATCAAAGGCCAATAGAAGGAAATGGATTTAAGGAAAGGAATTTAACTAGGATAAGGATTTAACTAAATGATGTAACAAGAGAGTGCAAGCATGGAGAGATGCAGTCCTCAAGACAAGGTGTTTAACATCAGCACACGGCGTGTTCAGTTGCTCTAATTGTGAGTCCAGTGGTTTACTATACCTGTTGTTGTGGTTTGTTTATGAATATAAGTGAAGTTGTCTTGTTTTATTTAGGTTGATAAATGTATATATCTTCATGCACTCAAACAAAATCATAACAAAATTCCATCAAATTGAATTAAGTTTAAAAAAAAATACTAAATACATTTAGATTTTATTCATTTAATTTTGTTATGAAAGTAAATCGTAAATATAGGCCATTTATTTGGAGTGTGAGCTCCAGAGGATCATTTGATTAGACATTTATTAGACAAACATTTTCAGATTTCGCTTTTTGTTTATTTTGTATATTTTTTTGGCATATTTTAAAGCATACAATAAAATGCCATGATTTCTGACACATGTAAAGGCAAGGGTTAAAGAAGTGTCTTCTGGCTGCAGCCTCTGATACACAGCACAAGGAAGTGAACATAAATCATGCTCTCTGCTTCAGGAGATGTTTAAGTTAGTGTGGCTTGCAAGCCTCAATCCAGTTTTTATTCAATGGAATGTTATAATTGTCTCATTAGTAATTTCAGTTACTGTTAATTTTTTAATTAACATTTTCCTCAAGCTTATTTTTAAATAATTCATCACTAGGAAAGTGAGAAAATTAGCATATAAATTGTAAATGTTAAAGCTTTTTCATTTTAACAGATTGTATTTATTTTGAATGTTTGGTGATGTTTCAGTTGAGCTTATGCATGTGCATATATATTAAAGCCTGACTCGCATTCCATTTCAAACGACAACAAAGGTATTAGGGAGATCATTATATACATTTTTAGAAGCCTTATTTCTTCCATCAAAGTGACCAATATGTGCCCCCTTCCAAATTTAAAATGCCCCCTCGGGTAAATTATCCTGGCAAAATTTTCATTTTTGGCAAAACTTCCTTTAAGTAACAATGAATGAATGCAGTCAAGTGGCATATACAAATAAACAACACTAGACCTATAATTAATTTTGTGAGCCATTATTACAACTCCTGTAATGTAGCAAGTTACACCACAAGCTACATGCCAAAATTAGTTTGCTACATTTAAGCTACTTTTTTGTTTAAACCAGATGCTCCGAGCATAACATCATAGACAAATCATCTAAAAGACTTCACATGATGCTTATCTAAGCCATGGAAAAGTATAGTGCAATGCAGTATACGTGTATACAGTATGGTGACATATGAAATGTATGTGCATGTAAAAAAACAAACATGTAAATTCATATATTTACATGCTACCTATACAAATCCGTGTTCAAAATGAAAAAAAAAAATCTATATTTTTACATTTTATTTTTCATATTTATACTACTACGTCTACAAACCCATGCCAATTAGTACATAGTTAACTTTCCCTTTTTATGTATAAAAACTCGTACACAAAATATTTGTGATGTTTAATGTGTGTGTTCATATATTTCATGATTAGATGTGTTTTGATTCCATGTCTTTTATTTTGAAAAGTTTAGTTACTGTTTCCCTTGTCATGTGATGTCCTGTTTCCCTCCATGTTCATGTGTCTTGTTTTCATTGGTTATTTGTCTTGTTAACTTGTTATCAGTTCTGTTATGTCATTGGTTCATGTTTCATTGTCTTATTATTTCAGTCTTGTGATTGGATTTCTTGTTATTGTTTTACCCAATTAAATGTGTATTTAATCCCTCATGTTTTCCATTGTCTCTTGTCAAGTATTGTTAATGTAACTTTGTTGTTTTGTTCCAAGCCAAGTCTAGTTTCAGTTAAGTCATGTTTATGTCAAGCGTATAGTCAAGTCGTATCAAGTTCATGTTTTTGTTAGATCAGTGGTAAAGTTAGGGTTTTTGCATAATTACATTTTGTAAATAAATTGCACTTGGGTTCTACACTGCATCTTCATCTACCTGTGTCCAGCATTGTTACACTATTCATCTTATCCTGTAATTCTGTGTCTAGCATTTGTATTTCTGTAATAGAAGCTTCTGATCATAGGTCAAATTTCTTGTGTGTGTGTGTGAGCACATCTGGGCTATAACAATGTGATATCTGTTGGTATCAGATGGTAATACCATGGTACTTTATGGTAACTACTCAGTTACCATATTTATATGCCATTCTGTATTTACACGGTGCTTCAAAGTACTTCAAAGTATACCATGGTACTATTTTGGTATGGCACTATATGATTATCTTCATATACCATTGCCTTAACATGTGCCCCCAGGTAATGCTACATGTCCAAAAAATATGGGAATGCCATGGTACTTTTTATGTGTTTCGGCTGCTGAATGTTTTGATACACTTTGTGGTAAAATATCTTTACCTGCAGTAGTCACTCACAAGCTGCACACATATTGAACTCAGAGGTGGGTAGTAACGTGTTACATTTATGCCGTTACATTTACTTGAGTAACTTTTTTGGGGAAAATGTACTTTTAGAGTAGGTTTAAAAGTGGGTACTTTTTACTCTCACTCAGGTAATTTCGAATGAATTTGTTTTACTTCTTTACAATGTGTGTCGTTACTGTTGTTACATTGCTGGGTTTAATTTGAATTCATATGTAATTTATTGAGAGATTATTGAATGGGACTTTTACGAGAGCGAAAGTTCACAGCTGTGCACGATGAGGTGCTCTCACTTGAGTGATGAGACTGTCACTCAATCACTGCAGCAGCATCAAACTCTTCAAAGTGAAACACTTTCTTCGCTCCACACAGTGAAAAAAGAATAGATTCATCATGAAATGCCTTCATTTAACACCAAGACAATCTGATATTTCAAGATTAAAGTCACAGCTCCAACTTCAGGCAGCATGCTGATGTAAATTTTGTCTCTAATTCTAATGCATGCTTTTCTGTGTAATGAGATGGTCATTTTCAGGGTGATTCTGTAACTGGGCTCTTATGACATCAGTTTTTAAGTGTACATTTTACAGAGTTATGATTTATCAAAAAGTAATTTACTACATTCAGCATGAAATAAAATATTGCAGGAGTGAAGGAAGCAGTTAACTCTTAGCTCGTACGTCTTCCCCGTGGTGGATTGTGGGAAATTAACCATCATCGAGTGTACTTGAAATGTACACTTGAAATTAGAGTGCATTGTGGGTAAGAATGAGTGAAGAAATGTAGGGAACAAGTGGCTCACTCAGAATTCAGACACTCATACAATATAGTGGATAGGGGGTGGTTTCAGAAGCAGCGAGTGTTCCACGATCAGGGTTGGTGCCCTACGTAGGTTGTGTACTCTGCATTTAGAGAGCAGAGGTACTGCTGTACAGATCTAACAATCTAAATACTTACGACACTGAAAACTGTATCTACACTAATATAAGGATCCACACAGGACTTTAAAAGCTATGAAATAGCGAAAGAAGGCATTGTATTTCAGCATTATATATAATGTCCTTGTGGGGCATTTTCACATTTTCACTGTAATAATTACTAGAAATGTTTCCAAACCTCTCTTCTTATTGACAAATTTATCCAGATCTGACAAGAGCCCTTAAATGTTTAGTTCTCCCAAAAATGACAATTCTTATTATTTACTCACAATCTTGCCACCACAAATGTGTATGACTTTCTTTCTTATGCTGAACTTGATTTTTAGAAGAATTTCTCAGCTCTGTAGGTCCATACAATGCAAGTGAATTTATGGCAACATTTTACAGCTAAACAAACAAGAGTCTTGTTTCTGTCTTGTTTCTTCCTGAGACGACTGAGGAAGTTTGGAATGAACCACCACATCGTCACACGGTTCGACACCAGCACTGTAAAGAGCATTCTGACTGGCTGAATCACCGCCTGGTACGGCAATAGCACCGCCCACAACCACAAAGCCCTGCAAAGGGTGGTGTGAACTGCCAGACACATCATCGGAGGTGAGCTTTCCTCCCTCTAGGGGGCATCTATAACAGGCGGTGTGTGAAAAAAGCTCGGAGGATCATCAGAGACTCCAGCCACCCGAGTCATGGGCTGCTCTCACTGCTTCCATCAGGAAGGCGGTATCGTAGCATCAGGATCCGCACCAGCCGACTACATGACAGCTTCTTTCCCCAAGCAATCAGACTTTTGAACACTTGATCTCTCATTATCAATAATTAGCACTGCACTTTATTAATCTATAGTCTATTATCTCACACTGGACTGTCAAATATATTCTCCTCAATACAACTACTGTATATATATATATATATATATATATATATATATATATATATATATATATATATATACTCTTTATTTTTTATTTTTATTGTATTTGTATTCTATATTGTGTGTATTGTTTACTGTACATTGTATATTATTATTGTGTTGTGTAAGTATGTGTACATTTGATATGTAAATTGTGTTGTGTAAATATGTTGTTTATTGTAAACTGGTATATGTCTTGTCACTGTCATGACTGCTATGTTGCTCGGAACTCCACACAAGACTTTCACCTACTGTTGCACTTGTGTACATGGTAGTGTGACAATAAAGTGATTTGAAACATAAATCAGCATAAAAATAATCCATAAGACTCTAGTGGTTAAATCAGTATCTTCAGAAGCGATGTGATAGGTGTGGATGAGGATGCGGGGGCCGAGAGCTGGGCCCAGATTGAGGTGGAGCAGCACGTTTCTTAGCCGCAGGAGGATGCCCTCGGCGAGCAGACAGGGTTGTGGCGGGGCAGGATGTGTGAAATGGCCTCCATCTTCTTCTTCACCGCGGAGAACTGCTGGGCAAAGTCCTCGATGGTGTCGCCGAAGAGACAGAACTGGGAGACTAGCGCGTCGAGGAAGCGTGTCTTATCCATCTTGCGCATCTCGACCAAGTTCAGCCACAGATGACGTTCCTGAACCTGCCCTGCCCTAGTGACTGCACTGTGGCCTTCGTGGCCCTGAGTGCGATGTCGGTCGCTGAGCGCAGTTCCTGCAGCACATCGGGATCAGGACTACCCTCGTGCAGATCTTTAAGTGCCTTGGCCTGGTGGACTTGCAGGAGGGCCATGGCATTCAGGGCGGAAGTGGCCTGTCTGGTGGCACTGTAGGCTTTGGCAGTCAATGATGATGTTGTCCTACAGGCCTTGGAGGGGAGCACAGGGCGACCCCGCCAGGTGGCGGCATTCTCAGAGCATAGGTGGAACGCAACCGCCCTATCCACCTGGGGAATCGCCGTGTAGCCGTGGGCCGCTCTGCCGTCGAGGGTGGTGAGAACGGATGAGCGAGGGGCTTTGTGATGAGCAGAGAGGGGTTCTCTCCATGCAGTCGTCAGCTCATCATGCACCTCTGGAAAAAAAGGGACTGGGGGGGTCGTGGCTGTGAGTGGCGCACAGACCCCAGGAACCAATCATCCAGCTGCGACGGCTGTGAGGAGGAAGGATGATTCCTGTCTTGCTCCACACTGGCGGTTGCCCGGGAAGGCATGTCGGACATCTGGGCATCAGCCTCAGCCTGGGCGTGCTGGCCCGAAGGCGGCAGCCCAGACGAGTCATCTGCGTCAGATGCCGGACCGCTCTCCGATGCAGCGGCGAGCTCATACATCTCGTGGGGCTATAGAGGATAGGCAGGCTGGCTATGAGGCCAGCCGCTGTTGCCTCGAGCCCAGACGGAAGTCAACGAGTGTGCTGGTGGGGCGGGAGGTTCGCAGGGATGTACACGGCGAAACCGAGCCTGCTTCCACCTCCAGATCGCCTCCATCGCCAGTCCTCAATGCCGGAGGAAGAAGGAGCGACGTGGCTGGCGGCTCGACTGGTGTTACTGCAACGTTGCCATGGTCATGTTCTCGCAGTGAGAATATGAACCATCCACAAACACTGCCTCGTTTTGATCACAGCCCAGACACATGAGACAGCGCCTGTGGCCATCTGAAGCGGAGAGCACACTACCGCATCCAGGAACTACACAGGGGCGGAAGGGCATCTTCTGTAATGAAAGACGCGTAATGAAAAGGAAGTTCAACGCCGCTGTGTATTGCTCTTTTAGAGGAAAATACTCTTAGAGAAAATCACTCTTTTAAACTCTTTTAGGTTTGCGCTGTCAAAGCGCCCAGGGGCAAACTGCATTGCCGTGCAGAGAAGGAGAAAGCCACTAATGTGCACCATAGATCCAACAGCAGATCGACCAGAGGAAAGAGGAACAGGTGTGTGTGACTCGCAGCTCGCTGCATGCACAACCATCGGAAAACAGACGCATTTCCCCTTCTTTATACCCGTATGTCTGGGGGTGGCACATGCAAATTCTGTCCGCCAACTTCTCATTGGCCTTTATTCATAGATCAGATGTATATTCGGTGCTCAAGAGAGACCCCTAGTGTCGCTTCTTCTTCTTCTTTTTGCTCTTGCTATAACTGGAACACCACAGAGATATTAACAACACAGAACACAAGCTGCACATAAACCAGAGAACCAAACATTCAAAACATATCTGAAGAGTTTGAATTGGAAGAGGAGATAATCTTCTTTGCCCAGCCTTATTTGTATAAACTGGAATAGTTGGAAATTAAACTGAGAGAGAAGGAAGAAGTATTCCATACTTAAAATTTTACTGGCAAATTGGTAATGGTATGTATAACCACATATAAAGTGACCACTTGACAATCTTTTGTTTTTTCCTGTTAGAAATGGTCAAACTTGTATGAAAATTATGGGATACTCAGAGCAGAACAAGTTTATTTTTTTCTGTATTTGAAAAATTGTAGAACATTAAATAAAGCAGTTCCTTAACGTAAAAATATAGAGAAGCAATCTAAACAATGCACCAAAATTCTCATAACCTCAATGATGACGTTGGACTCAGTTGAACCTTCAAATTATGGGTAGGCGTCCCTGAAGAAAGGTGTAATCTTTGTGAGTTGTGTTGAGCTGTTGGTTGATACCATCCACTCTAAAAGACAGATGCCTTAAATTTACTGAGCTCTTTAGCCCTTTACTTTTTTTGGGTGTTGAGATGTGTGTACAGAGGATGAGACGAGATGAATCCTCTGAATAGTTTCTAGCCTCGTCTGGCTCTATCTCTTCAGATAATGACAGTTAAGTCTTAGTTCCTGCTCTTCCTCTGCACTGACTGACATATTTCACCTTGTAGGTCATTCCTTGATGTCTTCAGACTGTCTGCACCTTTCTTTTCCTTTACTGCTGTTCTTTCTTTGATATATCTGTCTGTCAGGTTCTAGCATTTTTTTTCACATCTGTCACTACCAAAAGAGAAAAATCAGGATAAGATTTACAATAATCAATGTATATAATGTATTCATTTAAAATAAAAAAAAATTCAGTTACAACTAGAGATTTCTTTACGTTTATTGTCTTAAGTCACAGGGCTGCTACATTAAATTCACCTAAAATAATCAATGATGTCACAAGGGCCATTTGGGATGAACTGTGGAAGACTACACAGACTGATCTCAAAATGTTATTGGGAACATTAGGTTGACTTTTCAATTAGCTTAAATCAGTCTGTGCTTTCCAAAATGTGAAACACTGCCCAGTGGCCATAGCAGTAAGTGTTATTAGGCATATGGGCATGTGTGTCCTCCATTTTGCGTGATTATTATCCATGAAGGGGCACTAAAAGCAAGATGGTTTAGTAGAGGAATCCATATTTTATAAACTGTACCCCATAACCCAAACCTAAACCTAACTATCAGTGGAGTAAACATGTAATGTAGGAGGTAAAAATGCAGTGGTGGCTCCAGTATTTTTTGTTGGGGGTGTTAAGGGGGCTTAATAGTTCAGAGGGGTGCTAAAACAATAAGGGCTGGGAATGTCCACAGATCTTCCGATTTGATGTTTAAACGATACTTACTTGCCGATTGCAATTCCAAGTGTTGCGATTTGATGTTTTCAGAAACTTAGCTGAGTTAACTCCTTTTTCTCAGAAATAAATGTCTATTAAAGAACAGTTGTGTCTGACTCTGAAATTACATTTGTTTCACCCTGTAATACAGAATTTGCAGGTCAATGGTTGGTGTGTGCAAAACCACCAATCAAAAACTACTAATAGGAGAGTTGGTGCATTGTCTGAAATATTAGTAGACTAATAAGTGTTAAGGAACCCATGTATAAGGCTACATGATGTCCATGTTTCTCAATCAGATGTGTCATGGAAATATGGCCATTTAACAGGGTATCTAATGGATATTCAACAATGAAATAGGATAAACAACCATAACATCTTATCCCACAAAACTATTAAAGTAAAAAAATTAAGAACCACAAAAAGCTCCAATAAAATAGATAAATAAATATGCTTTCATGCATCCCGGATACAGATGACACACTTCAAGTTACTAGTGCTTGAAGTCAAATGGCAATCGGCTGGAAATTCAGAAGTGCACAGATAATAAATATTGCAGGAGTTCACGGCATCCAACACTTAGTTCAGCAGTAAGGCTTATCTATGTATTAAAAAAAAATATAATCTCTTATATTTACCTGTCAATTGTTGTATTAGCATTTAGCTAAAAGTGTAATTTTTTTTAAATTTTATTAAAAATCGATTTTTCATCAGGGAGACGCTTTTAAAATCGTTTGCCAGAAGAATCCTGATTTGTAACAATCTTTTTTTCCCTACACTAAAAAATTATAAAATTGTGTAATGAATGCATAAACTGTAGCTATAAACTTGTATCAATCAACATGCAGTTTCCATCTAGCATAGTTTCGATGCAGCACAGCTCAGGACAGCCTCAAATTGTTTGCTTATGTTAATAATATAGCTCATCTACTGACAACTACTGTATAACACTTCCAAATGAATTCTTTATGAAAACACTCACACACACACAACTGAAATATTAATTATTTTGCCATTTGTTTACCTGTACTGTACGGCACTATTATTATCCATTGTATTATTATTATTATTATTATTTTTATTTGGGCTTGTAGAGAGACTTTTCTTATAGACACACAGGCAGCAGCAGAGGTAGGAGGGGGTGGCAAGAGGGAAAGATTTGCATAGGCTGGGAGCTGCGCTGTGAAAGTATGGCTGATTTTGTCCCTTGTTTTTCACGCCATTAATGTCCATTTCGTGAAACATTTAAGCTATGACAATGATGATATGATAATCGGGACAAAAGGTGCCCCATCTCCGTCAGGTTGTGGGACACAAATCAGGACTGTATTGGTTTTATTGGGATGGCAATTAAAGCGTATCATAGTTTAAATGCTTCTAATTATTTCCATAGCAGTAATATTTGATCACTTCTTTTATATTCAATTAAGTTGGTAAAGCTGTAATCGAGTGACTTACGCAGCTTCATTCTTTATACTGGGCGCGATCCATAAGGTCACTGTTTGAGCATGTAAAGAATTCAGAATACTCTGACTTGACTAGCCAGCAAGAATCTTCCAAATCTTCCCCTACCAGAGATAAAGTGTGCTACATATCCTACACTTGTTCATACTGCACGTATCTAGTCGCCTTGCTTCACTACCTCACTTCCTGAACATCAGGCTCAAACGGATGTGGTCCTTTTCAAAATTATTTTCAGATGTGTTTTAATTCTGTGGTCTTTTTATACATATAAGACCATTCCATTGTGATCGATGTTGATGATCAACTTCAAATGATCGTTAATGCGTGCCTTTACCTGATTACGGGCTAATTGACTCCTCCCCCCCTAACAAATATAGACCATAGAGTTAGATATATAATCTTAGTTTAATTCTTTTCATATTTTTCAAACATAAAATGTTTAATTAAAGTGAAAGTAAAAAATAACATCTTTAGGAAATCCTTGGGTGTGCTGTGCCAGTGCTATGCAAATTTCAGATAGGAATATAGCCTGGCAAGTCCCGCCCAAGAGTCATCACTGGAAAAATGCAACCAACGAATCATGCTCGTCACTGATTTTGCAAGTGTGATTACTTCCTTGTTTCAATGCAGGATCTGAAACCAGGTTTTCTACACTGCAGACGCAACGCCTTTCCAGTCGTGCCACAGGGAAAGGTTAACATCCTGGAGCCCATGCAAAAATGTCTGATATGAGATGCCACTTCTCAGTGAGTTGGCATAATGTGGCCGAAAGTCTCGGAACTCTTGGAAGCAACATGTCGTCTTCCCATGTTATCATGTTGAACTACAATACCTGTACCCCCAAAAGTGATTGGGAAGTCATTGCGAAGGGATTTGAGAGAAATTGCATATAAGCAATTCATGGAAAGCATACAGTATATTAATGCAAGCACCAGCATCCTCGGAAAGCTTGAGCTACAATTATAAAGGCACACACTCAAATGCTTATGGCATTAGTGGATGCTAATGGCATATTTTCATTAATTGATGTGGGGGGCTTTGGAAGAAATAGTGAAGAACTAAGGCATCCTGTCAAAGTTTCTTGGAAAAGCCCTCAAGAACAGCACACAGGACATACCTAAGGACAAACACTCCCAGATGCTGAAAACTTGGGTACATGCCTTATGTCCAAATCAAACTATATTTGCCAATGGGGTGAGAAAAGTAACTAAATTCACTGGGAAAACAAGTTCATGTCTCTTTCCATTTTTTCTTGTTTTAATCATAAATGTCACTATTTTATGACACAAATTTTGTTAGATTTCTGTAAAAAACAAGACTTGATATCTTGTTTAAAGAATGTTTAGATATTTTTACTGGAAAATAAGACAGAAATACAGCGATATTCAATTATTTTTGGCATTGTGGTTAAGGTATTGGGGGTGTTCAAATTGTAATATGCTTTTCCCCAAGCTGCAAACTCTTTTGTAGAAGCATGGACTTGCATGTCTAATTTTGACCTATACAACAGTCAAGCATCATAAATGGATTGTGGTTTGCTTTCACACACAGTGGGACTCTTCATACAAGAGCTGTATGTGCACTTGCACTTCAAAGTCAAAAAGGAGCATTTGATCTTTGTCAGATATGGAGGTGGTAAACCCTTAAAAACGAAAAGGAAAAAACAAAAACATGGTTGTGTATTAAAGGCTCTGGAGAATATTTCATATTGAAGGTAGAAATGTTTGGAATCCCTGTAAAATGCAACACCAATTTCACAAAGCTCCATTCTGTTTATGTTATAGTTTTAGTTTTAAAGGGTCATATGTTTTGGTCCACGTATAATCTTATTCAAGGTTTGTGTGTGTGTGTGTGAAACGATTTATTGAAAATTTAGAAATGCAGAAAGTTTTTTGTGAGGGTTAGGTTTAGGGGTAGGGGTAGGGGATAGAAACAAAAAAAAAAAGTTGTACAGTATAAAAATCATTATGTCTATGGAGAGTCATCATAATGAAAGCTGCACAAACGTGTGTGTGTGTGTGTGTGTGTGTGTGTGTCAAATATGGTTATAGTGTAGTTTTAAGACCATTTTCCACCCTCTCTCTGACCCTTCAAAACAGGCTGTTTTTTGTTGCTGTGCCTTTAAGACTGATGTAAACTCCCTCTACACATGAAAAATGAGCAACAATGCTTTGCTGCAAGCTGGGTTTACTTGAGACAAATAAAGCTTTTAAGTGTCTTATCTTTCAAAAACAGCCTTTTTGCAAAGCCTGAATTATATTGTTACAGATTCAAAAGTTTTAAAATGTGCCGTTCAAACTTTCTCAAATCAGATGTATATGATCAGAGATCTTGCTAAAAAATTAATTTTAGCCACTTGTTGGATCTAATGTTGGATCAGCATACCATTCCGGGTACAGTGCAATTTAAAGGTGCAGTATGTAACAATTTTCATGTAATATTTACCTTTTTTTTTTTTTTTTTTGCCAATGTGTGAATGGCTTGTAACACAACTTAAAAAAATCCCTTCCCAGACATCATAGGTTGCCTATTAAAGCCTGTAGACTGATTTTTGATGCAAAGGGAGCAGAATGGTTTTGCCGGGAAAATCCGAAGGATGTGATTTTGCACACTCCCGAGAGCCTTCTACTGAATCCCGTCTGGCTAAGCGAGAATGTGATCATGGTCGAGTGAAAACTAGAGTGAACATCGGCAGGGCATTTGATTCCTAAAGGGACCTTCATTCGGTTTTGGGGATTAAAACCGACTCTGAATTAGCATTCTTCTTCCCACATGGAAAGAACCTATATGAGGATATATGTGCATATATGAAACCTATATGTAGTTTATATGCACATATATTCTGCATATATACAGCATATATGCACATATATGATAATATATATTCTGTATATATGCACATATATGCCACATATAGGCAAAATTCGTGCATATATGTGCATATACAGGCCATATAGGTCTCCTGTATTGCTTCTTTATATCCACATATAAGCCCTATATGTGCATACAAGATATGTCTCCTATATAGCTCATGGCAGGATCTAGTCATTTTGTAGCTCATATCTCACTTTGGCAACTGTCATACATGGTATTGGTATCACATTACAAATTGGTATCACATGTAATTGGCATGTTATGGAATTTAACTATGGCAATTAAGTGAGAGGAGATGGAAAACTATGATGTCTACACATTTTCCTGAAACATTTACAAGGTCAATTCTTTCTTGTATGAAGATAGTAGAAAAGAAGGAAATGTATAACAAAATGGTTTGTCCTTTTTTTATTTTGTCAATCAAGCCTTTTTTACAATTTCACGGAAACGCAATTACGTTGAAAAGGTCACGCTTCCATAGCTGCCAACTCTCACGCTTTCGCCGTGTAACACGGTTTTGCCTGTTTTCACACGCACTCACGCCACAAAAAAAAAAACGATCTTGAAACTCCCCGACCGTAGATGGCGCTGATGAGCGCCACTGAACCCTATGCGCTGCACCCCGAAGTTAGCGAAAGAAGAAAAGATACCGCGAAAGACAACGGGAGAAACTACCTCGAGAAGTCTGATGATGAGATCAGGTATGTAACAATGAAATGTCGTCCAATTGACTCACTCTCTTAAACTTTAAATCTTGAAAGAAATTATTTGTTTGTGTTTCTGCGTGTGTCTGTGAACATGAGTGAATAAACTCAGCTTTTATGACAGCTGAGTTTATTCATTCATGTTCACAGACACAACTGTTCACAGCACACAAGCAGCAGGTGAGCACCTTGTTAACCTCGTGGTATACAGGTGAAACTTGAAAATGTTTTATATCGTGCAAAAGTTAATTTATGATTATGGCTTACCTTTTCACAATATTCTAATTTTGAATTTGGGGTTTTCATATGCTGTAAGCCATAATCATCAAAATTATAACAAATAAAGGCTTGAAATATCTCACTTTGCATGTAATGAGTCTATATAATATTTAGTTTCACCTTTTAAGTTGAATTACTGAAATAAATAAACTTTTGCATGATATTCAAATTTTTCAATGTTCACCTGTACTGCATGCTCAAAACATCAGCTCATAGCATTGTTTATTTACTCACATGGCATTTATCTTTTTATTAACAGGCCAAAGATAAAGGACTCACTGTGGATGAAGACTTTCTGTAGGACCAAACAGCACTTCGAACAGGTAATATGTATTCAAAAGAATTTAACATAAATACAGGAACTTTGTGCATATAAGTAGGCATGTTTTTGTAACTGAGAGTAGAGTTATTAAACCAACATGACCATGAATTCTTTAAGGTTTCAGAGATGTCCCGTAAGAGACCTTTGCCAGGACAAAAGCGGAACCTTTTATTTTATTTAAAGAACCAGCCAAGTGAGAAAAGACAGACAAACAAACTGACAGAACAGCCAGAACGACTGACAGAAATGACAGGACAGACAGAAGAGCAACACACAGGACAGAGAGAGCAACAGACAGGACAGATAGACGCACATGCAGAGGAGCAACAGACAGGACAAATAGAACGACCAACAGGGCAGATGGAAGAAGACACAGAGGCACAGACAGAAGAGACCCCCCCAATCCAACAGCAGGGCCAGAATAGTCGCGCTCTGGCTGGAGCAGCAACATATAGATCCATTTTCAAAAATGAGTGCACCTCTTCATGGCCATTTATTACCAGAGGAAGCCTCAAGACGCACTACTGGTGTGCAGTCTGCCGTATTGAAAACTCATGTTGCCACCAGGGTGTGGCAGATGTAGTGTGCCACATAAAAAGCAAAGGCCACCAAGAAGAGACACAGGCTCTCCAGTCCACATCCACAATATCCCAATATGCAATGCCCGTTCCCTCTGTTGGGGGGATGTCTGCACAAGAGTTTAAGGTATGATATGTGTAATGGTCCTGTCAAGGTTCAGTCAAGAGTTTTGCGTTATAGTTGATCACAGTAAAGTCATGGTTGATAGTTTTGACTAATTGGTTTGTATTTCAGTGTAGTACAGTCCAGGTTTCTTAATTTGAGATCTTAGTTGCTGAATGTGTTTTTTACCATTATAGCAGGTGTCTATTTGAAATAAACTATGGTCTTTAGGGAGGATTAATAATTTTTAATTTCTTACAGACAAGAAGGGCTGAGGTCAAAGTGACAGCTGGGTTGGTAGTTCACAACATCCCCCTAGCCTTTGCGGACCACCTGGGGACTCTCCTAAAAGAATGTTTCGGAGATTCGAAGACAGCGCCGGAGTACAGGTGTGCCAGGACTAAGTCATCCTGCATTACCAATGAAGCACTTGCACCATATTTCACACAGGAGCTTGTGAAGGAGATGAAAAAAGCCCCGTATACCCTTGTTACGGATGAGTCGAATGACACTGGTATTTCCCAAACTATTTGAGATTTTTCTCCTCTGCAAAACATTTACTTTGTGCTGTTGGTTGATGACAATATACCTAAAACTTAACAACTTGTAACTCTACTTTCATAAATAGGTTTCCCCATCTCCTTCCATACCATGGGCCAGAGGAGCATGACCTTCTGGGTGAGGAGTTTCTAAATTATCAGACCATGCCAATGATATCCCTGCAGGACGAAACTGAAATGGAAAGTTTCTGGGCTGAAATGGAAACCCGGAAACACAAGGTAAACACTTTTTTTTTGTCTTTCCTTTTGACAGGTGTGGCTTGGCTACATCTGTTGCATGCATATATGTCATGCATGTTGCAAATTATGAATTTTTTTTATCTGAACTTTGTTAATGGATCAACCTGAAGTATACTTGCAGTATTAATCAATCAAAAATCAAAGTATGTTTTTTCCATTTTGTTCTTGGTGCATAGGTGACAGGAGCCAAAGAATTCCTGGTCCTGGTGTTGCCCCATGCAAACGCAGATGCTGGGAGGGTGTTTTCACTTGTGGGACTGAACAAAACCAAGAGAAGAAGCAGCCTAGCATTGGATGGCACCCTGTCATCAATAATGACCATAAAGATGGCCAATCTGGAGCCCTGCTTTAAATGGGAGCCCCCCTCAGATATCATCAAGGCCTCCAAGAATGCCACAGGCCAGTATAACCATGCCCACAGATCATAGACAAGGACTTAACCCAGCTTCTGATCTGCATCTGATTATGCCTAATTTTTAGTTATTTTTGTAATTCATCTGTTTTACTACTTGAAAAAGTTGTACTTTTTAAGCACTTTATTTGTTGTACTTTATTTGTTTCTGTGGGAGGCTTTAAATTAAGAATAATTTCCCTCCCTAACTAATCTTGTTGTTTTTGGCAGAACATAAATCATTAAGTGCTCTTAAGAATACAATTATTCACAACATAGGCTAGGTTTCAGTTAAGAATTAGTTTAATACCACTCTAATCAAAATTCAAATCAACCTACCTAGGTTAAATCTTAAACACTGGTCTATGAATTAGGCTTTATTGTGGTACATAGGCAGTCATTTAGGCACAACAATAGTTTTCTGGTTGAATGTTCAGCTCAAGTCTAGAAGGCCCTACAAGTCATGATGCCGAACATGAATCAGAATAAGTTCAGGTATTGCACATCTTTAGCAGACCACCCAAAAATCCACTAGAAAGCAGGAAATCACATCTACTTAATCATAAATTTCCTGGGGATGGACCTTAAGCTATGTTTGCTTCACAGAATGTAACCAATATTGTCCATCTCAGTAGGCTGCCCCTATCAGCGGCTTTGGGCCTCCCCACAAACCACCAGAATGCAGGGTGCCACATCAAATTAATTCCAATTCTCTGATATCTGAGCCAATTCTCTGCCAATTCCAATTCTCTGATATCTTGTGTGGCTGCGTGCGCGGCATAATCTAATCTAAAACAACTGCAGAAGTTGCAAACCAAAAAACACGGGAGTGGCCAAATTTTTCCTATCCATGAATTTTCTCTGCTTTGGATGCACATGATTGACCGTGTGACTGTTAACAATGCAGTCCCCATGACGGACATGTGCATATGAAAGAACGATGCCGCTAAAAAAAACGGGTGGGGGTGATGTTTCCAATCAGAATTTCCTTCAGATTTAGCAGAATCCAATCAGAATCTTCCAATTGACGTGTACATGACGCATTTTTTATGATCAGCCCTTTATCCAAAATATGTGTCCAATCGCAGCTGTACTGTAAGCACTTTGGGTTCCTGATGAAGCACTATATTATTATTATTATTATTATTATTATTAATCTGGCTTATTATTTTTGTCTTCTCTAGATGCTACATTGAAGAAGTGGCCGACAACCAGCCAAGGGCAGATAGGCACATCTATCAATTCGAAGCTCACGGAGCTGAGATAATACAAGATAAGATAATATTTTTTTTTTTCTGTTCAGTTTTTTGACTTATTTTTGTTTTTGTACTATTTGATTGTTCTTAAATAAATAATGTAAATTTCTAAATTTTGGGCTATTATTTATGTTGCCTAGTAGCTATGGATTTTAATAATTTTACTAATATATAGGTATATAAAGGTGCATATATAGGTGAACATATAGGTGCATATGTGTACACATATATGTACACATATATGCACACATATACGCACCTATATGTTCACCTATATATGCACCTATATAGGTACATGTATGCACGTATATATGTGTACATATATGTATACATATATGTACATATATGTGCATATATGTACATATAATATAGGAAACCGGCCAATTTTATATATGTCACATATATTACAAACCTATATCAAAACCTATATTAAAACATATATGTTTATATAGGTTCTTTCCATGTGGGTTATTAGACAGGTAAGCTTACATAACTGCAAAGCATGTGAAATATAGTGGCAAAAAGATTGATCTGTGTAATTGACTTGATTTTGCCTGCTAACGCTAAATAATTGCAAGCTACCTTGATCGTAACTTTCAGATATACAAAAAGTCAGGCATACAGGAATTAAGCAAATATGCTGGTTTCTTGATCGTAGGACAACAGATGACATAAAAAACATACAATAGTGCAACATAACAGTGCAGTGCAACAGTAAACTGTCTGGTATAGTTCGGTAGTATGTAGCTGTATGTGTGTATCACTGTGCTATGTTAGCTGATAAGTAGTTTTAGTTCAGTCTTAAAGTTTGTAGTAAAACAATCATAACTGTGTAATTTTAATTATGCTACCTCATCTGTCAGCATGATGCCGATGGATTACATTCAGTTTCTTTGTACGTTACGTCATTGTTTTGGCTAATGCTCGCTTGCTCGCGTCCCTATGGAGTGTGTGCATGAGCAACATGTAGCTGGTTGCAGTTCACTTAACGGCCACAGGTGTCATTAATAACAAGGATTTCTGAATCTTACATACAGCATCTTTAAGCTCAATCAACGACATTACGACATTACAACATATGTTGCTTAATGTTGCTTTGCATATCGCAAATAATAATTTTGACTAGCCCCCCCCATTTCTTAAAAAAAATAATATATATATATATATATATATATATATATATATACACTCACCTAAAGGATTATTAGGAACACCTGTTCAATTTCTCATTAATGCAATTATCTAATCAACCAATCACATGGCAGTTGCTTCAATGCATTTAGGGGTGTGGTCCTGGTCAAGACAATCTCCTGAACTCCAAACTGAATGTCAGAATGGGAAAGAAAGGTGATTTAAGCAATTTTGAGCGTGGCATGGTTGTTGGTGCCAGAAGGGCCGGTCTGAGTATTTCACAATCTGCTCAGTTACTGGGATTTTCACGCACAACCATTTCTAGGGTTTACAAAGAATGGTGTGAAAAGGGAAAAACATCCAGTATGCCGCAATCCTGTGGGCGAAAATGCCTTGTTGATGCTAGAGGTCAGAGGAGAATGGGCCGACTGATTCAAGCTGATAGAAGAGCAACTTTGACTGAAATAACCACTCGTTACAACCGAGGTATGCAGCAAAGCATTTGTGGAAGCCACAACACGCACAACCTTGAGGCGGATGGGCTACAACAGCAGAAGACCCCACCGGGTACCACTCATCTCCACTACAAATAGGAAAAAGAGGCTACAATTTGCAAGAGCTCACCAAAATTGGACAGTTGAAGACTGGAAAAATGTTGCCTGGTCTGATGAGTCTCGATTTCTGTTGAGACATTCAGATGGTAGAGTCAGAATTTGGCGTAAACAGAATGAGAACATGGATCCATCATGCCTTGTTACCACTGTGCAGGCTGGTGGTGGTGGTGTAATGGTGTGGGGGATGTTTTCTTGGCACACTTTAGGCCCCTTAGTGCCAATTGGGCATCGTTTAAATGCCACGGCCTACCTGAGCATTGTTTCTGACCATGTCCATCCCTTTATGGCCACCATGTACCCATCCTCTGATGGCTACTTCCAGCAGGATAATGCACCATGTCACAAAGCTCGAATCATTTCAAATTGGTTTCTTGAACATGACAATGAGTTCACTGTACTAAAATGGCCCCCACAGTCACCAGATCTCAACCCAATAGAGCATCTTTGGGATGTGGTGGAACGGGAGCTTCGTGCATCCCACAAATCTCCATCAACTGCAAGATGCTATCCTATCAATATGGGCCAACATTTCTAAAGAATGCTTTCAGCACCTTGTTGAATCAATGCCACGTAGAATTAAGGCAGTTCTGAAGGCGAAAGGGGGTCAAACACAGAATTAGTATGGTGTTCCTAAAAATCCTTTAGGTGAGTGTATATCAAATCAAGGTTATAGTGAAAATTGTTTTATTATTCGAGCTGTAAAGTTGTTTAAATTGTGGTTTTTGCAGTCATTTTAGGGTTTTAGGGTTTACAGAGTTATGTCATCATGGCAACAAAATTTAAATTTGGATTTAGTATAACTTTACACAGAATTTTTTTGTAAGTCATTTTATTAAACTAAAATCATGTTAGTACACGTTTTGTTAAGGTCTTGTGGCTATACTTTAAAACTGTGAGCATTTTAACATTTCCTTATTAGCCCCATACACGTCCATGCTAACTGCCTTGTGGTAAACCAGATTTTTTTCCCGCCAAGAAATGGAGGGGTGAGTCAAAATTAATCTTTGTAGTAATCAGAATTATGCCACAAAATGCTGTTGATTGATCTTAAAGGGATAGTTCACCCAAAAATGAAATTTCTCTCATCATTCACCCTCATACCATCCCAGATGTGTATGCCTTTCTTACTTCTGCAGAACACAAATTAAGATTTTGGAAGACTATTTCAGCTCTGTTGGCTAATTCATACAGTAATTCATACCAATCCAGTGGATAAATCCGTCTACTTTTGTTTCTTGATGATCAGAATTCTCTGTGCATATCGCCACCTACTGTTTGGGGCTGGTCAGAGGTGGTATAGAAAACAATGACAATTTTTTTGTTTGTTTTTTTTTCTCACCCACACCCATAATATTGCTTGTGAAGGTATGGACCTACAGAGCTAAAATATTCTTCTAAAATCGTGTTCAGCAGAAGACCTTGGATGGCATGATGTGAATGATAACGAGACCTTAAATACTTGGGTGAACTATCCCTTTAACTTGTTTTGAACCTGGAAAAGTTTTAATAAATATCTTTTTACACTCTTGGCAAGACATTTAGAAAATTAAAGTATGTTTTCAGCATATATCAAGCTCTTCTATCTTCAACTTATTAAATGACCACTTAAAGAACTTCTTTGTATTGTTTCTTTGCCAGAAGCAATGACAAATCCTGACTATTGATGTCTGCTTGATGGATCCCAGGTATTTAACTTAATTAATTTCTATGTGAGCACCAAAATTTGTGTGTGAGGCCAACTCAAGGCACTAGAGAAATCCATTCTAATACATCTAAGAAGATGTTTCAATTAACTTGAGGTCATTATTTAACACCACATTGATTCAAGGTGACTTATGGAGGAGTGCAGCATTGCTGGTGGAACACAGTCCTACCCTAAATACTGAAAACATAGTGAACCTTTCTAAAAAAGGTGCCTGAAGGCAGAGATTGACACTTGGACATAAGTCACGGGGCATTTAAATGTACAGCAAGACCAGAGAATGATACTTACCTCTACCCAGAGACAAGGGTTGATTCAGGGTTGAAGATCCATTCTAGGGATGAGCCTGAAACGGTATACCTTATTTGGAAAGACAAATATTGATTTTAAAATGAATAACAAATTCTACCGAATAATATAATTTTGACTGATAATCCACAGAGATAGAGTGATATTTTAAATAAATATATCGGAGTCTGTGAAGCCATTGACTAAAGTGTAAACTTTATGAATGAAAATTTGCAGACTGATCTCACAGTGAAATATAAAACAGTAGGTTGACATGTCTTTAGCTAAAAGCAATCCGTGTACATGTTTTATAAACTGTACCCCCCAACCCAAATCCTAAACCTAACCATAAGTGGTGTAAAAATGTAATGTTAGAGGGAAAAATACAACCTCTGAATCATGCTCATCACTGATTATGCAAACGCTATTGTGCAGTATCTGAACCCGGGTCTTCCGCACTGCTGACACAACACTTCCAGAAGTGTGTCGCATCAGCACAGTGGAAGACCCAGGTTCGGATTCCACAGTGAAACCAAATTTTTCCCTCTAATATAACATTTTTATGGTTACACTTCTGGTTAGGTTTAGGCTTGAGATTTGAGTTGAGGGGTACACTTTATGAAATATGCATTCCACTTCACTGTTTTATAGCCTGTACAGCTGAAAACAAGCTCACACGTGCCCATATGCCCAACACATACCGATTTGGCCGTGGGGGCAGTGTTTAGAATTTCTGTAAGCACAGACCGATTTTAACTATAGAAAGCCCATCCTACTCTTTCCGATTTTGGCTCCATTGTGGTCTGACCACAATGGAGCCAATGAAAACATGTTGTATTGAGGACGGTGTGATCTCAGTTCAAATCAGATAGCCGAGTTGATGTCTGTTTATTTTGCACGTCTGTAAAATCTGTGCTGGTGCTCTTTTGTCTTTGTCTTTTGTTGGACAACCCACACCCACCCCCCTAAGGGTTTCTCCAATGGCATGCACAGACCTCAGCAAGGACATAGGCGAAAGGATAAAAAAGGGCATTGTTTTTTTTATTTAATTTTTATAATTTTTTTAAGAATAGCACTTATGTATACTTACCTTATTCTTTGAGTATTTAAGCATTTTTCTTTTATTATAAACATAATATTTTTTTTCCATTTTTTTTTACTTTTTTTTTCAGACATGGTTTTTGATATCCCATGTTTTTGGCATGTGTCATAGTAAAACCATTGTGTTTTTTGAAGTACCTTTGAGTACTATGACAGTATCATAAAACATGAATATAATCATTCAGTCAATAATACACTGGTATTTTTCTCAAAGTGATTAGTCTACTAGTTTAAACAAAAAAACAAACAAACTTGGTTTGGCTGAATCAGACAGCTCTTTAAGTTAATGTCAGTATTCTATAAAAGACGTATTCAATTTCTATCACTGAAAAGTACGGTACCGCTCCCATTATATTTCCGACATCACATGACACACATGCAGTGTAGACAGCTTTATTAATTATGGTAGCAATGGAATATTAATCTGTTGATGAACTTACAACACAACACACAGTGTGGACATTTTATCTGTGTTATTTTGCATTTATAGTTCTGTGTTGGTGTGTCAGTGTCATTCTGTGAGTCACGGTCAAAATGCTAACTATGTGTTTCATAAATAAACAAAAGCAATGCAAGCAATGCAATTTCTGGATTCTAAAGTATTTATTAAATTATTGTAGCATCAAAAATTAGGTTGAAGTATGCAAACATGCTAAGATGTAGGCTACATGTTATTTATTATACATGTTGCCAAATAAGAAAATAAATGAGGAAATTACTGTATGCATGCACTTGAGTCGCTTAAAAATACATAATCATGTTTTGGCATACTTTTGACGTTCCATGCTGATAAAGAAATCATCAAAATAATTAATAACTACTCGCCTCAATAACACAAAATTGGTGTCGTTTTAAAGACTTTATAATGTATGAAGGCAATATAACCAACTCTTACCAGGTGCTTTTTAATTTGCTGACAAATTTCCATAAATTATGAAATATAATAATGTACTTTAAACAAAATGATCGTAAAGTTCACGAATGGCCTGGTGTATATGCTGTAAACAGATATATTATGTCATGTTTTGCTTGTAATTTCATGAAACAGACAGAATAAAATCAAAAAGAAAAAACAGCAGATGCTCCGTGACACCAATTCGATGCTCCGGGTAACGAATAAATTTTTTTTTTTTTGCTGCCTCAAAGATTTCTGGATGACCAGAAGGGCTGTGAATGAAATGGGCTTGCACCCCTGCTGCCCACGTTCTGTGCACGTCACAGGGTTTCTCTGTCCAGTATCTTTGCTTCCGGTACTGTGATGTCATTTGTCATCCTTGCAGCTTTAAAGTCAGATTTACAATAACATGCATCTGTGTCTCACTCGATCCTCAAGCAGGCGAGCATGTGTGTGAGGTGTGGAAGGGGTGAAGTTTCTGATCGGTATGAGAGATTTCTTTCTAAAACAAAGAAAGTGCAAGTAATCTGTGCTTGTTCTTTGCAGGTTACTTGCACTTGCTTTGTTTCAGAAAGAAATCTCTCATATTGATCAAAAACTTCACCCCTTCCACAACTCACACACCTGCTCGCCTGCCTGCCGATGTGATTAAATGAAATTAATAGCCTACATGGTCTGTGTGTCAGAGTGAAAGGATGACACGCTGTTCATGCCGGGCTCAAGAAAAGCCACTCTCAGAGCAGTTCACTTGAATTGTGAAAAATACATAATTACAGACATATTCACTGAATATCATCACTAGGCCGAAAAATATTGAGACACAATTTTGGTAGCCATATCACCAAGTCCTACTGTTGTGCAATTAAGAAGTCACGCTGTTGTTGTTTATTTCTGATTCAAACAAAATCTTTTTTGTATTTGTATTTTTTCTCTTAGCTTTTTTTGTTTATTTGTCAGAATTGATGATGAGAGATAGCTTCACCTGGTTAGAAACAAAATATATATATAGTAAATAATAATAATAATAATAATACTAATAATTATAATAATTAGAAATAAAATAATTAGAAATAAATAAAATATTAAAATAGTTTTATAATTTTTACAAGACATGGAATACAATTCTATTCCATTTATAGTTTCCATATAGCACATATGTGCTATATGGAAACTATAAATGGAATAGAATTGTATTTAATATTGGCCTTTCATTTAGTTTTGACGCACTTCCAGTTTAAGTCATGCCCACATCAAGTTATATCTGAATACAGATAAATTTGTGATTGCAACAGAAACAGGCACAGACACCCCTGATCCATTCTATGGATTTCACCCCCAAAAGAGCGTGAAATATCTACATTTTTACACAATAACACAGATAGAAAGATAACAAGAATTATGTTATTTACTAGTTTAAATTCCATTTTTGATATCAAATAATTAACACTTCTCTAGTGCAAATGTAATTTCTGATGGAATACAATTAGCACTTTCACCTAGAATTCCTTTAATAATATCAAGAATTTTAACTAGAAAAAAAATATTGTTGATAATAGATCCTGTGTCAAAATGGCTTGACACTTGGAGAGCAACTACAAACTCAGATTCTCATTTGTTTTCTGCAACTATGTCCCAGAACTAAAACTTTATTGATAGCTTAGGAGACATGAGTTCTCATATATTTCAAGTGTCAACTTTTTCTCACACAATTCCTCTGAAAATTCCTTATGAGAAAAAAAAATGAACACAAATTATATTTGATTTACAGTTAGAGTACAGAGCCATTGTGTACAGCTCAGATCATTTGGTCTTGAAATATTTTAATGAGAAATTTTGAGTTTATATTGAAATCTCTGATCCATCATCCTAAAACTGACAACACAGAGAATGTTAGACTACTTCTCTGCTCCCATTGGTGCATCGTTTCTTCAAGCTGCATAGTTCCTGCCATTCAGCTCGTGTCTGTTAAGGATTTGTGATTGATTAAGAGGGATTTTCACCGTAAATATTTGATGGTCCTGTTGAGGCCTAATCTAGCACAAAGCTACAATGAAAAATTGTGTCAGACAACATGTGAGAGGCCTTTGGAATTTGGAAATAAATCAAAGCTGTAAGCGTAGTGTTGGCATCATTGCAATATTTATGAATTAAATGGATTAATTGGTAAATATTTAATCAGAAAGCAGAGATTTTATTTAGGTTCAATAGAACATTCACCATAATATATATTTGCTATTTATTTCCTCACAAATTGTGACTTTTGTGCATCAGTTTCACTTTTGCAAACTTGCTGTTTTTGATAACAGAATTAAATGTTTCTTCATAGACTATATAACCATATGACCAGATCTTTGCGTATTTGAGTATAGATATAGAATATCTGCACAAGTATATAGTTTGTATTCACAGTGCATTTATAGCACCTGCATTCAGCAACAAATCAAAAACATCTAGTCAAGGCTGATGCCATAATTGAACATAATGATGTACTAACCAGAAAACTTTCCTTAATTGAAGAGATGGAGCACTCGTCTTAATTACAACCGAAAAGAAGAACATGCTTCACATACAGTATTTATGAGAATGCTTCCAATGATTGCCTTGATGAACAGAGCTGAATCAAAGTAATTATCTGAGACTGCCATCAAGTCAATTAACACTGTCGTGCACTTGCTACTAGTCACAATTCACCTAAGAACTTAATTAAAGCACTTGATATGCAAACAGAGCCCAATCATTTAATCAATAAGGCATGGATCCATTTCACTCTTGTATATCCAGGGTCGGGAGGGTTACTTTCCACTACAGATTACAGAGTACATGCTGTAAAATGTCACTTGTAACATATTCCATTAGGTTACTCAAGGGCAGTAATGTATTTGTGGCAGCGGGGGCGTGGTCAAGTGCCCGTCCGGAGAGGGGGAGCGGTAAGGGCGCTTACACCTGAGCTAAAATATGTCACACCTCTCTCTGTAAAATAACACCTGTCTCTAATTTCAGTGAGCACGGGGAGAGCGGCATAAAAGAGCCACAGCACCGCCAGTAAGGGAGGAAAAAACACCAGTCCAGTGTTGGCAACCCCAGTTAAAAAGCCAGAAAAGTTTATGTTACCCTGAAGTTGTGGATTTAAGTTTGTTACCCTTTCCCGTTTTGAATTAAAGTAAACCCTTACCTTTGTGTTGGAAAGCCTGTCGCCGTGTCCTTCTTCCCTGCCCAGTCGAGACCCTTTTTGGTCTTGGGCCTAGGGCAAGTCGCAATCGCCGCGGTTTTATCAATTTGGGGACGCACCTGGCCATGGCCCAAGTGGAACCCCAGATACCGCACCTCCACACACCCAATCGCGCACTTCTTAGGGTTTGCAGTGAGCCCCACCCGCCGCAGCGACTTCAGGACCGCCCTCAGATGTTGTATATGCCGCTGCCAGTCATTACTATAAATAATAATATCGTCTATGTAGGCGTAAGCAGAGTGCGGCCGGAGGACACGTCCATTAAACGCTGGAACGTGGCTGGGGCCCCGAACAAACCGAACGGAAGTGTCACGAATTAGTGTAATCCAAACGGCGTGGTGAAGGCTGTTTTTTCTCGGGAGATTGGTGTCAAGGGGATCTGCCAATAACCCTTCGTTAAATCCAATGTCGAATAAAAGCGAGCAGTACCTAACCGATCGAGCAGTTCATCAACGCGGGGCATTGGGTACGCGTCAAATTTAGACACCGCATTGACTTTTCTGTAATCCACACAGAACCGCACCGACCCGTCACTCTAGGGAACAAGAACGACCGGGCTGGACCAGTCGCTGTGGGATTCTTCTATTACCCCCATATCAAGCATGGCATCCAATTCATTCCGAACAATTTTCTTTCTATGCTCGGGGAGGCGATAAGAGCGGCAACGAACGACCGCCCCCGGCTCGGTCTCGATATGGTGCTGGATGAGGTTTGTGCGACCCGGCAGGGGAGAAAACACGTCCGCAAACTCCTTCTGCAACCTGGCAACCTCTGCTCGCTGGCACGGGGAGAGGTGGTCTCCGCAAATGACCGGGGCATCGAGATCTGGTTTTGGATTTACCTCCGGTCCGAGCTCCGCCCTCTCTGGGGCCACCGTAGCCAACGATACAGGGACCGCCTCCCTCCATAATTTAAGGAGGTTGAGGTGGTAAATTTGACACGCATTCCCCCTATCGGTTCGCTTAACCTCATAATCGAGATCACCCACTCGTCGTGTGACCTCGAAGGGTCCTTGCCACTTGGCGAGTAATTTGGAGCTTGATGTGGGAAGCAATACAAGAACTTTATCTCCTGGTGCAAATTCCCTCAGCTGCGCTCCCCTGTCGTACAGCCGGCATTGACGTTCTTGGGCCCGGAGCAAATTCTCCTATGTTAGTTTTCCCAAAGTGTGGAGCTTTGCTCTGAGGTCAAGAACGTATTGAATTTCATTTTCTTTCGTTTGAGTGTCCTGCGTCACTCTATATAGTCGGTCATTTATAATTGTAAAATAGGGGTATGCGAGAGCGATGTCTGGCTGAAGACGCTGTCCATCGATCATTTTCACCTGATCAAAGGTATGCTTGAGGGTTTCGTCCCGCGACTGCTCCAAAGGGAAATCCTCGTCAGGGAATTCCCTGCGAAGAGGAGGGGCGGAAGCCTCGCCCCTCTCCTCGTCATCCCGATTTGGAGCAGCCGAGGACGGCCCCGGCTCCGCCTCCCCTGTCAAAGCATCGCACATCGCACATCTCCCCATTTTAGTGCAGGACCCATCCATACAAACTCCCCCTAGCACATCTTTAAACGCTGGCCAATCAGTCCCCAAAATCAGAGGATGGGTGAGGCGGGGACTAACCGCTGCCTCCACTCTATGCTTTTTTCCCCGGAATTTCACTATCAAGATCACCATCGGGTACTTGTGAATATCCCCATGCACGCACCTCACCCTCACCCGTCTAGCTGTGCCCAAAGCCCCGGGTTGAACCAAGCGTTGATGGATGGTGGTCTGATTGCAACCGGTATCCAGCAATGCTCGGTGTGTACCCCTCTGGATTCTTACCGGAATCCGGTATGCTCCAGCCCGATCGGGGGCAGCATGCGGGGGATCGGAGACCCGAACCACCGTCCCCACTTCCATCATCGGACACTGATCACGGAAGTGGCCCGGGTCCCTGCACCTCCAACAGGCTGGCCCAGACGCCACCCCCGTACCTGCGTCGGCGGACACCCCCACCTGAGGGGGAGAGCGGCTGAATGTTGGGGGGGGGGGGTGTGCAACGCCACTGTGGGTCTTTGCCAGGCTCCTCGCCTGCGGGGGGCAGGAACGGACCCTGGAGAGAAGACAGAGCGAGAGGGGGGAGGGGGATGGGGAAGAGTAGAAAAAAACACAGGGGGAGGGGAGGGAGAGAGAGAGAGAGAGAGAGAGAGGGCTCATCCGCCCTTGGAATCGCCGCCATGTGGTCCTCCGCGAGCTGAACGGCCGCCTCCAGCGACGCCGGGCGGTGGCACTGGACCCACTCCGCCATTCTCCTGGGCAATCGCTGGATGAATTGCTCCAGCACCACCTGGTCGATAAGTCCCTCGACGTCGCGGTCCCCCACTAGCAGCCACCTCCGGCAGGCATCACGGAGCCGCTGAGCAAACGCAAACGGGCGGTCGGCTTTTTCCAGCTTCATGGCCCGGAAGAGTTGGCGATTTTCCTCGGGACTCCGACCAACCCATTGCAGGATGGCTCTCCTCAAGTCCGGATAGGCCAGGAGGTTCGTTGCCGGCAGTTGTTGAGCCGCGAGTTGGGCTTCCCCGGACAAAAGAGGAATGAGGCGGGCTGCCCATTGTTCGCGCGGCCAGCCCCAAATTTCGGCGGTGCGCTCGAACAAGTCCAAAAAGGCCTCTGGGTCGTCTGTCGCCCCCATCTTCTGTAACGTGGGAGGGGGCAACGGGGAATAATTGTCCGGGGTCGTGGCTGTGGCGGGAGCGACCTCCCGGCTGAGGAGGCTCCGGATGGCATGTCGATCCTCTGCTTGAGCCCGCAAGATCTCAAAGAACCGTCGATCTTGGTCCTCTTGGAGCTCAAGCAGGGAGTGCTGGTGGCTTTGATGTAATGCAGCGAGGGACTGGAGGACTTCGGTCAGCTGGGAGGACTCTACGGGACGACCTTCCATGCTTCTGGTAATAACGTTCCCGGGTTTCGGCACCAGTGTAACAAAAAGGGTCTCGACTGGGCAGGGAAGAAGGACACGGCGACAGGCTTTCCAACACAAAGGTAAGGGTTTACTTTAATTCAAAACGGGAAAGGGTAACATAAACTTAAATCCACAACTTCAGGGTAACATAAACTTTTCTGGCTTTTTAACTGGGGTTGCCAACACTGGACTGGCGTTTTTTCCTCCCTTACTGGCGGTGCTGTGGCTCTTTTATGCCGCTCTCCCCGTGCTCACTGAAATTAGAGACAGGTGTTAGACATATTTTAGCTCAGGTGTAAGCGCCCTTACCGCTCCCCCTCTCCGGACGGGCGCTTGACCACGCCCCCGCTGCCACAGTATTCAAAACACTTTGGATTACTTCTTCAGCACTGCTCGATTTTTTTCAGTTGTTTTGACTATAAAAACTCTGCCAGTACAGTAAGACAAAATACACGTTAAAAATACATTCTCTGAAAAACCTAAATATCTTACGCAGTGTTGTTTCTAAAACAAGATCAATCAAATTGATCTTGTTTTAAGGGTTTTTAGATATTATTACAGGAAAACAATACAAAAAATATTATCAAGAATAACATTTTTGCCTTAATATCAAAAGTTCACACTAGAAAAAAATTAATTATGATCCAACATTAATTTTCTTGATAAAAAAATATGATTGTGTCTGGTAACGTGCATGTAAAATGGCTAGAAATAGCATTTTAGCTTAGCGTAAAGCTTAACTGTAACTATACTCTAATTACCAATGATTTAAATTGTAACTTTAATGGAATACAGTTACAAATTTTTTGTATTTTAAATATGTAATCCCATTACATGTATTCCATTACTCCCCAACCCTGTGCATATCATACCTGTACTTGGTTCAAGAGGAATCATAGACAATGAGGGGAAAGTTATTTTCAACCACCAGTCAGACACCATCAGATGACTTGTAGGTCATATTCCAAGGTCAGATTTAACCCCCCTCTATTGCAATGGAGTGTTATGCATCTCTCCATTTCAATAGAGGAAAACAGTTGATAGGGGAGACCAGCGCTAGTTGCCACACTTTCTCTCCAGAGAATATTTCTTGGTTATTTTGTTTTTGAAAGCCTATTTCTGTTTAGCCACATACCTTAAAGTCTTGGATGCAAAAAGGTTCCACTGTTGTTGACCAGGAAAAAGATATAGTTCATTGAATACACCTTTTACAACAGTTAATTCTGGTCCTTGAATTTGGCCTCACAGCCAGCCTGCCTATCCTCTCTAGCCCCCCTGAGCTGGATGAGCTCACCGCTGCATCGGATAGTGGTCCGGCATCTGACGCGGATGACTCGACTGGGCTACCACCTTCAGGCCAGCACACCCAGTCTGAGGCTGACACCCAGATGTCCAACATGCTTGCCCGGGCCGCCTTCAGCATGGGGCTGGACTGGAACCCTCTGTCCTCCCCACAGCCTTCGCAGCTGGACGATTGGTTCCTTGGGTCTGCACGCCACTCACAGCTGCAACACCAGCTTGTTCCTGGATGTGCATGATGAACTGACGAGTTCATGTAACGCACACTTCTCTACCCATCACAAAGCCTCTCGCTCATTCACTCTCACAACCTCTCGATGGTGGAGAGGCCCACGGGTTCACGGCGGTCCCCCAGGTGGACAGAGCGTTTGCGATCAACCTGTGCACCGAGAATGCCGCCACATGGCGGGGTCGCCTTGTGCTTCTCTCCAAGGCCTGGAGGATGACGTCTTCACTGACCTCCAAATTCCGATCTTTTCGGCCCCACATTCTCAATAAAAGAGCTATTTCCTTGGTCTCTGGGTCACCTGACATCACTCTGCCGCCACACCTCAACAGTCCCAGCACGCTGGATGCAGACCTCTCCCCTTCAGCCCCACAACTGTTCCCTGGCCGGCTGGTTCTGACGAGTCCAGAGGACACCTCCACGGGACCTCCTCCTCAGTCACTAACCTGCCCCCTGCGGGGTGTGCGGAGCAAGGTAAGTGCTTCGAGTCTTCTCTCAGCACCAGAGCCTCAGGACACACCCTTGCCTCCTGATGCAACATTACTCTCTCCACCCCGCTGCTATGCCCTGCCGGGTACATCAAAAATAACCGGCCCCTTAGTGCCCCTAGCTCGGAGTTTGGATGCTTGGCTCTCACTTCCAAATCCGTCATGCTGGCTGACCAGGACCATTTGACTCAGTTATGCAATTAAATTTGCCAGGCAAGCATGCCAAATCCCTGCTTGCAGAAATCATGACTCTCTTACTCAAGGACGCGATAGAGCTTGTCCCTCCAACCGAGATGAAGAAGGGTTTCTACAGCCCTTACTTCATCGTACCCAAGAAAGGCGGCGGCTTACTACCGATCTTGGACTTGCAAGTTTTCAACCGGACCTTACACAAACTCCCTTTCAAAATGCTCACGCAAAAACAAATTTTAACTTGCGTCCGGCATCTAGATTGTTTTGCAGCGGTAGACCTGAAGAACACGTACTTCCACATCTCGATATTGCCTCGACATTGACCCTTCCTATGGTTCGCATTCGACAGCCAGGCGTATCAGTAAAAAGTCCTCCCCTTCGGTATGTCCCTGTCCCCTCGCATCTTTACGAAGGTCGCAGAGGCAGCCCTTGCCCTGCTTCGGGAAGCAGGCATCCATATACTCAACTACCTTGATGACTGGCTCATCCTGGCTCATCCTGGTCCACTCCCGAGAGTTATTATGTGCCCACAGGGACCAGGTGCTCAGGCACCTCAGCCGTTTAGGGCTTCAGGTCAACTGGGAAAAGAGCAAGATCGCCCCAGTTCAGAGCATCTCTTTTCTTGGTATGGAGTTAGACTCAGTCTCAATGTCAGGGCGCCTCAACAACGAGCGTGTGCAGTCAGTGCTGAAATGCCTCGCCACCTTCAGGCCGGGCACAGCGGTCCCGTTAAAACTTTTCCAGAGGCTCCTGTGGCATATGCGTCCTCCGCGGCGGTCACACCGCTTCAGCACTGGCTCAGACTCAAGACCCGAGACGATCATGGCGCCGTGCCATGCACCATGATATCATCACCCCTGCCTGCCGCCTAACGTTCAAACCCTGGACAGATATATATATATATATATATATATATATATATATATATATATATATATATATATATATATATATATATATAAAATTAGGGAGGAGGAGGGCATGACCGGGCCATGATAACGCATGCCTGGCACTGTGTTGACTAATCAGCGGGAGAGAGATAAGGAGTGGCCGTGACACCAGTTCTAGAGAGAGAGAGAGAAAGAGAGAAAGACACAAAGACACACGTGTTGTGTGTGTGCATCTTTGTTTTGTTTAAAAGAACATAACTATGTTATGTTAAGTTCCTTTCTGTCATTAATGTTTACTGTGCTGTTCGGCCAGTTCCTGCCTCCTCCTTGCCAATGCTGTGAAGCACGTTATAGTGACGATCAAATCAATTCTCATATTACTTAGATGACTCTTTCTTTTTACATCAACAAGGGTTGGAAAATGTAATTAGCTAGCTTGCTGAAATAAATGAGTGATAAATGTTATATTGTCGCAATGATTGCCTTGTTGCTAGATAGATTGTTCTCTACATTGCTATGGAACTTTTTTTAAAAGCTTTAAGCAATCACCCTGATGGGGTTTGATTTCTAATAGTGACTGGCTGACATTATCCCTTGCTTACCATTGAACACACAAAGAACATAATCTTAACTGTGGAAACATCCAGTTCTTTATGTCTGAGTCTGTACACACAATGTAAAATCTGTCAGTATTGGACATAGATGTTTCTGGAAAGCATGTGACATTCCTTCATTTGTTTTGCCAATGGAACCAGGTCAGCCTTGAGATCGTCCATTTTGTTTACAAGAAACCTGATGTTGCTCATGATGATAGAAGTCACGTAACCCCTGCACCGTTATCTTTTTCTCTCACACTCTCTTTGCTCCTCATGTCCAGCTCTACTGGCTTCAGCAATTAACATTGAATTCAAGACGTTTTGTGTAGATGATGGCAGTTTTTACACATTGATTGTGAAATCTGTTGCTAAAAAAGTATTCTTGTAAAACACAAAAAACATTCATCTTAAATGCCATATCTTTTGTTATTTCTACTTTCACGGAATATTCTGGATTAGATATAATTTATTAAATAGTCCACCCAAAAATTAGAATTCTGTAATGTCTTTTATTCACTCTTACTTTGTTCCATACTTGTGTGAATTTTGTTCTACCTTGAAAAACAGAAGTTAATCTTTGAATAATATCTTGGCTACACTGATAATGAATGAGGATTATTATGTTAAATAGAAGTCTCTTGAAACCATATTGTATGATTGTATGCATTGTATGAAGAACAGACTAAAAGTAAGCCATTACCCACTGGTGATCTTATTTACAGAGGAAGCAAAAAAGTTGAATGGAGCACAAAAATGGTGCATTATCACCAAACAGCATTGGTTCTAACATGCATTTATATGTAACATTGTACATATTTGCTACATATACATTTACATTTTGTTTTATTATTGTTTAACAGTTTACATTTAGCTGAAAAACCTATAACAGGCTGTTTAATGACAGGTATCTATTGTGAGACCTTCAGTGTGTTTTCAATTAACTCTTTTCAATTAAATATTTTTTTACTGGAAACAGTGGTTCCCTTTCAAGTCAGTCACTCAACGTTACATCGATGAGTTGACACAAGGGGTCGCTCCCGAAAGCTTTGATATCTCTGAATGGTTTTCCATCATGCCAATTTCATTGGCAGATATCTTTCAAAGTCCCATTTGAAAGCAAGCATATATAAGGCGGGTCAGAAGACTGTTAGGAATGCACTCACAGCAATGTACAGTACAGCTAGACTACTGTTACTGGTGATGGAGAGCAGCTAAGGGTCTGGATAATTATGCGCTGTTATAGGGTGTTATAACAAATACAGGTGGCTTAAAAACTACTGGAAAATGAATGTCATAATGATAAGCCTCCCAAAAGCTGCCAATCCTGAACCAGATGTAAAAATCAGAGTTTGAATTAAACAAATTCTCATAAGCCTTTTTTTTAAAAACATTGACAGATAATTCCAAATACTGTCCATCATTTTGGAAGATAACAAAGATGAAAAACATTTAAACCAAGCCTTTTGTTTTATTAATCATCTTTAAAAGGTTCATGTTGCACTGTGACTGTATGTGAATGAGGGAGAGACCAAGTTGTTCTCAGCATAGTGTGTGAGAAAGCGGCACTATATAAAGATTTTTTTTTTCTTAAAGTGCAACGGTCAGATGACCTCATGCTCGGCTCTTCTAGTGTTAATGCAGAAACAATGCGAAGGTACGTTCCTCAAAGCTGAAGATTTTTTAAATGGAACCTATCATAACCATACAAAACCATATGTTTCCTCTTTTTTTTAACCTTAGAAAGTAACCAGACGGGTCCCCGAATTGGCTGTTTTCATATTTAAGTGCTCAACAAAAATTTTACTTAAATCTAGCGCATCATATAAGTGAATTCTCTCTCTGCATGCTGTATCTCTCTCTCTCTCTCTCTCTCTCTCTCTCTCTCTCTCTCTCTCTCTTTCACACACATACAAGGCACGTGCAGAGAGCGCTAGAATCCAGTAACTTTACCATATAAATGTGTGTTTTCTACGTATCTATTCAGGGATTGCCATTGAAACCAAATGTCCACACGTGGCCTTTAGTGAGTAAGGGATTTAAGTAAATTCAGACTGTTCACTCGTTTTTGACTGTTGTTAGTGATATTTCAGTGCTTGGTAATGGAATAAGCTGCGAAGCAGAAGTCTGTAGCATCCACATTGGAAGAACACACTAAACATTATGGGTAATTTCACTGCCTGTGAAAAAGGTGGATATAAACCATAGAATTAAACCAGGCAAATACTGCAGGATGAAGAGGGAAACACTGCATGGGAGCAGAGCGGTCATGAATAGTCTAAGGTGAGACTTGACAATGATGTGTGTTTGAGGTGAGTATATATATTGTAAGTAATGAGCTGTGTATTGACTGCTGGTGAGACTGATTAGAACTCTGGTGGTCAGGAGCAGAGAATGGTAAGAGCTGGAGAGCCCGACGGGAGCGTGACTAAGACAGCCTGCTTAGAACTTCTCCTTCAGAGTCGAGATTGGATCCTCTCTGTGGATCACGCCCTTCATTTTGAGCTGTACATAAGAGTTCAGTGGACAGAGTCACTGTTCTAGAGTTACTAGAAGTGAACTAGAGTTCACTTCTGTTCCCTGGGTGTCTGACAAAGTGTATCCTTATAATTATCAAAAGAGGATTGGTAACCCTCTTTATAAAAGTTATTTTTTTTCACAGGCATACAAAAAAAATGAAAAGAGTCACAATTGTGGTAAGTGGGGCCTGAGCAGCTCATCAAGTACTGACACTGACAACCAACCCTGGTGACACAAGTTCAAATCCAGGGCGTGCTGAGCACTGAGTTCCTGTGCAACCAAATTGGCCAGTTGCTAGGGAGGGTAGATTCACATGGGGTAACCTCCTCGTAGTCGTGATTAGGGATTCTTGCTCTCAGTGGGGCATGTGGTAAGTTGTGCATAGATCATGGAGAGTAGCATGAGCCTCCATATGCAGCGAGCCACGTGATAAGATGCATAAATTGACTGTCTCAGAAGCGGAGGCAACTGAGACTTGTCCTCCGCCACTCGTAAAAGGTGAGTAACCGCGCCAGCTCAAGGACCTACTAAGTAGTGGGAATTGGGCATTCAAAAATAGAAAAGGGGATAAAATAATAAAATAAATAAAACAATTGTGGTATATGCATCCTTTTAAGGATGGAATATCATGAGTGTAGTTCCTGTGTCTTTCATGCCTCAAGACTCTACATTCATGGTTGGCTTTCTTCTCGAAGGATACCTCCGTGCCTACAGCCTCCTGCAGCACCACCGCTGCGGCTCCTGATGGAACACAGGCAGGTGGTGCACGAGACTCAGATATTAAGCATGGTGAATTGAGGAAGGCCTCCCACAGGCACAAGCTTTGTGGGCTTCCTGCTTTCCATCTTAAACATTTTCACCTGTGGAATATGCCAGTGAAATTTTCTATCCCTCTGTTAGTATGGATGGGCTGATGTCACTTGGCATATCCCCAGATGATATGTGTTGTCTATCATGGCATGGAAGGCGAGGCATGGTACAGAAGACACACCATGATGTATGGTGCCATTCTCACAAGAATGCATGCCGAACTCTCTAAAATATTGCTTGTGCCCTAATCGGCTCGAACGTTAACGTTAACTGTAAGCTGCAATCAAGTACCTGCACTAAGTGCAGAGTCTTTTCAGACTGGTGTTCATCACAGAAAGAAACCACAACATGTTGCTTGGTAAAAATGATGCTTCACTTCCTGCAAGAGCACTTGGATGCGTGGTTCTCCCCATCAATGTTAAAATTTATGTTGCAGCTATTGCGGCGTACCATGACCCTGTTAGCAGTATTTCGATGAGCAAGCACAAGCTTGTAGCTAGATTCTTTACATGGTGCGAGACAACTCAGACCCTCTTCCCCTGTTACTGTACCAGTTTTGGACCTGTCCTTGGTGCTGAAAGCACTATATGGCTCTCCATTCACAGTAGAAATGTGCGCTCTCTCGTTAAAGACTGCATTACTACTAGCCCTCGCTTTGGTGAAGACTTCCTGTTTAGAGTTTAGTCCAGGCTTTTCAAAAGCCATTCTGAAGCTTAAATTAGGCTACAATCCTAAGGTTTTATCCACTCCCTTCAGAGTGCAGGTGATAACCTAAAAGGCTCTCTATCCATCTCTCTTTCAGTCGGAAGAAGAAAGTTTATTGCACACACTTTTCCCAGTGCGAGCATTGCACATTTACATTGAGTGTACATGCCAGCCTAGGCTATTGAGTCGGCTCTTTGTATACTGCGAAGGCCAGTCCAAAGGTAGTGCAATCTCTAAACAAAGGCTGTCTTGCTGGGAATCTGCCAGGTGGCAGGTTGAACTTCCCCAAATACTTTAGCTAAATTTCATAATTTAGACATTTTCACTCCCTGTCTTCCCAGAAGCTTTCAGTGAAGGGAGATGAAGCTCTCATTGCTAATGAGTTATGCTGAAACAAATGCCTTGTGACAAATATTTTGTATATTCCCCCCTCAGGCTAGTTACAACATGGATGTCTCTATAAGGCTTCGCTTAGAAGGTTGTTTACCACCGGGTAAACACCTCTCCCTGGGTTGTTAAACATGATAGCAGTTTTAATACTGCTCTAGTGGCATCAAACATTTTTTATACTACTCATTTGCCTATTTACACTAAGTCACTTCGGAAGGTTAACTCCTCCCTTCCTCTTGACAAACACCTCTTGTTAGGCATTTTGTCCGACTTCAAGTTGGTTGTGAGATCTCAAGTTATGCAGCATCACTCTGTCTGATGAACAGTGTGTCCTTAGACACATGTGTTACCTGCCTTCCAGCTGTGAGCCAGTTAACACCAGCCAGTTCCAAAAAAATGTGGAAATATTTTCTATCATTAAAGATCTTCCCCAAGAGGGAACCCTTTCTCTACCAAAATTAACTGCTTACCTACAACGGCAAAACAATTATTGTATTATTATTCCAGTCTAGCGATTTAATCCTAATCTACATGTAAGAAGAATTATCTTCTGTCTATTATAAGGAAAGAGGCTCCCCCATGGGTGAGCCCTTTTTTATTATTACCGTAAGTTATTTTCCTTCATGGATAAAAAAAAATCTATTGCAATCATTATAGTCTAGTTATTGTTACCTAGATTACACACAGGGAGCTTTCCGTCTCCCATATTTAAAAGCGCTCCCCACGTGCAAGCCTTTTTCCTATCACCTTAATTGCTTTCTAATATTGGTAAAACAGTTATTGTGATAATTTATCTAGCGATTTACTCTTATATTCCACATAGGAAGATTCAACCATTAGTCCACCTTAGAGGCCTAAGGTGTTCCTAATGGTACCCCCTTTTATAACCATGATCAAAGGACTGTGAATTCAGTCATCACATCACCTGACATGACTTCTGTGGAGAAATAGTGCCACTGATGTGTCACTCTCTGTTCTGGGCTCTTCCCCACTTAGGTGTGGAAGCGGGCTTTGTGCAAAATGTCCATAAACGTTCTTCCACATTTTTGGTAGCAACCACAGCCAATAGTACTAAGGCATTGTGCTATAGGAACCCAAAGTGTCAGCTCACAGATGTAACATCGAATTGACTGTCTTGAAAGGGAATGTCTAGGTTACTATGGTAACCCCGGTTCCCTGAAAGAAGGGAATGAATTGTTACATAGACTTGCCACAATATTTATTGCCATTGAAAATGTTTTGAAAAGGCTCCGCTTGAGCTACACGTAGAACAGGAGAAGTGGCTCTAGGCACTGTTCAAGGCTCAAGCAGAGGACAGGAAAGTGCTATGGAGATTCGTACTCCAGGAGGGATCGCATTGTCCAAGATGGGACCTCAGGACAACCCGGAGGCTTTCATTGTGCTCTTTGAGCAAGTGGCCGAAGCATGGAAATGGCTGATCACCCATTGGGCAGTCCACCTACTGCCACTGTTGTCCTGGGAAGCCCAACATGCTGCCCATCAACTGCCGGCCAACAATCTCCTGGTGTATGGTGATCTGAAGAGAGTGGGGTGCAGTGGGTTGGCAGTGGGTTGGCCATAGCCCAGAACAGCATTGCCAGTGCTTCCGGACACTGAAGTTGGGGGAGCATGGCTGTCTGTTCACCTTATCCCGACAGTTCCATGACGCCTGCCGAGGGTGGATGCTGGCTGAAGATCATGAAGGCGAGAAGCTTCTCGATCTGGTGGTCCTGGAGCAGTTAATTGCTCAGCTAGCGGAAGGGACATTGGAGTGGGTTCAGTCCCACTGACCACCGTAGCTGGACAAGGCAGTCCAGCTAGCTGAGGACCATATGACGGTGTATCTAAGGCCCGGTAAGCCCTCATCACTTATCTCTCTCTCTTTTTCTCTCTCTTCCTTCCCTCCCCTCCCCTCCTCCTTATTCAGTCACTTTACCAAAACCCGTTCATGCCACTAGCTTCCTCTAAACCTCTCTGTTCTCCCCCACAGGCTGTTGTAACCGCTGCCGCGGTTGTGGGCATGAAGTCTGGGCCAATCTGTTGGAGCAATGGGGAATCTGGGCATTTCTAGTACCGATGCCCCACAATGGAGGTGGAGACATTGGTCTGGGTCCCCGACGCATCACAGGCTGCCCCTGATCGAGCAGAAACATATGTATCTTTGGATACAAGCCGGCAGGTGCAGGTAAGCTGTGTGCATGGGGATATTCACAATTACCCATTAGTGAGGGTCATCATTCAATTTTGGGGACAAAAGCATAGTATCAATGCTGCAGTTAGTCTCCACCTCATTCATACACTAATATTTTTTTGCAATTTACCACTTTATTGAGGAAACTTTTTGTGGATGGGTCCTGTAACTAAATGCCTCATCTGTATTTTGTGATTCGAAGGCTGGGGAGGGGGAGCCAGGCCGTCTACATCAGCTCCATGTCAGGATGACGTAAGGGAGGGGGAAGTCTCGGCTTCCCCAACCATTAGGGGATACCCTGCTGGGGAATTCCCTCTGGAGCAGACACGAGAAAAGACCCTTAGGCATGCCTTTGATCAAGTAAAAGTGATTGTATGATCAACACCTCCGGCCAGACATTGCAACACACTGAGGTAGGTGCTTTCTTCCTAAAAAATCATTGTATTATACCTTTAATGTGGAGTTTAAAGTCATATTTCTATTTTTCTTCTGGGGTTTAAAGTAACATATGTGGTGTGGTGTTCCTAATGGTAATTTTTTTTTTTTTTAATGTGACATAAACTAGATTTTAAAAAGGTTTCTCATTTTAATTTGGGGTGTAATTTGTCAATGACCCATAAGTACACCATCCCCTACACCCAAACTTTTTTCAAATCTAACACTGCTGACAACATATACTTAAACGGGCTATTAATCTACAATATATTGTTGTCAGGTTTGGATCTAGTTATTAGTTGTAAAACAACTTCAGTAACTAATTTCATCCTGTAAAGTTATTGACCTGTTTGTTTGATTCTTTGAGTTTTAGTTCTAGGGTGCATTGGTTCACCCACAATTTTTAATTTTCTCTACTCTCAGATGTGAGTGAGTTTCGATATTCATCAGAACACAAATAAAGATTTTTGAAAGAATTTCTCAACTCTTTTGGTCCATACAATGCAAGTGAATGGGTGCCAAAATTGTGACGCTCCAAAAATCACACAAGTCAGCATAAAAGTAATCCAAACAACTCCAGTGGTTAAATCAATGTCTTCAGAAGCGATTTGATAGGTGTGCGTGAGAAAAAGATTAATATTTAAGTACATTTTCATACCCTGCCCCCGGACATACGGGTATAAAGGCGAGGGAAATACGCACGTTCAGTCAGGATTTTTCTGAGGAGCCGGGAGTGTCCGGCCACCTCAGCGGCTCGGCTCAGTGACGTGGCCGGGAGGACACAACGTCTCGTTCCCTCCATCAGGGAACGGAGGTTACATATGTAACCGAGACATTCCCCGTCTGTCGCTCACTTTGACGTCGTGATGAAGAAGCGACACTAGGGGTCCACTTTAAATCACGCCATGCACTGAGCCATGTACGTGTACTGCTGACACAGGAGCAGGCAAGTATTTCACGTGCACAAGTGACCAGCTGTGTTTCAGACTGCACGTACCCTTCCCCAATGCCCCAAAAAAGTAGTCGGAGTCCTTTTGGTTACCCTAGAGGGGAACAAGGCGACGCTTGCCAACCTGGGAATGGGCCAAGCCTGGCTGGGCCTCTTTTCACTCTATGTTTCTCGGCATAGAGCAAGAGCAGCCAGGGCCCAGGACCCAGGGGGTACCAGTAGTAACCCGTAGTTCCTCCACTGAACTGCGGACCCAAGAGGGCTAGGGAGGAATCGACCAGGGACCTAGAAGGATCTCCTGGGAAATAAGGCATGCTGTTTTACCTCGGCAGAGGGAAAGGGCGCTGAACGCAAGCAATTCACCCGGTCAGACAATCGACGTGTTTCGAGTTCTACCAGCTCAGACCTGAGAAAACACGGGATGAGACTGACTCAACCCTGAGATTGTAAAATCTCGCAAAGGTGTTAGGTGTTTCCCAGCCCGCTGCCCTACAAATGTCTGCTAAGGAGGTACTCCTAGCCAGTGCCCACGAGGATGCCACACTCCTCGTAGAGTGTGCTCGAACCAGTAGGGGGGGGGTGGCACGGCCTGGGTGTGATAGGCCAACAGGATAGCATCCACCACCAAGTGGGACAGCCTCTGTTTGGAGACAGCATTCCCTTTCCGCTGTCCCCCAAAGCAGACAAAGAGCTGCTCAGAGCGCCTGAAGCTCTGAGTGCAGTCCAGGTAGGCGCACAAGGCACGTACAGGACACAACATTGAGGGGGCTGGGTCTGCCTCCTCCCGGGGCAACGCTTGCAGGTTCACTACCTGATCTCTGAAGGGCATGGTAGGAACCTTGGGCACATAGCCCGGTCGGGGTCTTAGGATCACAGTCTGCCGGACTGAACTCCAGGCAAGTGTCGTTAACAGAGAACGCTTGCAGGTCCCCGACCCTCTTGATGGAGGCGAGCGCGATCAGCAGGGCCGTCTTTAGGGAGAGGGCCTTGAGTCTGGCTGATTCTAGCGGCTCGAAGGGGGGATCTCTGAAGACCGGCGAGGACCACCGAGAGATCGCAGGAAGGGAACAGGTTTGGCAGGGAGGGATTTAACCTCCGGGCACCTCTTAGGAACCTGACGATTAAGTCATGCTTACCCAGGGACTTACCATCTACTAGGTCGTGGTGAGCTGCGATAGCGGCAACATACACCTTCAAGGTGGAAGGGGACAGCCTCCCCTACAACCTCTCCTGTAGGAACAGGAGCACTGACCTAACTGCACACCTCTGTGGGTCTTCTGCCCGGGAAGCACACCAATTCATGAACAAACGCCACTTCAGGGCATAGAGTTGCCTGGTAGAGGGGGCTCTGGCTTTGTTGATCGTGGCTACGACCGTAGGTGGTAGACCAGCTAGATCTTCTGTGTCCCATCCAGGGGCCAGACGTGGAGGTTCCAAAGGTCTGGGTTCGGATGCCAGAGCATGCCCCGTCCCTGAGAAAGAAGGTCCTTCCTCAGGGGAATTCGCCAGGGAGCGGCTGTCGCGAGGAGTATGAGGTCCGAGAACCAGGCCCGGGTGGGCCAGTAAGGAGCCAAGAGAGTGACTTGTTCCTTGTCCTCCCTGACCTTGCACAGCACCTGTAAAAAATGCGTACTTGCTCAGCCCCACCGGCCAGCTGTGTGCCAGTGCATTTGCCCCGAGGGGAGCCTCTGAGTGGGCGTACCAGAGCGGGCAGTGTGAGGTCTCTGGAGGCAAACAGATCTACCTGGGCCTTGCTGAACCGTTCACAGATCAGCTGAACTGAGTGGGGGTGACTTGAGTCGCTGCTGGCTCCAAAGGAGGAGACGACGGGCAAGTTGTGACATGTGGAGGGAGCGTAGGCCGCCTTGGCGGTTTATGTATGCTACCACAGTGGTGCTGTCTGACCTGACCAGGACATGTTTGTCTCGACATAACAGAAGAAACTTCCGCAGGGCAAAAAGGACAGTCAACAACTCAAAGCAGATGATGTGCCAACACTGCTGGGCCCCTTTCCAACGGCCTACTACTGCATTGCACACGGCGACCCAACCTGATCTGGAGGCGTCGGTCGTGACCAAGACGCGTTGGGACACCTGCTGTAAGGGTACTCCTGCCCGTAAGAAACAGAGGTCTGTCCAGTGTTTGAATGTTTGGAGGCAGGCGGGGGTGATTGTCATACGGTAAGTGCCACGGCGCCATGCTCGTCTCGGGAATCGGGTCTGAAGCCAGTGCTGAAGTGGTCTCATATGCATCAACTCCAGCGGCGTGACCACCGCGGAGGATGCCATATGCCCCAGGAGCCTCTGGAAAAGTTTTAAGGGGACCGTTGTGCCTGGCCTGAAGGCGGCAAGGCACCTAAACACTGACTGCGCACGCTCGTTGGTGAGACGTGCAGACATAGCGACCGAGTCTAACTCCATACCGAGAAAAGAGATGCTCTGAACTGGACTAAGCTTGCTCTTTTCCAAGTTGACCTGAAGCCCCAAGCGGCTGAAGTGCCTGAGCACCTGGTCTCTGTGTGTGCATAATAATTCTCACGAGTTGGCTAGGATGAGCCTGTTGTCGAGGTAATTGAGTATGCGGATGCCGGCTTCTCGGAGCGGGGCAAGAGCTGTCTCTGCGACTTTCGTGAAGACGCGAGGGGACAGAAACATGCTGAAGGGGAAGACATTGTACTGATAAGCCTGGCCATCGAACGCGAACCGCAGGAAGGGGTGGTGTCGAGGCAGAATAGAGACGTGGAAGTACGCGTCCTTCAGGTCCACCGCTGCGAACCAATCTAGATGCCGAACGCAGGTTAAGACATGTTTCTGCATGAGCGTTTTGAAAGGGAGTTTGTGCAACGCTTGGTTGAGAACACGCAGGTCCAAGATTGGTCGTGATCCACCGCCTTTCTTGGGTACGATGAAGTAAGGGCTGTAGAAACCCTTCTTCATCTCGGTTGGAGGGACAGGCTCTATCGCATCATTGAGTAAAAGAGTAGCAATTTCCGCACACAGGGACTGGGCATGTTCGCCGTGTACTGCGGAAAAGTGGACGCCCATGAAGGGGGGCTGGGGCCTGACAGACTGAATTGTGTAACCGAGTCGAATGGTCCGGGCCAGCCAGCAAGATGGGTTGGGAAGTGAGAGCCACGCGTCCAACCTCTGTGCTAGGGGCACCAAAGGGATGATTAATTTTGACGTACCTGGCGGGGCTTCGCAGCGGGGCGGAGCAGGTATGGCAGCATCGGGAGGCGATGAAGCATCCTGAGGCTTGGGTGCTGAGAAAAGTCTCAAAGCACTTACCTTGCTCCGCACACCCATTAGCGACTGAGGAGTAGGTCCAGGGTAGGCGTCCTCTAGACTCGTCGGAACCGGCCGGCCAGGGGGACAGTCGTGGGGCTGGAGATGGGTGGTGTGTGTCCAGGAAGCCGAGACTATCGAGATCTGGCGGCAGAGTGCGGGCCAGGTGACCCAGAGACAAAGGACATAGCACTTTTATTGAGAATGTGGGTACCGCAGCCCCACCTCCGGAGCTAACATATTGGTCCCTGGGTCGTCCGTCTCAGGAGCACCTGGGAGCCTTACAGGTCCTCGAGGGGGTCCGGGAGATGGGGGTGTCTGCTTCCTGCAGTGTGCTCGATGCTGGGGCTGAGAGCTGGGCCCGGGTTGAGGCGTTTCTTGGCCGCAGAGGGATGCTCTCGGCGAGCAGACGGGGCAGGGCCCGTGGCAGCAGGTTTGCGGCAGAGCATGATATGAGAGATGGCCTCCGTCTGCTTTTTCACCGTGGAGAACTGCTGGGCGAAGTCCTCAACGGTGTTGCCAAAGAGGCCAAACTGGGAGACGGTGGCGTTGAGGAAGCAAACTTTGTCGGCCTCACGCATCTCGACCAGGTTGAGCCACAGATGACGTTCCTGGACCACAAAGGTGGCCATCGCCTTCTGGAGTGCCTGGACCATGACCTTCGTGGCTCTGAGGGCGAGGTCGGTCGCTGAGCGCAGTTCCTGCAGCACATCAGGGTCAGGGCTACCCTTGTGCAGATCCCTGAGCGCCTTGGCCTGGTGGACTTGCAGGATGGCCATGGCGTGCAAGGCGGAAGCGGCCTGTCCCGCGGCTCTGTAGGCTTTGGAATTGAACGAGTATGTCGTCCTACAGGCTTTGGAAAGGAGTATAGGGCAACCACGCCAGGTGGTAGGGTTTCCGGGGCATAGATGGAGCGCAACAGCCCTATCCACCTGGGGAATCGCCGTATACCCATGGGCCACTACGCCGTCGAGGGTAGCGAGAGAGCTTGTGATGAGTGGAGAGGGACATCAGCTCGTCATGCACTTCCGGGAAAAACGGGACCGGGGGGGGGGGGGGGTTGGGGCGAGGCTGTGAGCGGCGCCCAGACCCCAGGAACCAGTCATCCAACCGTGACGGGTGTGGGGAGGATGCAGGGTTCCAATCCAACCCCACACTGATGGTGGCCCAGGCAAGCATGTCGGACATCTGCGCGTCAGCCTCAACCTGGGTATGCTGGCCCGAAGGCGGTAGCCCAGGGGAGGTATCAGCATCAGACACCATGCTCTCCGATGCAGCGGCGAGCTCATCCACCTTGAGCTCCAGAGGATAGGCAGACTGGCCGTGAGGCAAGCCGCTGTTGCCTCGAGCACGGACGGGAGTCAAGGAGCGTGCCGGGGGGCAGGTGGTCCAAGGGGGCGTACCCGGCGGAGCTGCACCCGCTGCACTCCCCAAATCGCCTCCATCGCCAGCCGCATCATCCTCAATCCCGTGGGAAGAAGGAGCGACACGGGGGGCGGCTGGAGTGGCATGCTTTCTGTTGAAAGCGAGCCGTGACCACAACATTGCCATGGTCATGTTCTTGCAGTGAGAGCATGAACCATCCACAAATGCTGCCTCAGTGTGTTTGGTGCCCAGACACACGAGACAACGCCTGTGGCCGTCTGAAGTGGAGAGCACTCTACCGCATCCAGGAACTACACAGGGGCGGAATGGCATCTTTAAAAAGACGCGTCCTGAAAAGGACGTTCAACGCCGCTGTGTATTGCTCTTTTAGAGAAATACGCTCTTTTACAGAGAAAATTGCTCTTTATAAAAATTCTTTTAAATGCTCTGCGCTGTCGAAGCGCCCAGGGGCAAACAGCACGCTGTGCAGAGAAGGAGAAAGCCGCTGAAATGCGCCGTAGATCCAATAGCAAAACAGAGCGTCAGAGGATAGAAGCAGGAAAACTGGTGTGTCAATCGCAGCTGGCTGCATACACGACCATTGGCTCTGAAGAAAATTTCTGAATGAACGTGTGTATTTCCCTCGCCTTTACACCCGTATGTCCGGGGGCGGGGTATGCAAATACTGCTCGCCAACTCTCATTGGGCTTTTTTCATAGATCAGATGCATATTCGGCGCTCAAGAGAGACCCCTAGTGTCGCTTCTTTGACACGACGTCGAAGTGAGTGACAGACGGGGAACTGAAATATTCTTCTTAATTTGTGTTATGCAGAAGAAAGTCATACACAACATGATGGTGGCATGAGGGTGAGTAAATTATGAGATAATTAAATTTTTGGGTGAACTATGCTTTAAGGGATATCGGTCAGTCAGAAATTAAATAGTAAACTAATGCTTATATTCTATAGCAGTTTTTTTGCTTCAGGACCCAGATTTTACATTGGACATAAAGTGGCAAAACAGTCCCAAAATTATTAATCACACAAAATTACAAAACCAACATTTTCCTCCAAGCGTAAAATACAAAAATAAACATAGTTAAACTTTTTCCTTTTTCCTGCTTCCTGCTTCCACGCTGTTCGGACGCTCTTGCTTGCTGATCCGCGCTTTTGCTCTATCGCTTTTATATTTTTATTTTTTATCTCCTTTAATCAAGTAATTTTAATTTAAGCAAATCAGCACAGTGCTCAAAAGCTTGGACTACTACTACTACAAAAAAAAAGGCAGAATTCTTTTATCCGACCAGCCTCCTACTGAAAGTTTTCATTCCAGGGAAGGGAAAACACAACTGCCTACATTCAAAAGGATAAGAGAAAATGCCTCTTCTGGAATCTACTTGCTGCACTAACTGCCACAGACTTTTACAAAGGATTGCAGTTCTTGAAACAAAGTTACTTGCGGGACCACCAAACCAGACGGAACACACAACAGAGCTTCGTCATGGACGCCCTCAGCATACAGCTGGTGAGTCCCATGAATCTATTGCTCCTCGACAGGCCATAATGAGTGTAGAGAAACAAGCCGATCGACTTACAAATCGATGGCACAAACAGGGAGCGAGACCAAAAAGCACTCGAGACATCAGATTGTCTCGAGCATCACATATTGCCGCAGTTGCATCCTCTACCCCAGATATGGCTCTGACAAGGATTGCAAACACTGGTTTCCTACCACCACCTATACATCTTGAGAACAGATTTGAAGCATTAATGAATGAGGAATCAAATATAATAAATGTGATCAAACACAGACTGAATCAGCCAGTAGCTAACACTGATGCTAACTGGCGCTCAAGGTCGAGCAGACAGCGGCACTCAGCTCAGAGCACAGCTGGGCCCAGGACTCTGATAGTGGGTGACTCCATAATCAGAAACATTAGCAGCAGGGATACAACTACGTGCTGCCTTCCACAAGCAACAACTTCTGATGTAAACAGGGAACTTCAGAATATACTGATGAAATATCAGACTGCAAATCGACTCATCATTCATGTGGGTAAGAATGATATTCATAAAGAGCAGTCAGAACTCCTTAAGAAGGATTTCAATGAACTTTTTGAAACACTTAAAAGACTGAAAGTTCAAACATTCATCAGTGGACCACTTCCAGCAAGAGGAACAAACAGGTTCTCACGGTTGCTTGGGCTTAATACATGGCTGCAAAAAACCTGTAATATAAAAGGAGTGAACTTCATTGACAACTTCAATCTTTTCTGGAGTCAGAGGCAACTGTTTCGACAGGATGGCCACCACCCAAACAAACTTGGTTCAAGAGTGCTAAAGGACAATATCTACTTCTCCCTCAATCATCCTTCTGCAGTGTGTGCCAATCCAATCAATCTGAATGGCACACACACTCCTGGACACAGTATGAATGACCACAGGACTTCACTTCAGCACCTGAATGGACATTTGGTTGACAATTCACACAAGGACAATGATAACACCACTCAGCCACAACAATTTCTGCTCACGAACACAATCTCAGCTGAGCCCTGCCCACAAAGCTCACCACAGACAGACTGTGACATATTAGAACTGCTCCAAGATTCAGCACCCAAGGACGACTTTCTGTAAAACACCCAGGGAGACCAGGACAGCATATTACAGCCAATAACACAGCAACAGCCCCTCTCACCAGACACGTTATCCCTCTCTCCAGCATCTCCACATCTGTGCTTCTCAGAGAAAATGGAAGAACTTGTGTATGCTGGAACCAAACTATCCCACTCATTTGCTGCAAGCCCCCAGATATCAAGCAAAAAACGGCAGGCCCCTAAACCACCAAAGCCTGCGGGCAAAGCTCGCCCTCCCCCTCGTCCTGTGAGAGCTCTTCGGCCTCTGCCACAACGCAAGGGCTCACACCCTCCTCCATCTGCTCGAGGTGAACCAAAAACAACTGATACCAGCTCTCAATGATATGTGTCGGGTCCCCACTATGATAACAGTAACTTTCTCAAATGTTTACAAAACAAGTGGGAACCCAGTGTGCCTGTAACTTTCTCTATTGCTGTTCGATGTCATGATAGAAAGTCTAAGGCCTTCAAAAGCCATACAGCAAACCCATCTAATCTGGTGCCTATTACACGCCAAACTAAGATTGCTGTGGGGTCAAAAAGTAAGACTGTTAACTTTTAAACATCCGCTCACTTAAAAATAAATCACTTCTAGTCAACGACTTAATAAGCACATACAACCTGGATTTTATGTTTTTAAATGAAACTTGGCTAGAAGACAGCTGTAGTGCAACAGTCCTTAATGAAACATCCCCTCCTAACTTTACTTTTCTGAGTGTCTGCAGAGAAGGCAGGAGAGGTGGGGGCTTAGCTGGTCTTTTTAAAGATGTCTATCAATGTAAGCAAATATCATTTGGGAATTACCCGTCTTTCGAATATCTGGGTATTGTGTTAAAAGGTGCTCCACGCGTTTTACTTATCATTATTTACAGGCCTCCAAAATACTCTCCAGCCTTTGCTGAGGACTTTACAGAACTGTTATCAACAATTACCTCAGAGTTTGACTGTTTTGCCATTGTTGGAGATTTTAACATTCACATAGATAATGCAGAAACCAATATGACAAAAGAAATCAAAACTGTTTTAAAAACGTTTGATCTGACTCAGCATGTACATGGACCCACACACAATCATGGACACACTCTAGATTTACTTATCAGTAAGGGTCTAAACATTTCATCAATTGTTATTAAGGATGTAGCACTGTCTGATCATTTCTGTATTTTCTTTGATATATTGATCTCTCCTGCCATTGAAGCTAGATCTGTGTCTGTCAAGAAGAGATGCTTAAATGAGAACACTAGTGTACTATTTATGAAGGCTATATCTTTAACACCAAGAATATCTGCTGACACTGTTGATTTTCTCCTTGATTCTTTTAACTCAAAAGTTAAAAGTGTAATTGATGAAATTGCTCCTGTGAAAGTGAGGAAGAAGAGTGGCAGTCAAAAAGCACCTTGGAGAAACTCAACAGCAGTGCAAAATATGAAAAGACAATGCAGAAAAGCAGAGCGCATTTGGCGGAAGACAAAACTTGTAGTCCATTATAATATCTACAAAGACAGCATCCATGCTTTTAATATGGAACTAGGCAAAGCTAGACAGTCTTTCTTCTCGAATATTATAAACAGCAACTTAAACAACACACGCACTCTATTTGCGACTGTAGAGAGACTGACAAACCCCCCAAGCCAGATTCCCTGTGAACTGCTCTCAGACAGCAAGTGCAGTGAGTTTGCTTCTTTCTTCTCTGAGAAAATAAATAATATCAGAAAGGTGATCAGCACATCCTTGAGTTGTGCTGGGGTCAGACAAATCAAACCACAACCTGAGAAAGTGGTTACTTTGTCTGACTTCAAAGAAATTGATGGCAAAATTTTGGAAGAAACCGTACGGCACCTTAAAACATCAACCTGCGCCCTTGATGCACTTCCAACATCTTTTTTCAAAAGTGTGTTCAACTGTTTAGAAGCAGATCTCCTAGAAGTGATAAACTCCTCACTTCTCTCTGGGAGTTTTCCAAACTCCCTGAAAACTGCAGTTGTCAAGCCCCTCTTGAAAAAGAGCAATCTGGATAAGACCATATTAAGCAACTACAGACCGATCTCAAATCTTCCTTTCATAGGCAAGATCATTGAAAAAGTTGTCTTCAATCAACTGAACAAATTCTTGAACTCGAATGGATACTTTGACAATTTTCAATCTGGTTTCCGATCACATCACAGCACAGAGACAGCGCTCATAAAGATAATAAACGATATTCGCTTAAATACTGATACAGGCAAATTATCAGTACTGGTACTACTCGACCTCAGTGCTGCATTTGACACTGTCGATCACACCATACTTCTGGAAAGGCTGGAAAACTGGGTGGGGCTTTCTGGGATGGTCCTAAAATGGTTCAGGTCATACTTAGAAGGGAGAGGTTATTATGTGAGTATAGGAGACCATAAGTCTGAGTGGACGCCCATGACATGCGGAGTCCCTCAAGGCTCAATTCTTGCTCCACTCCTGTTCAACCTGTATATGCTCCCAATTAGCCAAATAATGAGAAAGAACCAAATGGCTTACCACAGCACATGACAGATGACACACAGATCTACTTAGCCCTATCACCTAACGATTACAGCCCCATTGACTCCCTGTGCCAATGTATTGATGAAGTAAACAGTTGGATGTGCCAAAACTTTCTTCAGTTAAACAAAGACAAAACTGAAGTCATTGCGTTTGGAAACAAAGATGAAGTTCTCAAGGTAAATGCATACCTTGACGCTAGGGGTCAAACAACTAAAAATCAAGTCAGGAATCTTGGTGTGTCTCTAGAGTCAGACCTTAGTTTCAGTAGTCATGTCAAAGCAATAACTAAATCAGCATATTATCATCTGAAAAATATTGCAAGAATTAGATGCTTTGTTTCCAGTCAAGACCTAGAGAAACTTGTGCATGCTTTCATCACCAGCAGGGTGGATTATTGTAATGGACTCCTCACGGGCCTTCCCAAGAAGACCATAAGACAGTTGCAGCTCATACAGAACGCTGCTGCCAGAATTCTGAGCAAAACCAGAAAATATGAACATATCACACCAGTCCTCAGGTCTTTACATTGGCTCCCAGTTACATTTAGGATTGATTTTAAAGTATTATTACTGGTATATAAATCACTCAATGGGCTAGGACCTCAATATATTGCAGACATGCTCACTGAATATAAACAGATCACTCAGATCATTAGAATCACATCAGCTAGAAATACCAAGGGTTCACTCTAAGCAAGGAGAGTCTGCTTTTAGCTATTATGCCAGCCGCAGCTGGAACCAGGTTCCAGAAGAGATCAGATGTGCTCCTACAGTAGTCACATTCAAATCCAGACTCAAAACACATCTGTTTAGCTGTGCATTTACTGAATGAGCACTGTGCCACTGTGTGTCCGACTGTTTGTACTGTGTTTTATTAGATTTTTTTTTTTTTTATTCTAAACTGTTTTAATTATTCTTATTTTATTATTCTTGTTTTTTTCTTTTTAATTTCTACTATGTAAAGCACTTTGAATTACCATTGTGTATGAAATGTGCTATATAAATAAACTTGCCTTGCCTTGCCTTGCCTAAAACGCCCTCCACCTGCCGTTTATTGAACAACCCCCCACCCCCAACCACCACCCCCAACTTACTCCATTGGTCAAGTCTTTACAGCTAGACGGGTCGCTCAAAACAAACAATATTTTTTTATAGCACAACAGAGACACAGTGTTTACAATTTACCAAACTTACGAATGGCTTATACTGTACATGTCTCGGCATATGAAGGGATAGGATGAAGTATTTTAAGACCAAAATAGTTACACACTTCAGCTTTATACTCTACCGAGTTTTAAATCAACAAAACCTACCTCCCTACCCTAAACCTAAACCAAACTTATAATGTCATAAAAAGCAAATATGAGATGAAAAATGCAATTGCTGAAGCAACCACGTCATATAGTTGTCCTATGACACTTTTGGCTCACGTGTCGACTTGCATGCTCTTCAGGACTCATACCCCTGTGCAAAACACAGTTAGTTCACTGTGTTAGTTCATAGCACCCTGGCAGAGTTTATTATAATACATAAAAAAAAAAGAAATAAAAAGAAAGTTCAAATGCTCATGTGATACAAATTGAAACATGCTCATTCTTTCCCCACTTTTACTCTTCTGGAAATATAGCTATACAGACTCACTCTTGCCATTTATTCTACTGCACTTCGCTAATTTTACACATGTAATTTAACTAAATAATTATGCAACACATTATGTTAAATTATATGCACACAAAATCAACATTGAGTGTACAGACTTATGGTGATTTCACCTGTTTGAAGGCATACTGACATTATCTCATTTGTTTTAATGTATATTCAATGTATTTTTATTTAATATTCACTGCAAAAATATAAATTCACTGGGTTAGACTTTATAGTTAGGTTTAGGGTTTGGGGAAGTGGTTAGACTTTGGGTATAATTTATTTACATTTGCTGGTTCATTTCTTTTTCCTATTGGAGTAAAATCTTACATATTTGTACTCCTACAAAACTTTTCTTATGAGCTTGCACAAATTATTACAAGTTGTCATGAGACAAAATACATTAGGTTATATAATAATGAACACAGATGCACAGTATATGTTTTTATCTATAAAATGAATGTGGATAGCATAGTTTAGATATTGTAGACTTGGTGGAATTGTGTGAGTTCAAATACAAATATCTGACTTTGGTATCCTGTAAAATCTGAGCACAGTATAAGATAATATTGAGATCGCTTCTGAAACAATCCTGCTAAGTCATTGTAAATTCCTTCTGGGTATATTTTCATTTAAAAATCATAACCATTACCCAAAAATTGCACCTAAGGCCTATAAAAATAAGACTTTTGCAACCATCCTTTCTGCCTGTGTTTTTAATTTACAGAAGTGTAGAACACTAGAAGCTGCTTGAAACAGGAAAAAGTGACATACCTTAAATCATAATTTGTATTCACCATCATAATTTTTTATGAATGATTATCCCAGTGATTATCCCAGACTACTTTGTGCTTATGCAGTATGGCTGAACAATATAAAACCGGCCTGTAACTCCAACACTGTCTGTGTGCTCTGCGAGAGTGTTTTTAGCTATTTTACGATTGACAGTGCTGATAATGTTTAAGGACAGAGAGAGGTGCCTCATTGTATAACATGCCGATATGTTAACCTCTATTCCAAGGTGACATATCTGTGCTCCTCTATGTAGCGCTGAATATCAATGTATTATAATTCACAAGGCTCGCACAGACGCTGACAATCAATCATGCCGCGGGAACCCAAAGGCTATCATTTGTAGAGGATGTCAAATTATGAGCAGTTCGCTCCTATTTCTCTGGCCCTTTGTCCTTTAGTGTTCTAGTATTCAGTGGTGGAATGGGCAGTGGTGGCTCAGCGGTTAAGGCTCTGGATTACTGACCAGAAGGTTGGGGGTTCAAGCCCCAGCACCGCCAAGACACCACTGTGTGGCCCTTGAGCAAGGCCCTTGATCCTATCTGCTCCAGGGGCGCCGAATCATGGCTGACCCTGCACTCTGACCCCAGCATAGCTGGGATATGTGAAAAATAAATAATTTCACTGTATATATGCAGAAATGTATGTATAATGTGTGACAATTGGGCAATAAAATTAAAAAAAAATAAAAAAAATAAAAAAATATTCTGTGCGAATTTCGTACAAATCTGCATGTGCTTCTACACTGCAAAAAAAGAATTGTCTTACTCAGTATTTTTTGTCTTTTCCCATTAAAATATAAAAAAAAATAATAATAATCTAAATGACCTAAAATACATTAACTTGAGAAGCAGAATGGCATAAAATATTAAGTCTTGTTTTAAGAGAAATCTAACAACATTTAGTGAAGTTTCTACTTCTTAAAAGACAAATATATACAGTATATATCTATATCTATCTATATATATATATATACATTTTTACATATTTTTTCATTCGCAATTTGAAAGTCATTATTCTTCTCATGAACAACATTATGTTTGAAGCATGTTAAGATATTTTTAATGGAAAAATAAGACAAAGATAATGAGTAAAAAAAAAATGTTATTAAAAAATTATAAATAATATAATAACAATTTGGCTAACACTTTAATTTATTTATATGGTCACACTTTATATTAGGTGGCCTTAACTACTATGTACTAACATTAAATACATACAAGACTATATATTTACTGTGTAACAACATGTTGTTCTGCAAAATTTCCACATTTGCTGCTACTGAGGTTGACGTATGGGTGGGATTAGGAGAAGGGTTAGGGTTATGGTTAGGGTTAGGATTAGAGTTAGGTTTGGGGGTAAGGGATGGGTTAGGGATAAAGTTAACAGTATAACCTCAAATGGGATTAAATGCAAGTACTTTAAATGTAATTACAATGCAATAGCATGTATGAACATAAATATGTACATTGTATCAAATGGTTAAGTATGTAATAGTTAAGGCCACCTAATATAAAGTGGGTCCATTTATATATCTTTATTGTATAAATAATGTATTATACATTATGGAATGTGTATATTAACCAAATATGAACACAAAAAATATATGTTTATATGTAAAACGTGATTATTTATTTATTTTATTTTTTTGTGAAGTAAGACACATATAAGAATGTTTCATTGTGTTTTACAGAGATTGCCTTTTAATGACCTATTGTGGTCTACTAAAGTGTTTTTATACATAAAGGATGGTAAAAATTTATTTGTTTTTTTTATATATTTGTCTTGTTACTTTTGTAACATTATGCAGAGCATTGGTGAGCATCAATTTAAGTCTGATGTATCCCACATAAAGCTGCCACATTGGTGGTGTTTTTTTGTGTGTCTGTTTGTTTTTGTTTTGTTTTGTTTTTTGTTCCAAATAACTGTAAAACTGTAAAACAAGTGGTGGTGGTGTATATTATCTAAAGCACATAATTATCTAAAGCACATAATTGTTAATTAGAAGGTCGCTGGTTCGATCCCCACGGCCACCACCATTGTGTCCTTGAGCAAGACACTTAACTCCAGGTTGCTCCGGGCATCGTCCCTGTAATAAGTGCACTGTAAGTCGCTTTGGATAAAAGCATCTGCTGAATGCATAAATGTTAATGTAAAACAATATATACATATATAAATCTTGGTATTCGTAGTGTTTTAAAAAATATATATTATTATTGTTTTTTTCTTCTCTCGAACACGTACAACATGTTTAACCCGTGATGCAAAAACAGGCTCAGTGTCCTATTTAGTCAATCTTCTGTTGTGATTCTGTTGTGCATTAATATTCATAGTTTGTAATTAACAGGAGTTAACTTTGATTCAGATTAAGTATGTTTATGTACCACAAAAAACTATTTGGCAATTTCAGCAACTAAAACAAGTCTTCTAATCAATATCAATATCTTTTAAATTATGAATTCATCTGGGTTTTTTTGGTATGATTTCAAAAGCAAATATTACCACCAGAGGTTGTGAACTTTACATTTTTGTGATAACAGCTCTAAAAAAAACAAAAACAAATCAATTGCAAAATATATAGCCAGAAAAAGCATTATTGAATGCACTATTTATTAGAAAAATAATAGCAATGAAGAATCAAGCATGCATAATTTTATTAGTTGGGTTAGGAATTTTTTCAACTTCAAACCCAAATATAGAAAATAGAAAGAGGGATGCTAGCGAGCACCCCTATCTAGATATTCACTTTTTCTTAAGAAATGTGAATGGCAATTGAGCCATACAAAATTGGCTGCCACAATACTTGGGTAGTTGCCCAGGACATTGCTATATAGTTGCTAGGGTGTTGTGGGTGTTTGCTATGTAGTAGCTGGTCCAAGTCAAAGGAGCCAACCCCATAGTGCCTAGATATAGCCTCCTTCAGTGTAAATGTAATGGATTTTGTCGCCTATTCATTTACATTAAAGGAAGAACCCAAACCAAAATAAGGATTAGAATATCAAAGGTATTGAGGGTGGTGTCTTCTAACTTGGACCAGTAAGTATGCACTTTGCAACCAAATAGCAATTCACTAACTCACCCAGAACATCCTAGCATCATAAAAGTGAGTTTTGGCAAGCACAGCTCTAGCAATGAGAACTAAACAGAGAGAGAGAGAGATGTATTGTCCTTCCATGTAATGTTCTGTCTAGAGCAATGCGCCAGAATGATCTTGTGAATGTTAAGAAGAGTATGACTTCTGGAATGAAGCATGTGTGTGGTCATATTCCACTGGACAGGTCAGATGCAGATTTATTAGTCAGAAATGAGGGAGTTCATGCTTGTTTGAGTAGTGCAGGTGATCGATGCAGTGACTTGGTGGGACGTAATGAGTGTGACAAAGAGACCCTGAGGTAAAAGAATACAATATTTGTCACTTTAAGATGACGGGCCAGCCAGTTCAAAGCTCGCAGGCAGCACTCTCCTCTCTCAAATGGCTCACGTTTATATGCCTAGAAAGCAGTGCAATCTACTGAGTGAGTTGATGAATGACTTTGGCTTCATTCTGGCTTCACTTTGTGGTCTGTTCAACTGAGCATGACAAACCTCACACTGTTTACTCATGAAAGAGTGTTTTAGAATTTATCTTTTTCATGTAAATCTATTCTGGATGCTGCTTCTTTTCTAATACAGGGCAAAAATAAGGGTTTACATTTTTTAAAGGAAAAGTTCACCCCAAAATTTTAATTCACACACCCTCATTTTGTTTTAAGCCCACATGCTGTATTTATTTTTTCAACTGTGAAACTCAAAAAGATACAGTATTAAAGCAAAGTGAAAAAAAATAATAAATTACATTGTGGTTATGGTAAGGCACCATCATTGGAAGTGAATGGTGCTTGTTAAAAAAATGTCACGTTTCAAAAATATAGCCGCAAGACTTGACCATTATACGTGATTACATTTTAGTGTGATAAAATAAAAATAAAAATGACCAGCTTTATGGCAGAGGTAGGTTACATCTCGGACTCTGGGTTGGGTGTCTCAGGAGTGCCTGGGAGCCTACCGGGTCCTTGAGGGGGTCCGTGAGATAGGGGATGTGCGCTTCCTGAGGGGTGCTCGACACAGGAGGACACCCTTGGCAGGCAGAAGGGGCATGGCCCATGGCGGGGCAGGATGTGAGAGATCGCCTCCATCTGCTTCTTCACTGTGGAGAACTGCTGGGCAAAGTCCTCGACGGTGTCGCGGAAGAGGCCGAACTGGGAGACAGGGTCGTTAAGGAAGCGAGCTTTGTCGGTTTCACGCATCTCAACCAAGTTCAGCCACAGATGACGTTCCTGGACCACAAGTGTGGCCATCGCCTGCCCGAGTGACTGCGCCAGACTGCGCAGGAGAGCCATGGCGTGTAGGGCAGAAGCGGCATGTCTGGCGACGCTGTAGGCCTTCGCGGTGACCGAGGATGTTGTCCTACAGGCCTTGGAGGGGAGTACAGGGCGACCTCGCCAGGTGGTAGGGCTTCGGAAAGGGCTTCCACGCTAGCGGCGGCCCGGGAAAGCATGTCGGACATCTGCGCGTCTGCCTCAGCTTGAGCGTGCTGGCCCGAAGGAGGCAGCCCAGGGGAGGTTTCAGCGTCAGATGCCGCGCTGTCTGATGCAGCGGCAAGCTCATCCACTTCAAGCTCAAGAGGATAAGCAGACTGGCTGTGAGGTGAGCCGCTGTTACCTTGAGCATGGACGGGAGTCAACGAGCGTGCTGGGGGGCGGGTGGTCCGAGGGGGCATGCCCCAAGGCATGCCTTTTCGGTTGAAAGCAAGCTGCGACCGCAATGTTGCCATGGTCATGCCCTCGCAGTGAGAGCATGAGCCATCCACTTATGCAGCCTCAGTGTGATCGCTGCCCAGACACACGAAACAACGCCTGTGGTCGCCCGAAGCGGAGAGCACTCTACCGCATCCAGGAACAACACAGGGGCGGAAGGGCATCTTTAAAAAGACGCGTCCTGAAAAGAGAATATACTCTTGTACAAGAAAATCACTCTTTTAATAAACTCAATGAAGAGTTATTTTTCTGCACTGTCGAAGCGCCCAGGGGCAAAGCTGCACTGCCATGCAGAGAAGGAGAAAGCCGCTGTAATGTGCCGTCAATCCAACAGCATGCAGAGTGTCAGAGGATAGGGAACTGGTGTGTATCTCGCAGCAGACTGCATGCACTACCATCGGCTCCGAAGAAAATTTCTGAATGAACTCAGCATATTTACTCGCTTAAATACCCGAATGTCCGGGGGCGGGGTATGCAAATACTGGCTGCCAACTTCTCATTGGTCTTTTTTCATAGTTCAGAGGCATATTCGGCACTCAAGAGAGACCCCTAGTGTCGCTTCTTCGACACAACGTCGAAGTGAGCGACAGACCGTGAACAGTCATATATCTCATTAAAAACTGTTTTTATTTAGTTGGCATGTAGGAGTTGATAACAGTTTTCTTAATAATCTCATTATTCCACTGTATTGTGATTTACGCATGATAGCGAAACCAATAATAATAAGAACATTTTCTTGAGTACCAAATTAGCACATTAGAATGTTTTTATAAGGACTAGGTGACACAGTATATGTTTGCCATCACAGGTAAAGAAAAATTTATTAAAACAATTATTTAAATCCGTAATAATAATTTGCAATTAATGATTTTGGGAGTATTTTTAATCAATTTAATGCATCATTGGTGAAAGGTGTCACGGATTCCCCCACAGCAGCGTCAGACTCCTTCACTCCAATCACTCGCTCAGCATCACCGGAGTTCTAATCATCTGCACCTGTCTTCACCACCTGCCGGCACTCTGCACTCAATCACCGCACCCCTGAAATATCACACCAGTTCCCTCACTCAGTTGTCTGGTCTCGTCGGATTCCCACGACTTCCTGACTCCTGCATCGAAAAACCCGCTACCAACCTACTACGTGTTCTCTACCTAAATCCTGAAAACTTCGTCCTGCCATCCCGGTCCACCAATCTCCAGTCTGTCTGCTCCCATCACTCTGTCTTCATCAAGATCGTCAACCAGTCCTTCAAAAACCAGATAAGAAGTCTCTCTACTACATCTCTCCTGTTTACAACTCTTCTCCGCTAAACATCCTTATACTACCTCCCTGCCGTGACTGTTCCAGTGTGTAAATAAATATCACTAACCATCACCCTGTGTGTCCTTCCGTTTCATGACAGAAGACCGGACCACAATGCACGAACCAACAGCTCACGGTGAAGTGGAAACCTCACCCCCGGTCACAATCACTGATGTGCTACGAGACATTCAACGCGCTATCACACTTCCTACCATCACTTCTTCACCATCTGCCTCTGTCAGTCCCATGGCCCGACCTGCGCCCTTCTCTGGCGAGGAGGTGGCAGTGCAGGGCTATCGAGCTGCTGCCTGAGGCGGTACTCCCACGAGGTAAGATCTACCCGCTGTCCATCCCGGAGCAGAAGGCCATGGAAAAATACATCGAGGAGGCTCTCCGGCAAGACTACATTTGTCCCTCTACTTCCCCTGCCGCTTCCAGCTTCTTTTTTGTGAGTAAGAAGGACGGTGGCTTACGCCACTGTATCGACTACTGAACCCTCAACAACTCCAAAGTCAAGTTCCGCTATCCTCTTCCTCTGGTCCCAGCCACCCTAGAACAACTCTGTGGTGCTTGTGTCTTCACAAAACTGGACCTGCACAGTGCCTACAATTTGGTGTGCATAAGGAAAGGTGACGAATGGAAGACAGCCTTCATCACACCTGCTGGCCACTATGAGTACAGAGTCATGCCCTTCGGTCTGTCCAACGCACCCGCTATATTCCAAGGTTTCAACGAGAACGAGATTTTCAGAGACTACCTACATCAGTTTGTCATCATCTACATTGACGATATCCTCATCTACTCTGCCAACCTGACCGAGCACCACCTCAACGTCAAATCTGTCCTACAACGGCTGCGCGACCACCAGCTCTACCTCAAATTGGAAAAGGGCGAGTTCCATAAGGAAACTATTCACTTCCTGGTGTATGTAATCACTCCACATGGAATCACCATGGACCAGAGGAAGGTGGAAGCTGTGTTCAACTGGCCTCAACCCTCCAATATTAAAGAGCTTCAACGCTTCCTGGGTTTTGCAAATTTCTACCGCTGATTCATCAAAGGCTTCAGCGAATTCAGTGCACCCATCATCTCCCTCCTGAAGAAAGGATCCAAGTCTCTGTCCTGGACCTCCAAAGCCACCGAAGCCTTCAAGAAGCTCAAAGGCTCCTTCTGTTCCGCTCCAACCCTCGTCCATCCCAACCCAGATCTTCCATTTCTCGTCGAGGTGGATGCCTCAACCAACGGGGTAGGAGCAGTTCTTTCACAGCGGCAGGGGACACCTCCACGACTCCATCCATGTGCCTTCTATTCCAAAAAACTGTCCCCGGCAGAGCAGAATTATGACATCGGCAATCGGGAACTACTGGCGATCAAACTCACCCTAGAGGAATGGAGACACTGGCTGGAGGGAGCTAAACATCCGTTTGTCGTCATCACCGACCACAGAAACCTAGAATACCTCCGAGACGCCAAAAGACTCAATACACGTCAAGCTCGCTGGTCTCTCTTCTTCACCCGGTTCAACTTCAAAGTCACATACCGTCCAGGAGACAAGAATATCAAGGCCGACTCCCTTTCCCGTCAATACCAGCCTGACATCATCACATCAAACCCTGAATCCATCCTCCCTCCAGCCTTGATAGTCAGTCCCATCCAGTGGAGCCTCGATGATCACATCGTCGAGGCCACACGAACAGAGTCTGCTCCGCCGGGAGGTCCTGAGGGACGGACTTACGTTCCAACCCACTTGTGTCTGTCCCTCATGGACTCAGTTCACACGTCTCCGGGCTCTGGACACCCAGGCAGCCAACAAACCCTCTCGCTCATTCAGCAACGCTACTGGTGGCCCAATATGACCCAGGATGTCTCCCAGTACGTAAAGAGCTGCTCAGTCTGTGCCATGGCCAAATTCCCTCGACGTCTCCCGGAGGGAAAACTCGTGCCTCTTCCAATCCCCACAAGACCTTGGTCCCATCTTGGTGTAGATTTCATTACCGACCTACCATCCTCTGACTCCCATACCTGCATCCTAGTGGTAGTTGATCGGTTTTCTAAGGCTTGCAAACTCATCCCTCTACCTGGTTTACCCACTGCCTTCGAGACTGCAGAAACCTTATTCACTCACATCTTCCGACATTTTGGCATTCCAGAAGACATCGTCTCAGACCGCGGCCCACAATTTATTTCCCGAGTTTGGAAGTCCTTCTTTAACCTCCTGGGAGTGTCTGTCAGCTTAACCTCAGGCTACCATCCACAGTCCAATGGCCAGACTGAGCGAAAGATACAGGAGATCGGGAGATACCTGCGGTCCTATTGCCATGATCATCAGGACGACTGGAGCCGTTACCTTCCCCTGGCCGAGTATGCACAGAACTCCCTGCAACAGTCTACCACAGGGCTTACGCCCTTTCAGTGTATACTTGGCTTCCAACCACCCTTATTCCCCTGGTCAGGAGAGCCATCTGACGTTCCCGCAGTCCATCACTGGTTCCAGGAGAGCGAGAGGGTCTGGGACTCAGCACACATCCATCTGCAGAGGGCTGTTCGGAGACATAAGAACCAAGCCGACGCCAGAAGATCTGCAACCCCAGCATATCGTCCAGGGCAAATGGTCTGGCTCTCCACGAGGGACATCCGCCTCCGACAGCCCTGCCGCAAGCTGAGTCCCAGGTACATCGGTCCGTTCGCTATTCAGAGGCAGATCAACGAAGTCACCTACCGGTTATCACTCCCTGCACATTACCGCATCTCACCTTCCTTCCATGTCTCACTACTCAAGCCCTACACTAATCCTCTCACTCCTTCTTCCCCAGGGTCTGGTGCGGACCATGTACCTCCTCCCCCTCCTGTGGATCCCGCAGATGAAAACATCTACCGAGTCCAAGAAATCCTCGACTCCCGACGACGGGGTGGCCATCTAGAATACCTCGTCGACTGGGAAGGTTTTGGACCGGAAGAAAGATGTTGGGTCCACCGGGACGACATTCTAGACCCCTCACTCCTAGAGGATTTCCACTCTGCTTATCCCAGTCGTCCGGCACCAAGAGTTCGGGGTCGTCCCCGTCGTCGGTCCAATCTGCCCTCCGGAGCTGGCCGTGGAGGGGGGGGGTACTGTCACGGATACACCCACAGCAGCGCCAGACCCCTTCACTCCAATCACTCGCTCAGCATCACCGGAGTTCTAATCATCTGCACCTGTCTTCACCACCTGCCGGCACTCTGCACTCAATCACCGCACCCCTTAAATATCACACCAGTTCCCTCACTCAGTTGTCCGGTCTCGTCGGATTCCCATGACTTCCTGACTCCCGCATCAAAAAACCCGCTACCAACCTGCTATGTGTTCTCTACCTAAATCCTGAAAACTTCGTCCTGCCATCCCGGTCCACCAATCTCCAGTCTGTCTGCTCCCATCACTCTGTCTTCATCAAGATCATCAACCAGTCCTTCAAAAACCAGATAAGAAGTCTCTCTACTACATCTCTCCTGTTTACAACTCCTCTCCGCTAAACATCCTTATACTACCTCCCTGCCGTGACTGTTCCAGTGTGTAAATAAATATCACAAACCATCACCCTGTGTGTCCTTCCGTTTCATGACGAAAGGAAGCATCCATTTCTTTCAATATTTTTTTTTGTGTTCTAAAAATAGAAGTGTAGTAAATACTATATCTAATATTATTTTCATAAAGTAACTTAATAATGTGAGTAGTTTTTCTGCAAACAACTTATATACTCTTATTTTAGTCATAATATTTCTCAGTCCGTCTACTTGTACTCAAGTGAATTTATTCTTCAGTAGCAGTACTTTTACTTAAGTTAAAAAAGTTAGTACTATTTCCACCACTGACCATCCCCATTCACTTCCATTGTAAGTGCCTGATATTTTTAAATCAAATTCACACCGCAAATGCTGTCGATTGTTCTTAACTGTACCGCAAAAATTCCTTAAAGGAAACATTTTTGCTTTGTTCTAAAGTTGTCTATATCAAAGGCTGCCATATGAAGACCTTCAGTAACATTTTTACCAAGCATTAATAAATGTAATTAATGAATCATTAATAAATCTACTACTAAAGTGTAAAAAGTTAGTTATGGCTCTTAAACTTTTAGTGTGAGACATTTCAAAACCAACAGAGCAACAGAGAAGATTTATATTATCTCAGTTATGCCTCTCTCGCACCATTGCAACGGTGTCATTAAATTCAAATGTGAAAGCTTTCGTGCTCAAGAAGGGCTTAGACCTCACGTATTGCTTCTGTCGTTCTCAGGTTTGAGCGCTGTGTATTCGCTGATATGCTGCGGCTGTGAAAATACACCAGGACAGAGAACCATTTCCACAGCCTCTGGGGCTTTTGAAGTGCATTCAGAGCACTGCAACGCCACAAGCTTTTATGCCAGCCATGCTGGGAATAATTTACATTGAATTCATGTAAACATATATTTTCCTTAATGCATAGTGCACTGATTTGCATTTTTAAAGCTGGTCTGCACGTTTCATGAGAGAATTACATTTTGATCACAGCAATCAGGGAACCTTTATTATACGAAAGCCAGTCGATATAATAATGATGTGTCTGCTTAGTGTGAAGTCAACAGTGAAGAACAGCACTTTCATTATGAGACTTAGGGTGAATATAGAATATAGATAAAGTGAGACAAATATTAAAGTGGGACAGCTAAGCTTGATGATTTTAAGTTGATGTTACTTCAGGATGTATGGCAGTGCATATTTCACAACCACTTGTGGGAAAAGTAATGGTAAAGAAAATGACATAGAAAGTTGAGATATATCTTAAGCTTATAAAAAAGTACAAATTGACTTAATGTTTCTAAATGCTACATATAATTACTCGTGATGTGGAATTGTATCAGAGAATGTAAGTTGTACTGTAATTCCAATATGTTTTCCTCTGTCCCACTTTACCACAGGCATATTGGCAAAGTGGGACATCAATTTAAGTAATTTATTATTACCTTAAATAGCAATAGTAATGATTATAAGGTGGTGTTGTGCAGTTCAGTGCATAATGTAATGTATTTAGACGTGTGTTGTGCCGTGTATTTACATGCAATGAAATAAAAATCATTATTTAAATTTGTTATCTTTCTCATATTCTAATATTTATGTAACATGAATATGAAATACAAATGAATACAGCCATTTTTCCCCCTTTATTTGATGATTTTTTTTTAGTTGAGTATCTGCACCTTTTTGTTGTGGAAGTTTTAAATAACCTTGAGCCTACACACTGTTGCAAGCAAAATTTATAATATACTCTAATAATGAAATGTTAAAATGCAAAAATAATATTTTACACAAATTTAAAATCTCCACAAAAGGTTAATATTATTGGATGTTTTAAGGATAATTAACAACCAGGGGTGAGTTTGCTGAACAACGACGTAACTCAATGCTTAGTACGATGGAATGTTGGAGAAATTAACTAGCTATGACTGCTTCCCGAAAACGTAATTGTCACGGATCCACTGGGCTCTCTCTCTTCCTCTCTCTCGCTCTCCCTCTCCCTCACTGCTGGCACAGCGCTCACTCTCCCCTGAGTTCTGATCACACACACCTGCACATCATCAGCATCAAATCCAAGACTGCATTTATACCCCTCTCTCACACACAGTCATCCCACTTCCCCACTTCCCCTGCCACTTCCAGCTTTTTCTTCTTGGCCAAGAAGGATGGAGGCTTGCGGCCCTGTATTGACTACTGTGCCCTGAATAATGTCACTGTCAAGTTCCGGTATCCCCTTTCCCTGGTCCCGGCAGCTATAGAACTCCTAAGAGGAGCCACTGTGTTCTCTAAGCTTGACCTGTGTAGTGCCTACAACCTTGTTCGTATCCGGAGGGTGAACGAGTGGAAGACTGCCTTTGTGAGCCCAACTGGCCAATATGAATACTGGGTCATGTCCTATGGACTGGCAAATGACCCCTCTGTGTTCTATTTCATCGACCATCAATTCAGTTCCTCAGATACATCATCAGTCCCAGATGGGTGGAAATGGACCTGGGAAGGTTAGTGCAGTTCACTCCTGCCCCAAACCCACCACAATTAAATAGCTTCAAAGATTCTTAGGTTTTAATAATTACAGTTTAATGTCTGCTACTTTAACCACTCTTCTGAAGTCTATGCCCAAGTCCCTATCCTGGAAGCAGTCCGCCTGGGAGTCCTTTCACGACAGCTCCCATACTAATTCATCCTGACCCAGAAATACAGTTAGTTGTGGAAGTTGACGCATCCACCTCCTCAGTCGTTACTCCTGGAAGATGGTTCAGTTTCCGAGGTTTGAACCATCCTAGACTCCCGGCAATGGAGAGGACATGTGGAGTACCTGGTAGACTGGAAAGGTTATGGTCCTGAGGAGAGGTCCTGGGTTACATGAGATGACATCCTGGATCCGAACTTGCTTACCACAGTTTATGCAGAAAATCCCACACGCCCAGTTCTGCGTGGACGAGGTCTGCCCTGACGTCAGAGACTCTGGCCCTCAGGAGCGGTCCCTGAAGGGGGCCACAGACCCACCGGGCTCTCTCTCTCCCTCCCTCTCCCTCACTGCCAACACAGAGCTCACTCTCCCCTGAGTTGTGATCGCATGCACCTGCACATCAACAGCATCAAATCAAGGACTGGATTTATACCCCGCTCTCACACAGTCTATGTTGTTCCAAAGACTACGGACTCCCTAGTTTGTCTATACTTACCAGGTTGATTACTTACCTTGTTATTTATCCCCCTCATCTGAGTTTAGTGTCGCTTCATTCTCTGTTTATTTACCCAGTGCTTGGACTCTCCTGTGTTGTTTATGATTCCTGCAAAGATCAAAAGACTGTTGTGAGTTTACCTTTCATCTGCACATCGCAATATTTCCCTGTTTGGATTTTACTCACTTGTTCGTATCATATCTGTTTCTGGATTGCCTCACCTGTTTGTTATATCTCTGATCCATTTGCCCTGTTTAATAAACCCCATGATTGAGTCCATCTCTCTGCTTCTGTGAGTTTCTCATTGACCGTAATAACTATGTCGCACATCCATCGTTTGAACCACGTTGGTTCAAAAACATAGAACTGTCACTAATGTTTTTACACAGGGGGTGGAGTAAAAACATCTGACAAAATTTAATTATAATAGCTCATTTACACATACACCAGAAAGATGTTTATTGTGAAATAGCTGCTGAAGACATGAAATCGGTGTGCACCATGTAATGAGACAGATGGGTCATGCTGCAATAGATGTGTTTCTTTCAACATCAGACTTTGTGGTTCCCCTGATGCATTTGAGAACAAACGCACATGCGCACATTTCAAATGGCATTGTCTATTCAGAAGAGATCATCCCTATGCCCTATTCCCTTCAAAGTTTTAACCATCCATTGTGAGAGCAGTAGAGGGCTGAAAGATGTGGGGCTCCAAAATAATTGTAATTTGGAATTTACTTTTTAAGCAAATAATTTTTTTTAAATATTTAGTTATCTATAATGATTTTCCCCCCTTCCTTCGGAGGCTGATTTATCCCATTTGGAATGCAGCCAAAAACTCGATAACACACAGAAGCAATGTTCTTCAAAAGAAACTGCTCATGTTAAAATGCTTTCTCTTAAACAGCCTTTAAGTGATTAAATGTCTGCATTCCTATTTAAATTACGTTTCAGGATGCTGCTTTCTGCTAAATCCTGAACAAGTGCATTGTACAGTATTGTTATTTATGTACAGTAAATGTGATCAATGTCTTGACATAATGAAATATATATATGTAATACAAGACATCGAAGCCTCAGCGAAGTCAGATGATGTCCACAAAGCAAACCAATAAGAAACTGTACTTCTTCCAACAGGTAGAGAGCAGTAGTTCCAACCATACAACTTTGGGATGCTGGTTGCAAAAGTTAGTTTGAACTACAGTTTCGTGAAAAATCGTTGAACTATGTTGGTAAAGATGGAACTTACAATCATAGTTGACTAACAATGCTTTTGGGAAATGCACTCCTGAATTTGTTAATTTAATCTATATTCAAGTACACGTGGGAGTTGGGGGTGTCCAACTTTGCCAGTTTTTTCTAGGATCAACAATCTAGGATTTTCTCCTTTTTTTACAAATCTAGGAAGAGGGTTTTCAAAGGATCTTCTCCCCAGTATTTAAAATGTCTTATTTTTTGCTTTTGACACATCCTAAGCTTTCAATAAAGGTATAATTTCAGGTTATATGGTATTTGGATCATAATTTAAAGTGCCAGGAAATGTTACATTTCTAAAACTGTGCCACTTTGCCCATATTCACCCTTATTCACAATTTTTGCAAAGTGAGAACTGTATTGCAATTCAATTTATAAGGTGTTGGCTTAGGCAAGCATAATTAACAATTGCTCATACTGTACTTTGAGTTAAGGGTTCTTCACAAGATCTAACCCTACATATTATATTTAGACTTTCGCTATGTTTACGATTCTCATCCCCATTAGAACACTGAGACTTTCCTTGAAAACCGAAACTTTTGAAAATACTCTCCATAATGCATACTTTTGGAAAACGATGACTTTAGGAAACTGCAAACAGAGTTTTTAAACTGAGATGGATTAGTGTGACCATTGATGTGGCCATACTTAAGGGCATTTTACACAAAAAAAACACCTAAGCACTTGATAACACTATTCTTTAGCAGCTTGCAAGCACTGCTGTTTCCTTCATAATCATATCTTTTTGACCTATTCATGAAGTAAAATTTAAATTGAATTGTAACATTTTATATGTCATAGGATATAGTAACTATTTAAATAAAATATAACCAATCAAGATGGGTCATGCAGGAATTTCAGAAAACACCAGATTTTTTAAATGTATTTAATGTTTGCAATATTTTACAGCAAAAACGTGTGTATTGTCTTATTAAAGTGTATTTCTGTTACTATAGGGTAATTCATATTTCTTTTTTTAACTTGACAAATTATTTAGTTACACAAGTTAAAATATAATTTAAACTTTTTTGGTTCACAGATTTTTTTATAACAGCAATTCCACACACATACACACTATAAATGTAACGATCCACACCGTCTTTGTTTGTGTACCTTTTTATTTTAAGTTTTTGGCACCTTTTACGTTCCATATTCTCTTTTGCTTATGCACTCTTATTTTTAAGTTCTGGCACCTTTTACATTCCATACTGTCTTGTGTTCATGCACTCTTATTTTGAAATCACTCTTATGTTCCTGTTTCCCTGTCTTGTCATGTCCTGTTTTCCCTCCATGTTCATATGTCTGGTTCATTGGTTCATTGTCTAATTATCTTGTTATCAGTTCTAATTTATCATTGGTTTTAGTTTATTGTCTTGTTATCTTGTTTTGAGTTTTGGTTTTCCATTGGTCTATGTTTCCCCTTGTTTTGTATTTAAGCCCTCATGTTCACCTTGTCCTTTGTTGGTCGTTATTTGGTGTTTGATGTTCGGTCTATGTTGTTTCAGAATCCTGCCTTAGTCCGTGTTCCTGCCTGTGCCCCCCTTGGAAGACTCCCCGTGTTAATGTCTAGTGTTTATGTCTTTATTTTCTTTTTGTTCCTGCGTTTATACTTCCCTTACTTTGTGTAATATTCAATAAAGCTGTACCTGGATCCTTACTCCCTCGTCTGCCCACTTTGTTACTATATATATATATATATATATATATATGGAATGAAAGAAAATCTGTTTGTAGCACACCTGACCTGGGAACATTTAATTGAATTAAAGTGGCTCTTGATTTTTCAGAAGTGTGCAAGCTAATGCACCAAAGTTCTTTACAGGTATTAAAGGAGTTACTCTAATTAATCAAGATAAGAAGGAAATCACTAACCTCCACATTTGTACAAGCAAGAGAGTGTCCGACCCTCCAGATATTTTACAAGCCTTTGATCTCCACCTTTACCGTTATCAAAGGAGTGATACAGCAAATGATGCAAGTTACTGCATCATTGCTCCACTCAAACCTCCAGACATTTAGCACTTGTGAGCTGGACAGAAACTGCATGGCCTCAGACTATTTAATGTTGCTGATTTTGTTATTTTCCATAATGCTGACTGTGTAGATCAGGGGTTTTCAACAGTGGGTCAGCCATTTATTGTTTGATCTCAAACAAAATTTTGTGAAAGAATGAAACTAAGTGTAAAACAGAATTGCAATGTCAAGTTGACTTCAACTAAAGCTAAAGTTAAGAAGCTAAATTTCTAAGTTCAATGAGCTAGTATTGTACAAGTAGATGACTCTGTACAGTACATCAGTTAGGGCTGCACAATTAATCGAAAAAAGAATCAAGGTTACAATTATGGCTGCTGTAATTAACTAATCATAAAAAGTTGCAGTTACAACATTCCATTTTGATCTGTTCCTGTTGCATCAAAATTTTGTAATTACAATTTTCTTAAGTAGTTGAGCACTATAACAAAACAGAGAACTGTTGAAAACATAAGCCTATCTGTAATGGTGTGCTAAAAAAAAAAACATTACAATATAACAGCAATAAAGTAATCAAGGGAAATGTAAGCGCAGCATAGTTCTAGCGGGAAGACTAGCAGCTGTACATCATCGCACCATTAGCTGGGTAATTCCCATCCAATCACATGTAAGCCATTACTTTATAAGTCTGCTCACAATCTATCACATTGCTGTTTCAGTGTGCTAACGCGGCAACCTCCACCACCCCACCATCAACAGTTGAGTCCCGTCCTACATGGGGGTAGGCTCCTCACCCCTGCCTCCTATCTCCGGCAGGATATGACGGTTCCGAGTACTAAAACTTCGGACCGCCAGATGGCCTACACCAAGGAGAGACATTACTTTTCTGTTTTATATTCATCAAATAAATGTCATTTTCAGTTTCACTCAAGTCTGCGAGTCTTCCTGATAGAAGTATAGCCTACATAAAGGATAGCTTACATTTGCTCTGAATTTTTTTTTTTTTTTCATTAAAAGTAAATTTTATTAAACATGATCAATAATCATGATGAAAATATCAAGGGAATTAATCCATGATTAAGATTTTTGTCATAATTATGCAGCCCTATCATCATTAATGGTTTTTGTAATTGCTCTAAAATATATACACCATGAAGTATGTAAATACATTAATATGGTGCAATACACATTGTTATAGACTATTGTAACAGTAGACTTCAGTCTGTGACTGAATCTAGAGGCTGTAGCCTTTAGTCTCCTGGATAGCACACCCGCCTCCCTTGCCGGAGACACCGGTTCAAGTCCTGTATGGAGCGGGTAGAACAGGAGCATCACAATGGTGCCATGATCCAGATGGGGGTGAGGTTTAGGGGGTGAGTGTAATTGGAGCCCGCTGACAGATAGCTGTGCAATGTGAATAAACCTCACTCTCCTGACCTCAAGAGGTGCACTAGCAAATTATGCTAGAGGCTGTAGCCTTTAGCCTCCTTGTTAGCGCACCCGCCTCCCATGCCGGAGATACCGGTTCGAGTTCCGTACGGAGTGGGTAGAACTATTCATGCAACACTATGCCCGCGCCTGCTCTGCCTTCCACGGCTCTGCCTGCGCCTGCTTCGCCTTCCACTGTTTTATATAATGTGGAGTCTTGAATAGCTAAATGGCAAAAGCTCTAGTCTTGCAAATTATTCTTCTAAAGAACTGTCAATTTAGACAGGAAGGGACCATTTGACTGACATGGAAAACAATTAATAACGGTTCATGTTGATTTTAACATGCCATTTAGGAGCAGGCAAATATGAGACAGACTATGCCACAATAACAGACCTGTGTGGAGTACATCATTTAAATAACATGTAGAGAGTCTAAGTACAGTACTAAAAAGAAACAGACTGTTACAGACATAACTGATGTGCCAGCTGAGCAACTGCTATTGAGTTTAGTGAGAATGCTAAAGCTGTATTACTGTACAAATCTCTTTGGTGACTTTAGCCAAAAAGCAAAGTTGCTTCAGAGGCAGTGCAAGTCATTACATTCAGAATGTTATGAAGACAAACATTTGTTTTATTTACAGTGGCTTTAAGTCTAAATGTTAATCTAAAAATTTGGTTTCCTGATTACTTAAACTACCAATTTTCATTAATTTCCTTAATAACCCTCATAGGTGTCCTACTAGCATGTTTATTATGTTTTTCTTTTCTTCATGTATAAGGTTTTATGGCCACCTGCACAGGTTTCTGTCAATCATCCAAGAGCTCAGCTCACAGATCGGGGGACGGTTATGCAAACAGCGTGTAATTGGGTTTATTAATCAAATATATCACAGGACAAGCCCACATGCTGCCATGAAGCCTTTTATTTACACAGAAAGAACCTCCAGCGTCTTCTCCCTTTGATCTCTGAATTGCTGGCAACGCTTGATTTGCTTTGAATGAAAGCCAGTGTGCAGTGCCTTTCCCTCCGCAACAGTTGCCGAGTGCTAGGCGCAATGTAACAACAAGATTTTCAGCCCATAACAAACCATATAAACCCTTACCCAGAATTTCATAACGTTTTCAGTTCCTATTCAAGACGACATAAGAAACCTACTTTCGTGCTGGTGTAGAGATAGAGTTGGCATGAGGAGTGAATTGCTTTGAGCCCAGTTAGTGTGGCTGGCTTATGTCCTCTGTGTTTCCGAATGTTTTACGTACCCTACCATCTTAAAGTTTAAAATTCATAACCCAGTGTTCTGGGTTATGGTAAGGCAATGATACTTGGCTTGCTAAATTGCTTTTGTCTTCCCTTTCTTTGTATAAATATCACATAAAAAATACGATTAGAGGGGGGTTTTTTTCTAGTCATATCAGTTTCACAGAAAAAGCTGCTTTATTCTACATATGGTGCTGGATGCACATTTGCCAACATGACCAGCAGAATACAACTGGCTTTATCTTATGGATTTCCTAATACTGGTATCGGAATCTGGTCAGATACTGTGATAATGTACAGTACTACTCATACTTATAAACATGCTCCAATAACAAAAATCAACACCATATGATGTACTAATGTCATTATGTAAACATTCAGTGCAGAAATTAAAATTGCGGTATGTCCCAGTGTAATTATTAAATAGTATGCATGTGCTGCGCACTTCAAAGTGAATGTGTGAAGCTGGCAACTCATACACTGAAACACCTCATCTTGAGCATCAATGTATGTTGCATGTAGTAGATGACAGAGAGTAGAGCCTTCAATCACAAATGATGCTTTGTTATGCAGCACTTTATTTGATAATAATAACTCCATTGATTTGATGTGAGAATCTATATAAAAGTACTTTCCATGATAAAATTAATGCAAAGTTGTGTTAAAAAATAAATATTCTACTTACATTTGATTAGTTTTAATAAATGTATTTTATATTTACACTCTTTTGATGATTAAATTGAAGAACATTTTTGAAAATGGAAAACTGAATTGGTGAAAAAAAAGCTTATTACATAGGGCCCTACATGTTAACATGCTTTTGTTCATTAAAAATAACCTGCCCCTTACATTTGAAAAAAAAAAAAAAATCTTATTGATAGACAGTATTTACATATTGCGGTTATTACTAAGTTTTTTTTTCTGTGAAATTTTATATTTTTGACAATGTGAGAGCAAAAAATATGGTTTAATTTTTACTTTTTTATTATTTATTTATTTTATTTTTCAGGTCAACCCTCTTGGTTTTGTTTATAGCGATTTTTGTTATATGTGTTTGTATTTTTTTTTTAATTTGTGTGATTTTTTAAAATTATTTTAGAAGTTGCTGAAACATAATAAACATGCTGCCCTCAGATCATCAGTCTCACAGTATATTATTTTAAAACCGCAACATTACAAAACATTTTATAAGCTGGTATCTGTAACGAATAGGCAGCAGAAGCGGAGTGGGGATCTAGATACAGCTTTATTGAATTGATAAAAAGACAACAAAAACACAGGAACAAACAAAAGGTCCACGATGGGAAAACGAAAGTAAAGAAGAGGAAAACATAAACCGACTGGAACAAGCAGGAACTCGGGCTGGAACTCAGGCAACATACAATCAACGATCGACACTAAGTGGAAAAACAACAGGGTTTAAATAAACAGGGATAACGATGTACAGGTACAAACAATGAGGGATAATAGGATGTGATGAGGGCTGGGAATTGTGGGAAACGTAGTTTATGGTGATAGTGAGGGAAAAACACGAGGCAGACAATGGGGAATCGTGACAGTATCAGTGTTGGTGAGTACTGAAAAGGAAGTATCAGTACTCGTACACTGTCTCCAAAATGTAATTCAATGTGTAGAAGAGAGGTAGGAAAAAACCATAACATTTATTTATACAATAAAAATAAAAAAACTTCCCATGGGGTGGAAAAATAACACTAACAACCCCGTAGGGGGAAAAACTTAATCCAGGACTGGGGTAGAGGGTTAAGGAGGACCTGGACCGACCGGACTGAACAGGAACACAAAAACCAGGAACAGGACTGACTAGAACTAGACCAACAGACACACATCATAGGAAACAAGACGAACTGGCACTTAACAGCAAACAACAGGAGACTAAAATAGGGAGAGAAATCAAGCAAGTTAATAAAGGGCAGGTGTTACTAATGAAACTATAATGAGCAAACAAGGATGCAAGGTGTGACGTAAGACAGATAAGCATGCGGTGCTTTAGAAACAATAACAAAACAATGTGTTCTAACAAGCATGCAAAACCTCCGATTGACGCACATCACCAAGACAAAAAGGCGATATACACTCATGCCAATCGACAAAAAAGACAAGAGCAGACACTTGTGTAAGAGTTTGGCCACACACACAACCGAAAACTTATCGAAGTGACCGAACCTCAGCACAAACATGAAGACAGCTCACGACCCGGGCATGCGGCACAAAGCAAGCGCAATGTGCGCCCGCGGATGCGAGAGACAGCACAAAGACTGACATAGATTATTGACGCGAGTGCATGCAGCCAATATGACACAAGCACGATGTACCCACGTCAATAACAGACAAACGAGGAGTATGAATGTCCGGGTCCTGACACAGACCAGAACCAAACTAGACAGGAAGTCAGGACCCAGACACCATACTCCAGACATGAAACACAACAGACACAAGAGTGCGTGGCTGAGAATAAAACAGGGGCCGCGTGCTGACACGAAGACGGCCCCGTCAGACCAAAGCCCAGACTGACAGAGAGACAGTACTGCTATTAGGACAGACCTACTTTATCTCCATAATCCAAACAAATTGTATGCTTTACGTCACAGAATAACTTAATCATGACTGACTGTGAATAGCATATTTTTACAATGACATCGAGAACTTCTGTTTCATCAGAGACCAGTTATTAACCATCATGTGTGATGGCACAAATGAAGGGGTTAATGTGGTTGACTGTAGCTACTTGTTATGTATTAAGTTATGAGCTTCTTAAAGTAGCTACACCATCACTGCGTTTTAGGCCATCTACTGTACTGTAAATGCTAATGTACTCCTAAAAGTTCACAAAATTAACATGCATTTCAAATGTACAGTCTTTCTGGAAAAATGAACCAAAACTACTGATAACAACCACCTGTTCAGTGGGAAATATGTCAACACAGGAAAGAAAACCGTGCTCGTCAAGCCATTTCATGGGGTCTGATTACACAAACTAAGAAAACATTAAAAAGGATTTAAAGTGGCAAAACCCTTTCTATTTGTTGGTGTACAGCTGTCCTGGGAGAGCTATCATTTTGCACAAAACCCATGGTCCTCTGCTGAAATTGTAGGTCTCTTTGGAAAAACTAATGGAAGTCTAATGGAGGTCTAATGGAAATGTTGTGTCAAGTGTCAGCACTGATAACATTTATTTATTTATTTATTTGTTATAGTTGAGCTTAGGATTGTCTTGTTGGTGATTCATAATGGGCTGATGATAAACTGTCTGAGAGACTCTTGGGACAGTGAAAATAAATGATTGCGCTCTTAAAAGGAAATGGAGAGATTGTTCTTGTCTCTTTGAAAGATGAACAAGCATTTGCATTTTTGGCACAGCAATTTCTATTTTCATTAATGAAACTGTCAGGAATGCACTGAAACATCCCCAGAGACACACATTCATCATTTATTTACATACTTTCCTTTTGTTGTTATAATTTCACGATAAACATAGGATGCATAAGTGGTCATTTTCATAGATTATGGCAAGACAGAGCGTAAATGTATTGATTGTGAGTTTAACAGTTTTTAGAAGAAGGTACAGCATTGCCACATGCATATCTCACTGAGATATAATAATCACTATAATGCAAACCCAAGATTTCTTTATTTCTCATATTGAATTTAAATGCATACATGTTTTTATGCACTGTGATGTATTTTTATGCTAATTATTTTATGCTCAGTGTGTGCACCATCATAATTTGGTGAGTGTAATTCAGCCATGTGTTAATATTTCAAGGATAACACAGCTGAGATAAACAGAATAGTTTACACTATAACACAAAGTTATTTCATTAAGATATTAAGAATGCATGATCTGTTTTTACAAACAAAATTATATTCACAATATAGTATGGCCATAAGTGCCTTGTTGCTTTTTTTAAAGGTAACTTTTTTATATATATAAAAAAAACAATAAATAAGAAGAACAACTAGGGCTGGGCATTAATACAGAGTATTATGGATTCACATGCTTGCGATTCGATTATGATTTGGCTCGATACGATTATCTATTTTCTATTCATATGGCTATATTTCAGTTAAAATGTCCAGAAAAAAAGGGAAAATATATTTAAGTTAATGCTGTTAATTGTACAGGGGACCTTCTAACTTGGTACATTCTGGTCATATTTGAGCTTTTTGAAAATGTACACACCCATGTATTTCATCAATAAATATAATGTCTTGAAATTGCTCTTTAAGAATACCGGCAGTTCTATGAGCCTCTCACAGAAGAGCTTTGGTTGAGCACATATTCCTGAGAGTGGACTTGAATGGCTTCTTTACTGTATCTGTGCTATGTTATATTATATTAGATGAGATGAGATTAGATTAATTTAGAATTTTTTGTTGTTTTGATAAACAATTGAATGTAAAGAAAATAAAGGATTTTAATAGAGACATTATTCACTTACAAATACAGTTGAAGTCAGAAGTTTACATATACTTATGTTGATGTCATTATTGCATCACTGCCTGGTTCGGCAATAGCACCGCCCGCAACCGCAAAGACCTGCAAAGGGTGGTGCGAACTGCCAGAAACATCATCGGAGGTGAGCTTCCCTCCCTCCATGGCATATATAACAGGCGGTGTGTGAAAAAAGCTTGGAGGATCATCAGAGCTACTATCAGGCAGGTGGTATCGCAGCATCAGGAACCGCACCAGCCGACTACATGACAGCTTCTTCCCCCAAGCAATCAGACTTTTGAACACTTGATCTTTCACAATCAACAATCAGCACTGCACTTTATTACTCTTCATCTTATTATCTCACAATGGGCTGTCAAATATATTCTCCACAATATATATACTGCATATATATTTTTATTTACTCTTATTTTTTATTTTTATTGTATGTGTATTCTATATTGTGTGTATTGTTTACTGTACATTGTATATTAGTATTGTGTTGTGTAAGCATATATACATTTGATATGTAAATTGTGTTGTGTAAATATGTTGTTTATTGTAAATTGATATATTTCTCGCCACTGTCATGACTGCTATGTTGCTCGGAACTGCACGCAAGAATTTCACCTACTGTTGCACTTGTGTACATAGTAGTGTGACAATAAAGTAATTTATTGATTTTATTTGACATACTGTCTCCTAGAGATGAACGTAGTTTGGAGCGAAAAGTGCAAATCAATCCCAGAACAACAGCAACGGAACTTGTGAAGATGCTGGAGGAAACAGGTAGACAAGTATCTATATCCACAGTAAAACGAGTCCTATATCGGCATAACCTGAAAGGTTGCTCAGCAAGGAAGAAGCCACTGCTCCAAACTGCCATAAAAAAAGCCAGAATACATTTTGCAAGTGCACATGGGGACAAATATCTTTTTGGAGAAATGTCCTCTGGTCTGATGAAACAAATTTTAATTGTTTGACAACATTGACCATTGTTATGTTTGGAGGAAAAAAGGTGAGGCTTGCAAGACGAGGAACACCATCCCAACCGTGAAGCATGGGGGTGGCAAAATCATGTTGTTGAGGAGCTTTGCTGCAGGAGGGACTGGTGCACTTCACAAAACAGATGGCATCATGAGGAAGGAAAATTATGTGGATATATTGAAGCAACATCTCCAGACATCAGCCAGGAACTTTGGTTACAAATGGGTCTTCCAAATGGACAATGACCCCAAGCATACCTACAAATTTGTGGCAAAATGGCTTAAGGACAAAGTCAAGGTTTTGGAGTGGCCATCACAAAGCCCTGACCTCAATCCGATAGAAAATTTGTGGGCAGAACTGAAAAAGCGTGTGCGAGCCTACAAAGGAGGCCTACAAATCTGACTCGGTTACACCAGTTCTGTCTGGAGGAATGGGCCAAAATTCCAGCAATTGTAAGAAGCTTGTGGAAGGCTACCCAAAATGTTTGACTCAAGTTAAACCATTTAAAGGCAATGCCACCAAATACTAACAAAATGTATTTAAACTTCTGACCCACTGGGAATGAAATGAAAGAAATAAAAGCTGAAATAAATAATTCTCTCTACCATTATTCTGACATTTCATATACTTAAAATAAAGTTGTGATCCTAAATTACCTAAGACCGGGAATGTTTACTACGATCAAATGTCAGGAATAGTGAAAAACTGACTTTTACATTTATTTGGCTGAGGTGCATGTTAACTTCTGACTTCAACTGTAGATTAGATAGATATCGTCTTTGGACACACATTACACAGAACTAGTCAAACCAAACTTTTCAGCTGCCTTCACATGCTATCGGAATTATCATAAATACGAGTTTCCTACTCAGATGTTGCACAAGAATGACTCCTCAAGTCATAATTACTAGAAAACTCTGGTATAATTTTGATACCCGAGTTTCCTAATTTGGATTAGATGTAAACTTTCAACATGGCAGAGAAGAGTTTGAATTCTGTAGTGAATGACAGGTTTTTACCAAAATTCCCATTATTGTCAGCAAATAATTGATTAATTTTATGTAATTTCCCCCAGTTGTACACTGAAGCGGGGCCCTCGGCTGGATGGTTGCTTTGTGCCCCAGAAATTGTAACCCCGTCCCTGTAATTCCTGAGATATCAAAATGTTCTGAAACAAAAATAACAATCTATGAGTATTCTGCAGTGATGTGCTTAACAGGCATTTTATGTCATAGTTGTTACTCTATTGTGTATGTTAGTACAGCTGGAATGATGTATTGACCAATCAGTATCCATGACTGCAACTATCCATTTTAAAATAATAAAATATTTGTGATGAGGAGGAGGGCGTGACTAGGCCGAGAAGGAGGGCGTGATCACGCCCGGTGCTGAGTTGCCCAATCAGTGGGAGAGAGATAAAAGGAGTTGGGGATGCCAGAGAGAGCGAGAGAGAGAGAGAGAGAGAGAGAGAGAGAGAGAGACAGAGAGACAGACAGACAGACAGACAGACAGAGACACTCATGCAGCAGTGTTTTGTGTGTGCGCTTTTGTTATGTTTCAGTTCAGCGTTTTATGTAGAATTAAAGTATCTTTGATTGTTAATCCGGTTCCTGTTTCCTCCTTTCCCAATGAACAAGAGGCTTGTCTTCACACTTGTGTTATAATGCAGAAATAGTCCTGCTATGTCACTAAGCTTATGCAATTGCTATTGATGTGGAAATAAAATAAATAGAAATAGAATAAAATGCTCTATTTTAAGTTAGGTCCATTGAGGAATGCTTTCATAACTCTAGCAAAGTGTCACCAAAACACAAAATGCAATTAAGTTTGAGGAAGAGAAACTATTAAGTTTAAAGTTTTACAGTTTTTGGGGGAATTTCAGCATCAATATTTAAAAAGCTTAATAAAGGCGTGCTTAAAGTCAAGCAGTTGAAAGTTGTCTCTGTTCGCATCCCATTTGACTAATCTGAAATATTTCGGAGTGAAATGTGAGAACTCATGTTATTCATCGGGAGTTAATTAGATAGTCTATAGTGGGCATTGCAAGCCAGAATGGATCCAGGTGGTTGGATGAGAGAGGATTAAATGTCAAAGGGACCGGTGACATCAGCCTTTTACAGTACATTTAAAAAAAAAAAAATCTTCAATTACTGTAGAAATATCACGCATCGATGAATCATTCACAAAAAGACCAGTAATGTTTATTAAGAAAATAAAGAAAGTTCAATTTCATTTCATGTTGACTGAGTTCCTGCCAACCCAAGCTCCAAAAAGATCAATAGAAATATCTACCAGCAGGAACTCTAAGACAGTTTAACCTTTCAATTGATCATTGAATCTGCCCACTTTAATTGAGCAGTTATTAGGATTTTATATTTTTTTAAAAGGAACAGATTGAGGGCAGGAAAATTTTGCCTGACGCCATAGATCTAATTTATCTTCACTCAAGTTTTGTGACCATAATGGACTGAATCTCTGGCACATGGTATCATTCATCTCAGTTTAAACTCACATGTATTTGTATACCTAGTTTTACCACGATTATGGTTGGATAACTCAATGCTAATCTGCTGATTTAACTCTCAGAGAAATGCAATGAGAAATCTGCTGAGGTCAAATCACATGTAACTTTTTAGCAGGAAGACACAGGAGCTTCTCCCCCCAGCCGTGTGGTATGAATAAAGCTGAGCAAAAAACTGCGCTGTGTCCTGTAATGTGTTTGGAACATTCGCACTCATGTGAATTCCAGGTGGAGAATTTCCATGACAACTTGGCGACGAGGATGGGATGCTAACTCGGGTTCACCCTGATCTATAACCACCGGTAAAGCTGCGCAGCTAGGGACTGGGTCTCTGGGTCCAAGTCACTCCCCGATTTAGTCAAAAGGGTTTGAGGCGGCAGATGCCTGTAACATGTAGATAATTGAGATCCTGATACAGCATCCAGAGGACAAAATAATTCTGACATGGGTGAAGACAAAGTCCAGCAATAGGGAAGACTCACTTGAGCTGACGAGCTACCAATGATGGTCTGGGACACACTGGTCGAGTGACATTCTGGGACAGTATAAGGTAAAAGTCGACTAGATGTTTGGAACAGGAAAACTCAAGTTGCAGTCTGAGACTGCATAGATTGAAAGACTCTGGAAAGCACTTACACACTTACACCATGCTAATGAACCCTGTCCCTAGCCCCATTCTCTACACCTATGAATGTCACCTCATGGAAACCTCACAAAAAACAGTAGGCAGACAGTTACTGCAACACGCACATGAACACACACCACAGGGAACATTAGGTTTCCTACAAGAGGGCGATTTGCATTTTACTGCTTATGTGTATTCATTCAAATGTTCAGTTGAAACTGTACTAAATTGGGTTCAAGCATTAACATTGGTGTTAATGCAGAAGCGGGCAAGGCTCAATTTAAAATATTGTTTGGCAGGCCCATTAACATGGGAGTTGGACCACAAAAAGGCAGTTGCCTGATACACATAGACATTATAGACATTACAGTTTTATCTTTTGTTAATGCCTGATATTCTGTGAAGCTGCTTTGAAACTATGTGTGTTGTGAAAGGCGCTATACAAATACAATTTACTTGACTTGTGTCAGAAGGAAATTATGAAGATTGAGCATTATTTTTTCAAATGTGTGAAAAACAATGTTAAACTGACAGATTGGTTACACTGAAAAAAATTAATATGTTCAGCAGGTGTTCAGCTACCAGAGCCTCTAAAGACAAATTTTACAGTGTTCTGGGGGCTACCCCTCATATTTCATTAGCTAAATCAGCTGATGTCAGATGGGAAGATTTAGGATTGTGGGATTCAGATTGTTCAGATTGTTGAGGAGACATGTTTAATGGTCAACCACATGTCTGGTGAAGACCCTCCTTAGCTCTCTGAAATGCCAAGTTCTCTTTGGGCCCAAAGTAAATATGATGTGGGATTAGTGAAAGGTGCTGAACCAGTTGATTTCACTCCAAAAACACTTTTTGGTCGTACAAAACATTCCATGGCCTAACACAGAGAAACAAGTGAGGAGCTGAGGTATGACATCATATTGCAGGCAGTGGATACCTAATGAGGCTCTATTGTCTGCATTGATACACGGTAAAGGCCTGACAGCACATGACAAAGTAGTTTGGACTGAATTCAGACATGAAGCCTTCTCTTCTATGAAGGTGGCCTTATAATCAACACCAACATTGGGACTGCCTGACATGAATAAGCCTTTTGTGCAGACTGTGGACGAAAAAGGAGGTTACATGACTTCTGTTCTTAATTTCTGTGGAAATTAAGGCCAGTAGCTTATTTCTCATCTAAATTAGACACAGTGGTTGGTAGCTGTGCTGCCAAAAGAAAAAGCAGTGCTCGCTTCCAGAGATGTTGTGGGTTATCAACATTTGACAATATTGGACACACATGCAGTATCCATCATACTGTTATAACTAAAAACAGCTCTCCTGTCTGCAGCACGATGGTTAAGATACAATGCTGTATTATTGGAAATGCCAAACATTACTGTTAAAAGATGTATAGTTCTTAACCCTGCATTCTTCTCCCCACAGCAGATGATGGTGAACCACATGAATGCGTTGCTTTAATAACAGCCATTTTCTCCCCAGTCCAGACCTCAAGGATACACAACTCTCCAATGCTGTTTTGGAACTGTTTGTTGATGGTTAAATGCAGGGACAGATGCTGCAGCAAAGAAAGCTGTTCAACAGGAAGTTCAAAACCACAGTTTGTTTCTGTTGCACAAACTGACACACACACACACACACACACACACACACACACACACCAAATGCAGATTTCATTGATTTACATAGCAGAGCCACAGCGGAGGAGAAAGATGCCTAGGATAATGCTGACTGTTCAAAGCAAGACAGTATTTGGGTCAGTTCAAACGGTTAACCATGCCTGCCATATTTATTTCCACATTATGACAAATTGACACACGGTGTAGGCATATGTAAAAAGGAGGGATGTCGAGTGATATAAATAGGTACTAGTTCAAAAATAATTAGGTATTGGTTCACAAAGGGTTTTTCCATTAATGGACAAAAATTGTAAAAAGAAAACATTTGTAATATGTGCCAAATTTAATGTAGGATGTGGGCAACAGATGCCTATGAGTGCACATCCACCACCTGAAAAGCCATTTGATCACCATTTGTATTGCCTGGTGATTATAGACATGTTCTCCAAGTGCGTAGAAGGGTATCCCACTAGAAAGACAGATGTGAATGCAGTGGCACAAATGCTAATGTTAAAAAAAGCCAGATGGGGCATTCCAGGGAAATTAGCAGTGAAAATGGAACCCAATTTGTGAATCATGCCTTACGTCACACCAGTCATTATTTGGGAATTGATATGACAACACACTGCGCCTACCACCTTGAGAGTGGGGGAGCAGTTGAAAGAGAAAATGGCACACTAAAAAACTAATTGTTCAACTGTTCAGTTGAAACTGGACTAAATTGGATTAAAGCATTAACATTGGTGCTAATGCAGAAGCGAGAAAGGCTTAATTAAAAATGTTGTTTGGCAGGCCCATTAACATGGGAATTGGACCACAAAAGAGGCAGTTGCCTGATACTGACTAGTGTGAGGATGAAATGTTGGGTTATTGTGCAAACCTCTCTGCTGTGCTTTGTGATATTCATAGACAGGTTAAAGCAGCACTCCCCAGGGAAGCAAAAGGAAAATTGCATGATATGGATCCGGGAGACTAGGTGGTGGTGAAGGACTGCAAAAAGAGAAACTGGAGGAAGCCTAGGTGAAGCAGGCCCTACCAGGTACTCATAGTGACCAACTCTGTAGAAAAATTGTGTAGAGGTCTACCTGGATCCATGCCAGCCAAAACCGGAAGGCACCGTCAAGCCTGGAGGAGTGGGAAGGATCGGCAAGCACCTCAGTGCTAAACAGCAGGGCCAAGGAAACACAGCTCACACCAGGCATGACTCTATCTTTGACAGAGGCAGAATTTTCTCTTAGGGGGGGTGGGCCCTAAGATTGTGAGTAGTGCGAAGATCAGACAAGAACACCGTGCAACCACATCAGAGAAGGAAAAACCCACCAAGGATGTGATGGTGTTACCTTTGACACACATGGAACTGTCCAAAGTTTGACCCAGACTTGCATACTTCTGATCTGAATGGTCATAAGGTGTCAAGAATGAACAAAGTAATCAATTATGTTTTAAGAAATAGTGTCAAAGATATCTTTACATAATTTATCAGATGGATTTGAGGGATTAGCTCTATTTTTGTCTGAAATGTATGATAATTGAATTTACTTAATAGCTCAAATAGACAAAATGATAATTGAAGATCATGAGAAACAAAAGTCTTTGTGGGGCTTCCTAGAATTTTTCAGTAAAGGAGTGCCAGGGACAGAGTCAGTATTAGCAAAATACTGAGAGTCTCTGGGCAGATGGAATCCACTATTCAATCTGACAATAGTTCCCAGCAATTGTACAAGAGAAGCAATTGAGTTTGTGAGACACATTAACACCAAGAGAGTAAACTCACCTAGTGGGATGCAGAAGGGTGGCCAAAGCATTCTTGGATGCCACATATAATAATAATACCCCACTAGAGACCATTGAATGTTGGCTAATGCTTTATAATGACAGTTTTAACATGCAGCTAATAGAAAAGGCAGATAACATTACACCAATAGAAAGACCGACTGGGGTAAAGAAATCAGAACATCTGAGATGTGTCTATAATAATGGGCCAGGGCAATTTGTGGGGATGTCCACTTGTCAAGAGTAATTAACAAGGATAATGAGCCTATCCTATAAAGGTGTAACTTCAGCTTTAGTGTGTCAATAAGAAATATAAATGCTAGTCTCCCAAACATACATTTTGCAAATAGAAAATATTAGAATAGAAGAACAGGGAGCCTTGTAACAGATGTCATGGCATACACAAAACCCCCCATTGAACATTGTGTCAGTCTAAGATTACATAAAGAGACAGAAGCAATTGAGACAGCCTAAATAGCACATCCTATCTGCCAACAACCAAGAAAAACTGTGTTCAGGTGTACCTGAATTGGTACTATTGATTTAGCTTTTTTATATTTACTGGACTTTGTATAACATTAAGTGATAAATGAAAACAATTTATGTCATTATTTTGAAGACCTTCTCACTATGCAACATTTTTCACAAGTGCCTAAAACGTTTGCACAGTACTGTAGATGGGTAGGTGGAATAGTAGCTGGGCTACTATTATTACTAATTTTCTCTTATACAATACCAACAGGTGAATAATGAGAATGTTGAAAAGGAAGAAGAATGGCTACTGCCCTTCACAGAGGAACAGAGTAAAAATAGTGTATGAATTAGATAACTAGTGCTATGCTGAATGTTACTTGTGGGGAGCTAGTCCAGAGACGAGAGGTTGGATTATCAATGAGTCCAGTGTGGCAGAGCAGAACTGCGCACTTCCCCTTTAAGGATCCACCACCACCAACTAAAATGGCTGCTCGTCAGATTACAGGCGTCAACGATAAAGGCAACTATAAAGGTAACCAGGAAGATGGTTGTTCATGACAAAACAGAGGAGAAAAAGAAGAAGAGATATTTGAGACTGGAGTGAGGTGAATTAAGGTGTGCAAGCTGAGTAAGGAGAAAGAAAGTTTGTTTTTGTGTACGGAGAAGAGGGAAGAAACCACAAAGGGACAAATCTGACAGTACTTATCACCAGAGAGTGAGGCCTGGATTTTTTCATAGCCGTTGATTTGCACTTATTGATTGAAAGTAGAGTGGTATGAGTTCAGAGGATCTTCAGTCGCCGAAGAGCTCCGTGGTCAAGGTGTGATGTAAAATAAAGGTCTATAGTGGAAGCGCCAGGTGATTCCTTGATTCTGACCTACCTTTATTCCCTTGTGTTGGACTCTTGCTCTGTGTCCTGCAGCATTGCTCACATTCACCAAACAGGTACATGTAAAACTCTATGAACCAGCGTGCACCATTCACAAACCCTCCTACTGCGTGAACTTTATGTCATACATTTACACACACTTTAATAATTATTGTTGGGTGTTTTGTTCTGTTGGGATTTATGTATTTAATTATTTCTGGTATTTTGTTTGAGTCTTGGATTCCTTGCCTTTTTGTTTACCATTTTCTTTTATGCTATATGGAAAATATACTTATGCTTTGGAAAGTAAAACACTCTTTTGTGAATTTATTTAAAATGCATGTAATTGGTGGCTTTTAAGAGATATATGGGACAAAGTATTCATTTTGACAGGCCTAAACCTGTCTGGCACCCGAATTTTGAAATTTAAAATGAATTTAAATTTAGTACAGGGGCTGACACTGTTACACCAGCGCCTCTACCCTTGTGTAAAATGTTAGAGCGAACCGCTTGTTAAACATGTGGCATACTTGAAGAAGTGTAAGATTTTATTTACTCATGATGATATAAAATTAAACTAACCCCAACGTTTGCTTAAATATGTTAGCAAAAAATGGCTAAATCTATTTATTTGTTATTTTATAAAATCTTTCACCCACCCATGATTAATTTAGTTATATTTAAGTATATTAGAACATCATCATGTATAACATACTCAAGTTAGAAAATACAGTTTGAGAGCAGCCTATGAGTTGAAATGATCTGTTTAAGCACAAGACAATATCTCCTTGTTATAACAAACATACTGCTGAAGTCCGATCATATGACAACTTGTTTGCTCAAGGATATACAATACAACTCTAACAAATGTAAGATCTCATGGGCCAAAGAATCATTAATTTCCATGCTCCGAGGCCCCTGGAAAGCCATAAAACTAAGAGATGACAAAATGGCTCCTTTAAAGTCTGGCATGACCCAGCTAAATGAGATGAGGATGTCCATGTGTGCAACTTGGTCATCTTGAGAAACAAGGGCAGATCTGTCCAAACATACACTTGGAAAATCCCCACCACTGGAAAACACATTCCAAGAGAAAGATTAAACAGACAGGGAACTGTTGAACTTCTCGTTAGGAGGAAAAAACGAATGGTCATAACTTGAAATGCACAAATTAAATTTGTAAGTGTATGCAAATGTATTTCAGGACATCTCACTTTAATATAGGAACTTTGAAACAAATACAAAACTTCCTGTAATGGAAGAATAAAAAAAATGTAAGAAGAAATAGTTTTTTTTTTTTTTTTTAAGAAATAAAAGTTCATGATTAAACGTAGAATTTCGAAAGAAAATTGTCAATAACCCAGACAGACAAAGTGACTATGAAAACTCACTTCTGGTTAGATCAGGACACCTTTGGGGTGCAGAAAATTTCAGCTCAAACCTTTCCTACAAGGAGGGTCTTCTCCTTGGCTCTCTTAAATACTTTGGTTAATCTGATTGCAAATTGATTTATACTCAAAAAAATGGTTCTTGTGGCATTGTCAACAGACTCCATGAAGTTCATTTTCTCTGGATTGATAATTTCTTTCACATTCTGTCACTTTACTCATGTAGGGAATAAAGGAAATGCGACATTTAGGAGTGAACTTTAAATTGCCCTCATTCTCACACCATTATACTTAAGGGAATTAAATTTAGAAGGGAATTTAGGGTCTTGAAATGTGAGCTATGAGCTAAATTAAACAGTCCTTATTGTAACTTATTAGGTAATGAAATGTATAACGCAATTAGTCTCTTTCGACAACCATTATAAATTAGATAAATAACTATATTATCTGTCTTAATTTGTCTAATAGATTAGAGTCTCCACCATTGAAATCGTAATACAACGTCTAGTTCTATCAGCTAATTTCTACTGTAAGGAATTAGCTTTAATAAGTGAATTATGATTAATTCACTCATTGGAGTGATATTATTCTCATGCCTTATTGAAAATGGTGATCACACGTATTTAGGTACAGCTTTGAAGAGAAATCTTTAGAAACGGGGATGAGATTATTTATCAAAATATACCCCAGTCACGTCGTCTTTGAACACAGACAAACTTTATTACTATTCTAAACATAAATCTAATCTAACACGTGTATATGTGTGTGTGTATATGTATGTGTGTGTGTGTGTGTGTGTGTGTGTGTGTGTGTGTGTGTGTGTGTATATATATATATATATATATATATATATATATATATATATATATATATGAGAGAGACACAGTTTGGTGAAAAGTGATCAAATGTGAAATAACTGATCAGTACAGTGAAAATGAACTTTACGGAGTCTGTTGACTATACCTTAAGAACCATTTATCCTTCCTTGAGTCTACATCGATTTGCTATTGGATTACTCAAATTATTTGATTAATACACCAGCACTTTGAGCACAATATTGGAGATGTACTTGCATTTCTTTGTCATTTCCTTGCATTCTTGAGAGAGAGAGAGAGAGAGAGAGAGAGACACACACACCCCCCCCACCTACCTTACAGACATGTCTGTCATCTTATGTGTTTGTCTTTTGAGTTTTCCATTTAAAACTATCATTTATATGTTAAGCCAGTTTCTCGCCTCTTCCTTGCCCGTGAGCATGAACTTCTTTACAAAGTGTTACTGTCTGTATGAATTATAATTTTGGCTTTGAAGCGAGGCCTTCTCATGGGTTTGTGGACCATAGAGTGTGACGAGCTTTCTCGGGACGTCGAGTCCCGAGCTTCCTTGGTCTTCACATGGCAAGGACCTGGCTGTCAGCGGAGTGACCAGATGAAGCACGTGCAGGCAGAAGAGCCACGAGAAGAGAGGATGAGAGAAGAGAGGCAAGCGAGCATGTTCTCAGAAGTGACATTTTAGAGTCACATGGTCAACTGGGCTGTCTTTTCCGACAGTCAATTTATGTCCCTTTGTTCCAGAGTCTTGATGTCCTGCTCAAAAATAGTACAAATTTAATCATGAACTTTTATAACTTGAGAATGGTACAATAGACATGATATTCGTTGTCATCAGCATTCTCTGCATACACCAGCGAACACTTGCATATTAAACATGAATTTTTTTTCATGGATGTTATATGTGTAGGTAACAAAACATGAAAATCCCTGGTTACAAAATAATACTGGTTAATTCATGGGTTATACAACATGGATTAAACATTACACACATTTTAAAAAGGAACATCAGACTGTAATCCTTAAATTGTCAGTTATACTAGTTTCCACAGTTCAAAGCAATTGTCTGAATACCTAGCAAGACTAGGTATTGTATGAACTGTGAATTTAAATGCATTCTGTAAATTTTGAAGGGTTGATTCAGCAAAGTACTGTGACTTTGTGTGAGAAGTTTCTGGATTAAGGAATGTCTTAATATTGAGTCGTGCAAATCTGATGGTCCTTTGTAACTTTACACAACAGCCTGGTTTAACTGTGTGGGGGTTCTTGGCTGAAGGCCTGTAATTTATGACATTGAATCATTCCAAACTGAAAGGCTGGGTTTTTCCATAGATTTAAATAATGTTGCTGGAATTCTTCTACATACATAATCTTACACTCAGATTAGATTTTTTTTTTTTTTTATGTTTAGAATAGCAATTAAGTTCATTTGACTGTGTCAAAATATACCAATCTCATCACAATTTCTTTTTAGATCCTACCCTGAAGCTATACTGAAAATGTGATATTATTTTCAATAAACCATGAGAATAATATTACTCCTATAAGTGAATTAATCATAATTCCCTTATTGAAGCCAATTCCTTACAATAGAAATTGAGCGGATAAAACGAGACATTGTATCACGATTTTAATGGTGGAGAATATTCAGACAAATAATCTGATTATGTGTAATTTATCTGTTCTATAATGGTTGTCGAACATGGCTAATTCCATTTATACATTTACCTACCTATACATAATGATGGAGGTACGCAGGACTTTAAACTGTACAGTGTACATCTAAATTAACCGAGTTTACTACATAATTATAATGATGTAGAATGTGGACAGTTTAATTTCATTTCTATCACATATACTGTTCCTACACGAAAATTTTGCTGAGTTCATATCACATGAGAAATCTACTGAGGTCAAATCACATGTCACTCGTTAACAACGTGTGTGTGTGTGTGTGTTGGGGAAGACACATGAGCTCCACCCCCCCCCCCCCAGCTGGGTGGTATGCTTAAAACTGTGCTGTGTCCTGTAATGTGTTTGGAACATTTGCACTTGTGTGAATTCCAGGAGGAGAATTTCCATGACAACAGAAATTGTGTTGTGTTTTTTTTTTTTTTCCCCAAGTGAGTAAGTTATTCACTTTGTACTTATTACATTGATTTGTAGAACAATTGTGAAAATAATAGGTTGCCGTTATCCCATTGACGGCATAATCAGCCACAGCATAATTACAGTAATGTGGAGGCACTGCCGCCTTCTGACTTTCACGTAATGCTGAAGGACCTCAAAAAGAGCACTTTAAGTGTGTTCCAATCCACAAAGTCCCTACGCAGTGTTCACTGCTCCCTACACTCTTAGCCCTGGGTATCTGTTAAAGATCACCTCACTTGGAATTTTTTATTTTTTTTCATTTGAAATACCCTGCAACTTCATCAAACAGACAACTTTAATTCACACAGATTATGGGGTTTATGTATGATGACATAATATACTTGTGTAAATGCATATAAATATAATTGTAGTGTACACTGTACTTTAATTATGTTTAACTTAATATATTTCTCCAGACTTGTAACCCATATGTTAAATGACTGATGCTGTTTAATATAATAAATAATTGTTATTTGGTTATTTTATGATGTGTTATATAACCAATTGTCATGATAATGGATTAATGGTCACATATCATGCGCTGTACACTCACACACAAACACATAGAGAGAACACCTAAGGTAAATTAAGCATAATTAAAACACCAGCAGCTCAAAACCCCATTTGTTTATTTTATTTTAGCATCAGTACTCTGATGGTTCACAATTACTGGTTGGTAAATTTAGCTCTCCCCTTGCTGTGAAGCGATGCATCAATTATTCAAGAATTTCCTGTGCCGTTTAGACTGCCTTTCCAACTGAACACGTACAGTACGCTTCCTTCAGATTGGATTCTCTCTTACTATGGATGTGTGAAGTCCACTTTGGAGGACCCCAATGGTTGAAACGCACCTAGTGAGCTGCCTCCCTCTGAAACCTAACTCTCTATTAAATGGTGTTACTTTAGAAATACAAGTGCCGAACCCAATATTTTAACACCGTTAGACTGAGCGCAGATACGAATGCAGGGATCTCGAGACATGTTTTCTAAGTTGCACACTGTGTTTACAGCAACCTAAAAATGCTGTGTTTATGACTAAATGCAATCGAGATGCTCCAAAACGTCCATCTGATAATAAATCAATGTCAGACAGATTGACAAATTCATTTGCAAAATGGATCGCCATGGACTGCTTATATTCAATAAGCTTATATTCAATATATAGAAATAACAGCATTTGCCTTCTAAAAGTCACTTTTTATAGTACTCGTTTATCACAATGTAATGCAATATGACTTTTTATATGTATAATATATATTAATAATTATTTAAATATAACAATTTATGATTTAATCATTATACTGTATGCTGAATTGTTATTAAAAGGGCCTTTCTCAAATATTTGTATGTGAATAATTTGATTGATTAATGTCATGTAATTAATTAAATTAAACATTATAAATCGATAGAAATAATGAATTTTTTTTTCATGCAATTTTTGAGCAGGCACTGCCTCCCCTGGCAGAAAGTTTTGACGCATAACCATTCCCTGACCTGTTCAGCACAGAATTTTCATGCTAATATTGACTTGCACTTACAATCCAATTCCAAAAAAGTTGGGACAGTATGGAAAATGCTAATAAAAACAAAAAGGAGTGTGTGGCAAGGAGGAGGGAGGCAGGAGGAAGGAGCCCCTAATCAGGGTAATAAAGCCAAAGAGAGGGATACAGGCCGTCTGAGGCGGCAGTTCGGGAGAGAGAGAGCAACAGGGAGCTGCCCTGTATGTGTTTATGTTTGTGTTTTTTTTTTTTTTTTTTTTTTTATTAAATATTACTTTGATGCTTCATCCGGTTCTTGCTTCCTCCTTTCCCTTGTTACAGAGGGATTTGCAAATTCTAATCACCCTGTGCTATATTGAAAGCACTACAACACATTCTGAATGAGCTTTCTTGCCAAGTGTGCTTACACATACAAGGAATTTGTCTTGGTGACAGAAGCTTCCAGAGAAAGTCAGCAAAAAATAAACATGTGTAAATATTTGTATGAACATAAAAAGATTCAACAAATAAGACAATTGAATAATGTGTCCCTGAACAAAAGGGGTGTCAAAATCAAAAGTAGCAGTTAGTATCTGGTGTGAACATCAGCTGCATTAAGTACTGCATTGCATCTCCTCCTCATGAACTGCACCAGATTTGCCAATTCTTGCTGTGAGATGTTATCCCACCTTTCTACCAAGGCACTTGTTCACGGACATTTCTCAGGGGAATAGCCCTAGCCCTCACCCTCCGATCCAACATGTCCCGGGCTCTTCGATGGCCATGGCAGAACACTGACATTCCTGTCTTGCAGGAAATCACGCACAGAATGAGCAGTGTGGCTGGTGGCAATGTCATGCTGGAGGGTCGTGTCTGGATGAGCCTGCAGGAAGGGTACCACATGAGGGAGGAGGGTGTCTTCCCTGTAATCCACAGCATTGAGATTGCCTGCAATGACAACAAGCTTAGTCCGATGATGCTGTGACACACCGCCCCAGACCATGACAGACCCTCCACCTTCAAATCAATCCCACTCCAGAGTACAGGCCACGGTGTAATGCTTATTCCTTTGACAATAAATGCGAGTCCGACCATCACCCGACCAGACTAGTCCTGTCTTGTCCAGCGAAGATGGGTTTGTGCCCATAGGTGACATTGTTGCCAGTGATGTCTGGTAAAGACCTGCCTTACAACAGGCCTACAAGCCCTCAGTCCAGCCTCTCTGACAGTCTGAGCGCTGATGGAGGGATTGTGCTTTCCTTGTGCAACTCTGCAACTGTTGTTGCTGCCATCCTGTTCCTGTCCCGCAGGTGTGATATTGGGATGTACAGACCCTGTCCAGGTGTTGTTACACATGGTCTTCCACTGCGAGGATGGTCAGCTATCCTTTCTGTCTCCCTGTAGCACGGTCTTTGGTGTCTCACATTATGGACAATGCAATTTATTGCCCTGGCCACATCTGCAGTCATCGTGCCTCCATGATGCATGCCTAAGGCATGTTCACACAGATGAGCAGGGACCCTGGACATCTTTCTTTTGATGTTTTTCAAAGTCAGTAGAAATGTCTCATTAGTGTCCTAAGTTTTTATTACTGTGTCCTTAATTGCCTACTGTCTGTAAGCTATTAGTGTCTTAACGATTTCTGATGTCCGATTTCGAAGCTGAACAAAACCAGACAGTTATTGAAGTGCAGAGGACTCAATGACTGCTGAGTAGAACTGTATCAGCAGCACCTGTGGCAGGTTGAACTTCCTCAACTGGCAAAGGAAGTACAACCTCTCAGGTCCTGTAAAATAGTAGTGCCCAGGAACCTAAATGACTCCACTCCTTCCACAGTGCAGTTCAGAATGGTGAGTGGGGTCAATGATGGGGTGTTCCTTCAAAAGTCCAATATCATTTACACAGTTTTGAGCATGTTCAGTTCCTGTTTGTTTTGACTGCACAAGACAGTCAGCTGTTCAACCTCCCTTCTGTATGCAGACTCATTGTCATCCTGGATGAGGCCGATGCCAGTAATTTTGTCTCCAAATTTCAGGAGCGAAAAGAAAATTAAGACCTGGTAAGTAAGACTCTTGCTTTGCAGCTAGTACTTCCGGAAGTAAGTCACTACTGAGTTCTCGTAGATTTTCATTGTCTTTGATTGAAAATTTAGGAATGTTATGAAGTCTAGAGAACAGGAAAGCCTCTAGTGAACCGTAATGTTTGTCAAGTCTCTGCCAAACCATTTCCAAATCTTGCTTTGGATTGATAACATTAAATGCCCAAATGACCTAATGCCACTTAATGATGAGGTCCAACTCCTCACTAGCTTTTAGGTTCAACCCCTCTACTGCATTGGTGAAGCTTGATTTCCAAGATAATGTAGGTAAATTCCAGGCTGGAATTAATCGAATCGAAATAATAATTGAAGCCCTGCAGTAAAAAGATCTTGGTGGGATAAATAAGCAGCTAGCTCAGAAACATCTGTACTTTTGGACTTTGAGTTGTATGGAAACTGACATAGGCCCTGCGATGAACTGGCGACCTGTCCAGGGTGTACCCTGCCTTTCGCCCAATGTTAGCTGGGATAGGCTCCAGCCCCCCGCGACCCTGTACACAGGATAAGCGGTTGATGATGGATGGATGGATGGAAACTGACATACATGATCTAGGCAGTACTGTGAATGGTAACTTGGGGCACTGCTGGAATGAAATGTGTGGGTTTCGGATTTTCTGATGTAGGGGCTTTGGTCAAATGTTACTTTAGCTGAAGAAACTGGGTGATTTGGCTATTGTTGGTACTGAATTCCAATATGCATTGGAAGTTTGGGCTGTAGAGCTTCAATGGTTTCTTTTCTTCTACCCTGAACTAAAGAGTCACTCTGACAGGAGGAAAAATGTTGTTGAACATATTCACTAGTATTCACTAACATATTCACTAGCGCTTGATTGACTGCTGTACTGATGAAGTTCACACCATTTGCTTTGTCAATGTTCTTTGAACTTACAAGTGCCTAAAACACTTCAGCTTTTGCTAAGGCAGCATCTGCCTCACATTCCTGCTGAAGGGCATTCAGTGTGGCTTCTATACATGCTTTCTCTACTTGCATCTCAATTTCATATTTAGAATAGGCTGCACATTTGTGTGCTGCTTCAGCTTTGGCATGAGTTTGTACTGCTGCTAAGCTGTCTGTAGACTTAGTTGATCTTTGAGAACATGAAGATGATGCAGCACATTCAGACCTATCCTCTTGACCTTCAGAATCAGTGCTAATGATGCCATTGTGTCATAGCAGGAAGACATGTCTCCAATCCACAGGAGATCTTGAAAGTATTACTGCCTTTTCACTCTTCTGCTCTCACAATGTTTACTTGTACATAGCTATGACGTGAGCTAAACACTCTTCCAATAAATACCCAAGATGGTAGCTGACTTCAAAGCATTTTAATGAAAGCTGTGTGAAACTGCAAAAAAAAAAAAAAAAAAAAAACAGCAATTGGAATTGTACATGAGTTTTTATGTACTCTAATAACTACACATTTCTCAATTGTACATGATTTTTATGATAAATCTAAGTATGAATATCCATAATTCAAATGTAGTACATACTATTAAATGCTGTCATTTCAGTACAGAGATGAAATGCAAATAGGACCGAAGATAATTAAAGTATTAGGGACACTAAATGGCAACATTATAACATAAATTCAACAAGCATTTAAGTAGTTGCACTATTTGCTCCATGGATTATATACTTATCTTGAAACACCAGACTTTCTTAATCAAATATAACACTAAATACTGTCTACAACACCTTGTTTAATGAATACTTACAGAGAATGCTCTTTTCAAGTGCAAATAAAATGTGGATGGAAGTAGATGTCTTCTGTGTGTACTCTAACGTGGTTGCAAACAAAATGGCGAACAGCATGAGCTTTCCTCTTAAATACAAATGTGTAACCACTAGAGGTCACTAAAGGCATTAATATGAATGTTATAGGATTGATACTGGTGCCAGAATAGTCTCAGTCTTAAAAAACATAATTTGTCTGTAATTAGGCTCAGGAATACTTCATTAAACTTTTTCAGTCAACACCATTTACTACTGCATCCAAACATGCAAGTTATGGCTTTACTATGCAAAGCAGAAGCCATCCTTCAACATTGTCCAGAAGCACTACCGACATCTCTGGGCTCAGTCTCATCTGAGATGGAAAGTTTTCAAATAGTTTTTGAAAAACACAGCCATCATGTCCTGTGAGGCAAACCTTCAAAGCTGTTATCAGCATCAGGTCCAAAAGCCAGTGTCTGTCATAGTATGGGTGTGTCTCAGTGCCCATGGGATGGGTCTCTTGCACATATGTGAGTACACCAATAATGCAGAAAGATATGTATAAAATTTTGGAGCAACCAATGCTATGATCCAGATGCCATCTTTTCCAGGGATGTCCCTGCATTTTCCAGCAGGATAATGCCAAATCACATACTGCCAGGATTACAAGTGCATGGCTGCGTAAGCAGAGAGTGTGGGTGCTAGATTGGCCTGCCTGCAGTCCTTATCTGTTTCCAACTGAGAATGTGTTGAGCAGTATAAAGCATACCATATGCAGGGCTGAAAAATAATACTCAAGTAAAAGTACTGTTACTTCTTATAAAATGTAGTATGAGTAGAGTAAAAGTACCTAGACCTACAGAGCTGAAATATTCTTCTGAAAATCTTCATTTGTGTTCTGAAAAAAGAAAGTCATGGATATCTGGGATGGCATGAGGGTGAGTAAATGATGAGAGAATTTTCATTTTTGAGTGAACTATTTCTTTAAGTTGCACATGGGGGGCCACATTGTCCTCCTTTTGAGATACAATGTTCCACATTGATTTCATTCTAATGCATGATGAATTTTCTGAAGTTTGCGACTGGTGGAATGTTCTGCCTGAAGTTTTGCTCTACAAAGATTGACACTTTTCTATCAGGCATTAGAAAAAACATGAAAAAGGCTAAGCATAAATGTACATTATTTTATCATCTCTACTTTCCTGGTAATTTATTATACAAATTAACACTCTCTAAAATAGGGGTCAGTATTTTTAAAAACGAACCATATTCTAAAAAAATATTATTATTATTTCATTTATTGCATTACATTAATACTTTTGAAGCTACTCAAGTTATTCAGCCAAAATTAATGAGTGGTTTTCTTGTTTCCTTGTTATTGTTGTTAGATAAACAGCCTTTATATGACATAGCCTACTAGACAGTGCTCTATTCGGTTACATGTGCACTTCAAGTCCAACATTTGATGTGTCCAACAACATACGTTCACTTTTGACCAAACCGACTGTGTTTACATTAATGTTTCATTAAGAAGGGCACTGGCGGAATTTTAAAGTGTATTTTATCGTTTTTGGCACAAGCCCGCAATAGCGCTCAAACATTAGAGCCTGTCAATCAAACAGCGCGCAGCTACAGACGTTAGGAATAAAAAGTCAATCTTTATATTTTATCTAAATCGACCAACCAGTGGTTGTATTGCTATCTTGATCGATGTTATGAACACCCCTGTTCTAGTTGTAGAATAGAATAGCTAAGATAAATTACTCAAAAGTTTATCATTGATAGCGAGGACATCTCTCTTATTTTTTTCAGATAAACATCAAGATTGTTTTATCGCCCAGCCCTATTGATAACATTACCTTAATCTCTCACATCAAACCCAATAATCTCAGTGATAGAAAGCTAATTTACAGGCTACATTATAAACACAGAATCTAGTAAGCAGAAATATGAAATTTTCCTCGATATGTTTCTTCAAATTGGAGGCAGGATTAATGCTGATATCTGGCTTGAACAAGTTAAACTCACATAACATAGTCAGGCAATTGGCATTTTTCACTACGAAAATCCCTTTCAGGTGCAATTATGATGTTCAGGTGTAAACTATGCTTGAGGCATCCTCCAAATCCAAAACAGTTGGCGCCAGATCTGCAGCTGTCATTCAAGTTTTTTAAGTTTGATTTGATTTCGACGGGAGTTGAGACACTTCCTAGCCAATCATGTTGATAGATAAATATAAAATCAGGGTAGCCAACACAGATGGTGGGGAAAATAGCACATTAAAAGTACAGTTACAGCACTGAAAATGTACTCAAGTAAAAGTATGCCATTTTTAAACTACTTAAAGAACAAATCTTTGGAAAAAGTAGATAATTACAGTAATGTGAGTATGTATAATTCATGACTTTACACCCCGGATGTGAGTGTGAGTGGTTGTCTGTATATGTGTGGCCCTGCGATGGACTAGCGACCTGTCCAGGGTGTGCCCCCCGCGACCCTGTACAGGATAAGCGGTTGACGATGGATGGATGGACTTTACACCCCTGACCAACAAAGACCCCATACAATTGTGCAGCTGAACACTTGCATAATGGTTGAATGAGTAAAAATGCCACTTGCTAAACTTAAACTTGTGTCTTCAGTGCCCAAAGGCACTAATAATGTGTTTTTGTAGTGTTTTCAAAATAGCATGGGTTCAATAGAATTTTAAAATCACTACTTATTGTCTTCATTAACATTTTCCATAGTGTCTCAATGAATTGGGGTTGAACTAGCAATAGTTCACAAAAAAAAAATAAAAAATTCTCTCATTATTAACCTTTCATGTCATTAAAAACCTATTTTGCTTCTTTGTTACATGGAATATAAAGGTGAATTTCTGAACAATATCCTGGCCACATTTAAAGTGAATAATAACGGGGGCTTTCAAGCAAGGAACTATGAAAATCTCATAAAAGTGCTCCAGAAGTGAATTGCTCAGTTAATTTAGTTGTTACCAAATGAAGCACATTTTTAAGATACTTTATATCTATCCATATATATATATATATAAAAAGAAAAGAAATTCACCTTTATATTCCATGTAACTAAGAAGCAAAATAGATTTTTAATGACATGAAAGGTTAATCATGAGAGAATTAAATTTTTTTTGTGAACTATTGCTAGTTCAACCCCAATTCATTGAGACACTATGGAAAATGTTAATGAAGACAATAAGTAGTGATTTTAAAATTCTATTTTAAATTCTATATATAGTCTGACTGATCTAGTTCTCACTTTAACCGGGGTCGAATGTCATTTGTGCACTGACATTCAAAAACAGGCAGTTACATCTTATAGTTAAGGCTGAATGACAACTTGTTAAGATAATGAATGAATAAAATCAAATTTTCTTTATTCTGTTTGAACTGCACCATGAGACAAATTTAGGCTTTAGGGAGCTTGCCTTGTCTAAAAGTTCCATTAAAGTCCCTCTTATTTCTTTGAAGAAGATAAGTTCCCAGATAAATTGTTCTTGTAACACAACTGGGTTGATTTTTTTAAAGTAGATATTTTGTTCAAGAACATTACTGTCTTCTGCATGTTCCCACAGGGCTCTGTTATACTTGACTATGCTATTAAAAAGGAAATCTGTTCTTCATATCTAGATGACCTAGCCAAATTGGCTCTTGCTTAAATCCTTATGCAGATCAATGACATGTGTTAGGCCTACAGCTGGCAGGAACTGACAGGTAATTAAAAAAATAAAGCAAACATGGGTTTCATGGCCATATAACCAATAATAATAATTCCTCATCATCTCCTCAAAGCAGACATAAATGCACAGAGGGAGAGGGGGTTTGTGGAACGATGGTCATTCAGCTGAATATACAGGTGCTGGTCATATAATTAGAATATCATCAAAAAGTTGATTTATTTCAGTAATTCCATTCAAAAAGTGAAACTTGTATAATGTATACATTCATTCCACACAGACTGATATATTTCAAATGTTCATTCCTTTTAATTTTGATGATTATAACTGACAACTAATGAAAATCAGTATCTCAGAAAATTAGAATATTGTGAAAATGTTCAATATTGAAGACACCTGGTGCCACACTCTAATCAGCTAATTAACTCAGAACACCTGCAAAGATCTTTAAACGGTCTCTCAGTCTAGTTCTGTAGGCTACACAATCATGGGGAAGACTGCTGACTTGACGGCTGTCCAAAAGACGACCATTGACATCTTACACAAGGAGGGCAAGACACAAAAGGTCATTGCTAAAGAGGCTGGCTGTTCACAGAGCTCTGTGTCCAAGCACATTAATAGAGAGGCGAAGGGGAGAAAAAGATGTGGTAGAAAAAAGTGTACAAGCAATAGGGATAACCGCACCCTGGAGAGGATTGTGAAACAAAACCCATTCAAAAATGTGGGGGAGATTCACAAAGAGTGGACTGCAGCTGGAGTCAGTGCTTCAAGAACCACCATGCACAGACGTATGCAAGACATGGGTTTCAGCTGTCGCATTCCTTGTGTCAAGCCACTCTTGAACAAGACACAGCATCAGAAGTGTCTCGCCTTGGCTAAAGACAAAAAGGACTGGACTGCTGCTGAGTGGTCCAAAGTTATGTTCTCTAATGAAAGTAAATTTTGCATTTCCTTGGAAATCAAGGTCCCAGAGTCTGGAGAAAGAGAGGAGAGTTACAGAATCCACGTTGCTTGAAGTCCAGTGTAAAGTTTCCACAGTCAGTGATGGTTTGGGGTGCCATGTCATCTGCTGGTGTTAGTCCACTGTGTTTTCTGAGGTCCAAGGTCAACGCAGCTGTCTACCAGGAAGTTTTAGAGCACTTCATGCTTCCTGCTGCTGACCAATTTTATGGAGATGCAGATTTCATTTTCCAACATGACTTGGCACCTGCACACAGTGCTAAAGCTACCAGTACCTGGTTTAAGGACCATGGTATCCCTGTTCTTAATTGGCCAGCAAACTCGCCTGACCTTAACCCTATATAAAATCTATGGGGTATTGTGAAGAGGAAGATGCGATACGCCAGACCCAACAATGCAGAAGAGCTGAAGGCCACTATCAGAGCAACCTGGGCTCTCATAACACCTGAGCAGTGCCACAGACTGATCGACACCATGCCACGCCGCATTGCTGCAGTAATTCAGGCAAAAGGAGCCCCAACTAAGTATTGAGTGCTGTACATGCTCATACTTTTCATGTTCATACTTTTCAGTTGGCCAACATTTCTAAAAATCCTTTTTTTGTATTGGTCTTAAGTAATATTCTAATTTTCAGAGATACTGAATTTGGGATTTTCATTAGTTGTCAGTTTTATTCATCACAATTAAATGAAATAAACATTTGAAATATATCAGTCTGTGTGTAATGAATGAATTTAATATCCAAGTTTCACTTTTTGAATGGAATTACTGAAATAAATCAACTTTTTGATGATATTCTAATTATATGACCAGCACCTGTATAGCTAATTTCTGAAAGATATAAAGAAATATACTGTATGTTGTAATAATGTAACCATATTCAAAACAGGAACTTCAAGGCAAGCTGAGCCTGTTAATATTACCTGTAAAACATGCAATGCGAAGGCTCTACAGAACTGTTATTTTAATACAGCAATTCATATGTTCTCAGTTAGAGATATTTGATTAGATTTTATAATTTTTTTTATTTGACATTTCACAAAATAACTATAAAAATGAATGAATAAATAAATACAAATAAAAACATAACTCGGCTGCAATTTTATGTTTAATAGAATACACTGATCCACATTTTAGAGAGCATAATTATTTCAGTAACAGTAAAATGTTATTTCTATGCATGGAAATTTCTTGTGAAAATAGTTTTCTTTTTTTTTTTCTTTTCTTTTTTTGTTCAGCCTGATCTCACAAACATTTGTTGTTGTTTTACATTATTTGGTAATAAAATAGCACTGGCAGTGTTGTCTGCCAGACAGTGACAGTGTTAAATCTGACTGTGTTTTCTAATAACACCAACTGGTGTAAATCAATGCCATGCCTCCACCACGTGCTGCTCAGATCCACCAAGCACCCAAGACTGGCAACCATTTTCTCTTGCATGAGGACAAGAGAAGATAAGGTAAGTAGTCTAACTACATTAAATTATTATTATTATTTTTTATCTCTGATTCGATGTAATACATGTTTAAACAACACACTACTGAATAAGAGCAAAGTAAGCAGAGGAAATGTGAGGTATTTAACTGTAAAAAACTATATAACTGTAAAATAATAATAATGTTAAGAGAACCTCAATGAGAGAATATATATATAAAAAACTGGGAGAGCAATGGAATATTAAGAGTTTGTTAGAAATAGATGAAAAACAGGTTGATTTAAGTAGGGAATTATTTACAAGAGACCTTAATGATTAAACAAATTCAGGCCTAAAAGATTGATAATACGGCTGAAACGATTAGTCGACATTATAGACAACGTCGACAAAAAAAAACAATTGTCGATAAAAATTTCCATTGTCGAATAATCGTTTGATCTCATTTAACTTAACATGAGATCACACTAGGGCGGCACGGTGGTGCAGTGGTTAGCACTGTCGCCTCACAGCAAGAAGGTCGTGGGTTCAAACCCTGGTTGCCCCGGCCATTCTGTGTGGAGTTTGCATGTTCTCCCCGTGTCTGCGTGGGTTCTCTCCGGGTGCTCCGGCTTCCTCCCACCGTCCAAAGACATGCAGGATAGGTTAATTGATGTCTCCCAAAAAATTGCCCTAGGTGTGGATGTGAGTGTGAGTGGTTGTTTGTATATGTGTGGCCCTGCGATGGACTGGCGACCTGTCCAGGGTGTACCCCGCCTTCTGCCCAATGTTAGCTGGGATAGGCTCCAGCCCCCCGCGACCCTGTACAGGATAAGCGGTTGATGATGGATGGATGGCTGGAGATCACACTAAACTCTAATGATGGCGCACGAGAAGAGCACTAACCGCAGCTTGCGCCTGATTGAGGAGAGGAAGAAAACACAGCTCATACTTCAGACTTTTCAAACAGCTTCATGTGGCGTAAATTACAAAAATACAAAATAAGTCATTACAGAAGCACTCTTGTTATGATATAAAGCAGAGTCGGAGCTTCCGTTCCACTTAAGCAAAAATTGCATGTGAGAGCATTTTTAAAGGAAACGCCTCAACGAGTCTGCGATATATCTTTAATGCATCCTTTATTAAGGTTAAAATAATAAGGAAGCAGGTCATGTAAATAAGTACAAACTCCAAAACCCAATCTAATTTTACTAATTATTATATAGTTTTTTTTATTTGTTTTGGCATGTTTTCCAATATAAATATGTAAAGCTAATTTACTTTACTTTAGGAACTATACTGCAGAAGAAAATATTTTATCTGAGAATGTTGAATATACACTAGTGGCCAAAAGTTTGGAATAATGTACAGATTTTGCTGTTTCAGTAAATTGGTTTCAGAAATTCTACTGATCACAAAGAATAGTTAGGACATTACTGATGTAAAAAACAGCACCATCACTATTTGAAAAAAGTAATTTTTAATCAAATCTAGATGTCATGTCATGTAATCATGCTAAATTAATAATTTGGCACTAGAAAATCACATGCCATTATATCGAAAACAGCTGAAAGCTATTGGGTTCATTTATCAAAAAGCTATTTTTGTTAAATGAAGCTTAACATTGTCTTTGTGTTTGTTTTTGAGTTGCCACAGTATGCAATAGACTGGCATGTCTTAAGTTCAATATTAGGTCAAAAATGGCAACAAAGAAACAGCTTTCTCTAGAAACTCATCAGTCAATCATTTATTTATTTTTTTTAGGAATAAAGGCTAAACAATGCTTGAAATTGCAGGGAAAAAAAAGATCTCACACAAAGTCAGCCATGAGAGCGCAGCCATGGCAATGTTGCGATCGCAGCTTTCTTCCTTTCATAGAAAGAAATCCACTCCAGCCGCTCCCCATCTTGGACCTTCTGCTTATATGCATAAGGCCGTGGCGGTTAGCACTTCCAGGGAGAACCTACTACAGGGTTTTCTCCTCATGTTAACCTCCACTTTGGGCAGGATGTGATGTCCCTTCACTGGTGGTGGTGAACTTGCAAGCACTGCCCCAGGAGGAGGCAGACCCAGCCTTTTCATTGTTGTATCTGGTTTGCGCTTTGCGTGTTTACTTGGACCGCACAGAGAGCTTCAGGCCCAGTACTTACGTTATTATGCCCTCTCAGGTCAGCATCTACAGTATACTGGGATAGGTGCTCCATATGTGTTTTTTGTCTGTTGTTAACCCCATGTGATGTATTTTCCACTATACGTTTTCCCTGATGGCAAACCTGTATCTTTCCTTTGGCGGAGCCTGCTCTGCCAGTAGTTGCAGTATTTGTAGAGTTCCTCCCCTCCGGGTAGAAACTACCACGGGGGCTTCTTTCCATATGTAGTACTTCCTGGTTGGTAAGTCCATGTGACATATTCTCCACATGTAAACCTCCCCTTCAGGCAGGATGTGGTCTCCGCGGAGTCTTTTCCCTGTGGAGAAAAGAACACCTTCACCAATGCGAATACATCTGGCCCAAGTTGAATTCTCGTTTTCGTGGGAGAAAAAGAAGAGAAAAGGCCGAAGCAACTGGTGCAGCCTGTACCCATTGTAAGTACGTTTTGCTCCAATGAGTGACCATGTGACATATGTGGGGCATTGGGGCTGAATGCACTTACTACTATGCACGCAGTGGCCTACCTGCACCGCCGATCCATGTAACAGTTCAGCTGGTTGTGGCATTTTGTATAGGGACCCCTAGTGTCACTACATCGACACAAAGTCAAGTGAGTTACAGAGAGGGAACATCTTGGTTACTGTTGTACTGTTGTAAGAGGGAACGAGATGTTGTGTCCCTCGTGTCACAACACTGAACTACCCACTGAAATGGCCGGGACTCTGTCTCGGCTCTTCAGCAGAAACCTGATTGAGTATGTCATGCAAATTCCACTCGCCAATTTCTCAAATATCAGAGGTGTTTGGGGCTCCCAAGCACAACCCCTAGTGTCACTATGTCAACTCAACATCTCGTTCCCTCCATCAGGGGAAGGAGGTTACAACAGTAACCAAGACGGTCAACTGGGTTTCATGTTAACTGGTAACCTTCTTCCATTTTACACCAGATGTGAATGACCGGCCGCAGATTTGTTGATTCCGAAAATCATGCTTCTGACTCAATATTTTTCTCTCCATTAAATATAAACTAAGTACATGATGCTGGCATCATTGTTCAGATTAAAATTAAGTGGTATTATTAGATAAAACGGCAGAAGTACACAAGATTAAAATCATAATAATTAAATAAATATTCGAGATTCGAAATTGGCCATCAATTATATGATAAGCACAACACCACAGCTACTAGACAGCAACAGTTTAATGGGACATCTTTGTATTCACTTTGTGTGTTCAGTGTGAAATGGTGCATAGAACTACTAAGCAACTAAAGGCCTCTCTCACCATTGGCTAATGTTAATGAGTCCACCATCAGGAGAACACTGAACAACAGTGGTATGAATGGCAGGGTTGCAAAGAGAAAGTCACTGCTTTACAAAAAGAACATTGCTGCCCGTCTGCTAAAGATCATGTGTACAAGCCAGAAGGCTATTGGAAAACATTTTTGTGGACAGATGAGACAAAATATAATTTTTTGGTTTAAATGAGAAGCATTATGTTTGGAGAAAGGAACACACTGCATTCCAGTATAAGAACATGGTGGTGGTAGTATCATGGTTTGGGCCTGTTTTGCTGCATCTGGGCCAGGACGGAACAATGAATTCTGAATTATACCAGCAAATCTAAAGGAAAATGTCAGGACATCTGTCTGTGAACTGAATCTCAAGAGAAATTGGGTCATGTAGCAAGACAACGACCCTAAGGATACAAGTCGTTCTACCAAAGAATGGTTAAAGAAGAATAAAGTTTATGTTTTGGAATGGCCAAGTCAAAGACCTGAACTTAATCTAATAGAAATGTTGTGGAAGGACCTGAAGCAAGCAGTTCATGTGAGGAAACCCACCAACATCCCAGAGTTGAAGCTGTTCTGTACAGAGGAATAGGCTAAAATTCCTCCAAGCCGATGTGCACCACTGATCAACAGTTACCAGAAACATTTAGTTGCAGTTATTGCTGCACAAGGGGGTCACACCAGATACTGAATGCAAAGGTTCACATACTTTTGACACTCACAGATATGTAATATTGGATAATTTTCCTCAATAAATAAAATACCAAGTATAATATTTTTGTCTCATTTGTTTAATTGGGTTCTCTTTATCTACTTTTAGGACTTTTGTGAAAATCGGACGATGTTTCTGGTCATGTTTATGCAGAAATATAGAAAATCCTAAAGCGTTCACAAACATTCAAGCACCACTGTAGATCAACATCATAAAATCAGAAAAACAAAGTAGCCAAAATTACCCATCATTGCCCATTGTCAACGAGTTTACGTCACTGTCACGGTTTGTCATGTTGGTATGCAATAGGTTATTGTGTCTAATAGTGTGCCATACTGCAGACCACCAGACTATAACTATTTGTTCAAACTGCAAAAGAGGGGTTGATTAATTTAATACTCTGATGACCTTTCAAATCTCTGAAGGGCTTGTGGTGAACATTCTACACATGAGCAGTGGGTAAGTAAAAGTGAGTGTCGATATTTATGTCTGAATATATTCATAGATATAGATTGTTGTTCATTGAATTACTGACTAATTTTATGATATCACATATTATTTAGGTGTAGCGTTTCGACGAGAAAATTACATTTCACACAATGTCACAATCAGACAAGACTATCAGGTTCTAAACTAAGACACAGGTTGACATGGACACACTGCTGGATTAAATGCACCATTTCATACCGAACACACTCATGTGAATACAAAGACGCCCCTTCAAATTGTCACTGTCTAGTAACTCAAATTAATTGTGCGCTATGGTGTTGTGCTGATCATATTATTAATTGCTGAGTTTGAATCTCCAACCTCGGTTATTATTATTTATCTTTTAATCTTGCGCACATGTGACATTTGATCTAATAACACCACTTATGTTAATATTTACAGTGATGCCAGCCTCGTGTAGTAAGTTTACATTTAATGGAGAGGAAAATATCAGAAGCATGATTTTCAGAATTGAAGAATCTGCGGCCAGTCATTCACATTTGGTGTAAAACGAAAGAAGGTCACCAGTTAACATGAAAACCAGTTGAACCGTAACACCGGGAAAGTAATTCGTTTTTTTTGTGTGTCAATTCTTTTATTTTTGCAATTCTGTTCAGTTGCACTAATGTCACAGATATTACATACTTCAGCTTTAAGTGTGATTCGAGTTGCTCAGTCACTAAAGCCTTCATTGATCTTTTTAGTGTGAATAAACTTGCTCATGTGGAAGGCAACAGCCATTGTCTAAAATGTGCACACCTTCTCACAAATTAGTTATAAGTAGAGCCATAACGTTAGGGAGTGTATTGTTGCCAGTCATAAAGAGAAGTGGGCACTAACAGCATGAGCAAACAAATAGAGTGGAAACTTGTGGCCTTGTGAAGTCATGTGACCTGACTTGTCACTTTTGACTGCTTGCTGAGTGTTTCTTAATGGAATAGTCCAACCAAAAATTACATTTCTTTAATTATTTACTCCCCCTCATGTTTTATACCTGCAAACTTGAGGAGAAATAATGAAGACTCTGCTGTTTTTATTTTCTTCACACAATTACAATGAATGGTCACTTTTAAGGCTTTGAAGCTTCATAAAAGGATGCCTTCTGTGTTCAATGGAAGACAGAAAGTCATACAGATATGGAAAAACATTTAAATCAACTGTTTTAATTTTTGGGTGAACAATTCTAGTAACATGCATTTGGATTTTCAGTTGTCACATGTATGCACATACAGCAGGCACTGCCTGACTCAATTAAGTCAAGAGCTTGTAGAAACCATTGATGGAGCGAAAATAACATCCTCTAACAAATCATGCTAGCACTCTAATTTACACTGCAAATTTTGCCTCGTGTTCAGAAATTGGGCGATAGGAAATTTATTCGCCAGTTTTACTGCTTACACAGCACTGCTGCTCCGAACTTCGAAAAGATTTACTACCTTGGCAAACAAAATACCACACAAACAATGTTTGAGAAAATCAGTCAATTTCTTTTGCATATTTTATGACAAAATAGCTATGTGGTTTGTAGTAAATGTTCTATTTATGTCAGGCCTTCATTTGAAAGTATTCCTATTATTGCAAGCCCTTTCGTCATTTAATTGCATGCAAGATATGCATTCCAGGATATGAGTCACATCTTATCTGTAATTGCATTTTTGAATAGGAGTGAATGAGAGATCACTATGTAATACTACTAGTGAAAATGTAGTTACAAATGTAATAAATATTTTTTTCCTCAATTACATTTTTCAATATCAAGAATGTTTATTTTAGCAAGTAATTGTGATTTTTTTTTTTTTTTTACTAGAGTAAAATAGAGGTTGATTGTTAAAGAATTTGCTAAGCATTTCTTTGTTAAAGAAATAACTAAGGTGATGTAAAAAAAAACTTTTATCAACTGATCATTTTTAAAATCGATTAATAGAATGTTCAAAAAATCATATTATTTCATACTGTGACGGGCACAGATAGAGACAACAAGAGTCTACAAAATTAATAAAATTCCAGATGCAGTTTGTTTTTCACCCAAAATCACAATAACAATCAGACAGAAATAACATTTAGTTCATAATGTTGGACTTGTGTTAAAAAAGGGTTGTATGTTCATTTTGTGCTAACACATTGTGTTCCTGGTCATATTGCATATATTATCACAATATATTACATTAGAACTTATTATCAACTTGTTTTTTACTTATTTCTGAACATATTTAAATATAATATATATATATATATTTATTTATTAATTTATTGATAGAAGGATAATAATAAAAAAACGGTCCAGTGAAGGGCACTCCCTGTGGGGGGGAGAAAAAGAAAGTATATCAGTATTACATAATGTAATGCATTGGCAGAGCAGGAGCAGACGAAGATAAGACAACGAATTTGATGTAGAACCCAAGTGCAGTTTAATTATGTAAAGTAATGGCAGACCTTGGCCTTGGGGCAGGGGCGAACATTAACTTTGAGGCAGGGAAACCAGGGGACAAGATGAGGCTAGAGACCACGGGAGACCAGAGGGTGCTAGAGCCCATGGCGGAGCAGAGCGAACCAGGCGACCAGGGCAGAGCTGGAGAGAGGCCAGGAGGCCAGGGTGGATCCAGCGGATGGCCAGGAGCGTGGAATGACGAGACCGGTGAGGGCTGAGGATCAGAGCCTGACGAGGCTACGTGGCATGGCGAGGCTGATGTAGAATGCTGTACCTTCAAGGGGCAGAGCCATTGAAATTTGTTATTTTTTTTAATTAACAAAAACAAACATGTGACACGTAATAAATTAATTTTCCTATTTCTTGCATACTGAACAGTTATGAGGGGTCACTGAATTATCAGCACAGCTGTGATTACCATCAGCCTCTGTGATATTGCTCATATTACAGAAACATTAAAACATTAAACATAATTCACCAAACACAGCTATGATGACACGTTGTTTTTATGTTGCACTTCGGCTCTTGGATCTCACCAAGATCAGCTCTCAAATCCTGCTTTGTTAACAAGGCAAATCTTCATGGCCATCTACGTAGTGTATAAATTGGATACAGTGCGCAGCGGAGTGGTATATAATAAGCAGGTACACTGTTATATAACCCCACAAAGTCCATCAGCTGTCTGCCACCATTTACGGGGGAGCAGATTCTGCGGAGGACCTTGCGGCATCCTTCTAGTTCACTTGTAATTAGCTTCATTAGTGAAAGTTCACCGCTGTGGGAATGTTGTCTCTCAGGTGCCACAGACCAGAGCTACAAGCAGGTGGAAGTAATCTGCTGTAATCACCTTCTTACAGATTCTCCAGGATCGCAGTAATGACTTTTAGCTCCCACAAAACTTTTGCCGCATATTTTGCATCTTTCGAGTTTCTATGGAGCAATCCTGCTGTATGTGGATTCAAAGGCTATCAAGTTTCCTGAGAAAAGTTGGCAAGTAAAACATGAATCATTCCTAATTATGCCTCCGGAGAGGCAGGTCAGAAATGAGGTTTTCTGGAGATTAGAGAGAATCTGAGATATTTGCTTGGGCCAAATCTTCCATGATTTTTAATAGAATATGATGAGAATACATGGAGCTGCTGCCTGATTATTTGTAAGAATATTCATGTAACTTCATAACATCTACACTGTAAAAAATGTCTGTAATTTTAATGGTGAAAGAATAAAAATGCTACAGAAAAAAAACGCTCACTGATTAACAAGTATTAACTGTAAAATATACAGTAAAAAAATTAATATATTTGAAAGGACAATTTTTTTCAAATATTTGTTTTTACATTAAAATGCTGTAAAAATGACATTTAGATGTAAAAAGTATGATTTTCCTGTAGAATTAATTAAAAAAATGTACATTATGTTTAACAAGAGATTACATGTACTTTTTACAGTAAATTATTGTTAAAATTACAATAAAAAGAAACAATAATTGGCAGATCCACAATTCCCTACATGACCCATCATATTTCATTATATTTTATGTAAATAGTTATGTTTCTTCTTATTTTTAATATCAGTTAGGTACATTGGGGTGTTCTGTGTTATATTTGATGTAGTTTATTTCATGTTTATTGCATTATTTAAATCTCACATGTGCTATCCTGATGGTGTTTAGTGTTTGTGTGAGTGACACTGAGCACTGTCTCTATATGTTTATTGGTCATTGTTCCTGGAAGAACCACTATTGGTGAACTTCATGTCATCATGTGCTCTTTTGTCATTTTTACAGTGATTAAGAATACCGTACGAAGTAAAAAGCGGATTTTTACAGTTTCAGAAGTTTACAGTTTATTACTTTTCTTTAACTGTAAATTTAACAGAATTTACTTTGGTCATGTAAATTACAACAGTTTTAAACTGTAAAATGTACAGGATCTTCTGTAAAATTATTTACATTTTTACTGAATTTTTTACCTAATTATTCTGGCAACCACAGCTGCCATTTCTTTTTTTTTTTTTAAACAACAGGATTTTTTTTGTTTGTTTGTTTTTGTTATTGTTTTTGTTGTTTTCCTCACTGAATAAAAGTGGTAACCCGTAGTTGTTACTTCAGGATCAATTCTAACCCAAAATGTACATTTCCACATGAGCACTATTCGGCACGGTGTGATATACCACTCTCGGCCTGGAATTCTTGACACGATTAGCTAATCGTACTCAACCATATTCAACTGTACTGGTAGAATGGCTTTAGTATATGGCAAATCATTCAATTTCAATTTGCTAATGCTAAGGTAACTTAAGTGTGTTTAGCTGTTTCCAGCTTGCCAAGTTCGCTATTTGGGTGAAGTTAATCAAAGTCAATAAAAAATGGGGATGTGAGGCAATAATTTGACATGGTACAAGCTGTGAGGTCATCGTCTGTGCTCCGTGATCGCTATTGGGTCCTTCACTAACACATAACGTGCGAGAAATAGCAGCCGGTGGAGATCCTGGTGCCCCCCTAGGGTAAGATGGTGCCACCCTAGGGAGTTGGAGCCCTACGCAGACTGCGTAATATGTGTATAAGGTAACAGTGGCAGTACTGAACCACGCTAACTGGCCAAGATTAGCACAGAAAACACGTTTTTGTGATGAGCACTGTTCAATCCGAAGGTCGAAAAGTGGCCTATGCCTTCAAAAGACTTGGAATATGATGCAAGGACTACTTTTATTACATTTTTGGGTGCTTTATTAAGTGTTAAATTGAGTGACAATCCACTGCTATTGTTCTGAATTCAGACAATAGCACTTGATAAAGTTATTATTAAATTGTCTCCTTTTGTGTTCCGCTGAAGGAAAAAAGTAATAGGGGCTTGGTGAACACAACAGAATTTTGGGTGAACTATTCCTTAAGGTAACGATAGCAAGTTTTTACACTTTTTACAATGTTACATTAAAAAACTAAACAAAGTAAACACAAAGTAAAAATGTTTGAAAGATTTTATTTATTTATTTATGTATACCCCGCTCTCTGTAAACATTAAAAAAGATATTGGGGATATCATGTTGTTGGAAAGAGCGTGTTTGGTTGTGGTAGCCAAAGTATTGAGGCTGGAGTCTAACTCAGTTGATTAGCCTAGTGGGAAATAGCAAAACATTTGAAATTGCTCCCAGCTTTTATATATATATATGTATATATGTGTGTATGTGTGTGTGTGTGTGTGTGTGTGTGTGTGTATATATATCGCTGATCAGTGTAAATACAAAATCTACTACTGCAAAATGCTAAATAAACCACAATTTCAAGTGACTGAGAATGAGATCCAGATCACAATACTTCGTGACATTACAATGAGCAAGATGTTGCCCCTAAAGAGTGTGGTTATCAGTGACAATAAGCTGTGTAATGTGCTTCTCTTATTTAATAGCTGCTTTGAAGTAGATTGTATGTTAGTTTAAAGATCTGTCACGCTACCAACCCCAGAGTCTCCACTCCATCACCAGGAAAATAACAATTAGGACTGTGATGATAGACTGTGCTGTGGCCTTTTGCTTTTATGGAAAAGTCACCTGATTGGCTGAGATTTAATGCTGGGTCTGAGAGTTCACAGACTTCATAGATCTTTCATTGGTCTGCACATTTCACAGATATCATGGTGTGAGTTTTCATGGAGAAGTATGAATATGACAAAAATGTAAGTACAATTGACTCAAATGATTTATCACCCACACATTTTAATGTTGCATGAACTGTTGATTTGTTTTTTAGGGAGTTAAGTTAGCTTAGTCATGCATAGGGGAAAAAGATGAACACAATGTGTGCATGTGTCTGAATGGAGGTAAGGACAAGGTAGCTGCTGTGTGTGTGTTTGTGAGTAGTGTAGTCACTGACATCACACTAACAAGGTGTCAAACTCTAATATAGTGGGTCAAATATAAAATAATGTGCACAGCTGCCCAGCTCTTTTCAACATCAGTTTCTAGACACACCATCCATTCTCATCAAAAGATAGAAATGTCTTTCATTTTTAATATAAAATAATGGTAATTCTATTGGCAAGCAAATCAATATTTTTCTTAATTGTATTAAATAAAGTATGTAATAACATCTGCAATAACACTATTGACTCTATCATTAACCATACTGTATATCTACCGCTAACCCTACCCATACCCCAACTTTGGTATCCGTAAATGTGAATCTCATGAGAGTTTTGAAGAACAACACTTACAGTATGCACAAAATAAGTACATTGTGTCAAATGTTTATTTTTTCAGAGCAAGTACATAGTAGAGAATGACACAATATAAAGAGGGACGAAAAACAATAATTTTTTGTCCAGTTCTGTTTGGTGATGCTGGTGGCACAGAAATACCACACTTCAGCTTTAAGGTAACAACAAGTGCACATTTTCACTTTTTACAGTGAATCAAGCCCATCAATATGACAAGTCAGACTCCTGTCCACATACAGTAATGTTAGATAGACCTGAAATAGACCTTTCCTCAACTTTACTGCAAAGGAGTTTGTTTCAGTACCATGGACAGCGCACAGTGCTGAAATCTCCTTTATCATTGCTTGCTCTTTCAGTATATAGTGTTTTTTTGTTTGTTTGTTTGTTACAATTTGCTTTATTTCCCTACCTGGCCAGTATTAGTATTTTGTATTTCTTTTGACATATTTAGAAATTATGTACTTTTTAATTATTTTTAAAGTGTATGATATTTTGCTAGTTAAAATAATACTCCAGGTTCAATACAAGTTAAGCTCAATTGATAGCAATAGTGGCATAATGTTGTTTACCACAGAAATTATTTCGACTTGTCCAATCTTTTCTTTAAAAACAGCAAAAATCTGGGTTACAAATCTGGATTGTTTTTAAGTGAGTCACTTACGATGGAAGTGAATGGGGCCAATTTTTTTAAGCGTTTAAAAAGGCAGAAATGTATAAAAGCACTTACATTCATTCTTTTGTTAAATCTTATGTTGTATTTGAGCTGTAAAGCTCTTTGAAATGTCATTTTAATAGTTGTTTTAGGGTTTCTAGCTTTACGTCATCATGGCAAGTTGTAATATTAGACAGAAATAGTTAGTAAGCGATTTAATCACACTAAAATAATGTTAACGCATATAGTTTTTACTTTTTTTTACTATACTTTTAAAAAGTATTTTAGAATTTACAGATTAGCTCCACTGTAAATTCCTCATTTTAATAGTGATTAATTTTTTATTTATTTTTAAAGAAAAGGAGGTTGTGTTGCATTAAGCAAAATAAATGAACAATTGAATCCAAGCAGACCTGACTTAAGATTTTAAGAGTGTTATATTTCAAAAGCACGCTCATTAATTAGTGCAAATAACTGCTTATTTTTAGCTTTTACAATAGAGTGAATGCAAACAAGGTTTCTGAATGCATGCCCTCAACTGTGTACTGCAATGCATGAGGATAGTAGGACTGACAGGCCTTTAAAAAGCTATACAAAGACCTAAAAGTACACCGTATTACACATCTTGCCTTAAATGAGCTATGCGTCACCATTCACACTAAGCAGTGGAGCTGTGGAAGTTATTGAGGGCTGTGTCATTTGAATAAATTCCAGCACAAAATGTTTTCAATAGCGTTTTCTGGCACTCAGCTGTCAAGACCTTATTGGCTGTTTGGTTTCATGAGGCTCTCTGGGGATTGAGTCTCTATGAGGCTGTGTAGAATATAGTGGGTTGGTAGTGTAAGAGAATTGATATTGTGATAAACACAACAAGAGCTTTCAGACACAATGGATAAGTCATCTTTGAATGCAAAAAAAAAAAGAAAATAAATCGTAACATGTCAAATACTCCAATTGAGGATGCATAATCTCTGCTGCTGTTTGCTAGTAGTGATTGGCATTATCCAATTGTTATAAAAATGTTACTGTGCTATATTGTTGCATATTAGAAGCCACACTAAATGGCCTGTCTTTCTGCTGGAGTGGTCTCTTTGTTCCAGTAGTTGCATTATTAACTGCTTATTTGAACATCTCATGATGACTTACTTTCTTATGTGGAACATGAAAGAAGAGCCTCAGTCACCTTTACTGTATGGAAAGTGATAATGAAATGTAATGATGACTGAGGCAAACATACTGCCTAACATCTCCTTTTGTTCCATGGACGAAAGAAAGTCATACAGGTTTGGATGAACTAACACTTTAAAATGTAGTGGACATGAAATAATTTTAGAAAGTTGACATGACCTGTGGTAATATGCTTTACTTGATCTAAAACTATTTTAAGCAGCAATGTGTTCATTCTATTACAATGCAAGCTGTTGTAATGACCGTACTGCATGTGAAATATATGTACTTTTAAAGAAAATTATTTGTCACACCGCAGGGCCATTTAAAGAAATGTTCAGGGTGCAATGTTGATTACCAAAAATGGTCCCTTGGTTATTTAAATGAAAGCCAAAATCACGGTTACAGTAATGACAATATACTGTGAATGGGCCCAGTCCATAAACATATAAAAAACACACTGCTTCAAAAGTACAGACATGAGACATAAACATTATATGTGTAAATATTTGATTGACTTTAATGTGACAAAATCACATAGTAACAATATCTGTGTAAAGTTACTATAGGCTATATCTAGTATTACATCTTTGTTGTCATAACAACGCTGGCGATTTTGTACATGCTGTAATGCCGGTAGATCCTGCGTTTTATCTCACTAAAATCATGTTTACTGTAACACATATAATGTTTACATTTTGTGGCCATACTTTTTAAACAATGTGTATTTTTAATATTTATGGACTGGCCCATTTACAATAGTGTAAGTGCCTTATTGTAACCACATTTCTTTAAATAAACAAGGGACGAGTCAAAACTATTATTGTGTTTATCAACATTTAATTGGTATTGCTTAAGTTTGACTTTTTTCATTCAATCATTGGAACACTCTTTACAAAAAATTTCCATGGTAACAATAGTTTCTGCCCAAACAGTATTTAATATAATTTTACTACTGTAAATTTGTAACTAAATGAATGTGGGTCTCCTTTAAACAGTTTAAGATGCTTTGGGAATCTTTCTGTCATTTAAATTGATTTATTTTTTAATCTTATATATATATATAAATGATGGTCGATTTGAAATTATTTTTCGATTTGAACATTCTTTCAAATAAACTAGTGAAGCCAAAAGGTGATTAGAATTTTACTCTTTGTGGTAACATCTAAATTAGCTGGTTTGCTTCAAGTAAAGCAAACAAAATTATTTATTTTTTTAAGTAACTAATTTCTTCAGGAGTAATTTAAAACAGATCAATATGCAAGTCCTTTTTTACTATAAATTCTCCTCCCTGCTCAGTAGGTGGCAATATGCACAAATGTGAATTGCCAAAAACACAAGAAGAATGTGAAAGTGAAAGTGGAGATTTATATTAAGAAATGACTTAAATATTTATCTGTATGTAACACACACCTATCATATCACTCTGGAAGATATGGATTAAACCACTGGAGTCGTATGGATTACTTTTATGCTGCCTTTATGTGCTTGTGAAGCTTCAAAATGTTGGTCACCATTCACTCGCATTGAGAGAACCCACAGAGCTGAAATATTCTTCTAAAAATCATAATTTGTATTCTGCAGAAGAAAGAAATTCATACATATCTGGGATGGCATGATGGCGAGTAAATGATGAGAGAATTTTCTGGCTGAATTATCCCTTTAAACAGGGGTGTAACAGACATTTTAAAAGTGTGAGTAGATGGCTCGCCCTGACCCAACACTTACAGTAAAGTAATTACTATATATATATATATATATATATATATATGAGTATGATGTAAGTATCATATTAATATATATATATACATATTATTTACTTTTAATATTTGTAGTATTTTAAAGATTCAAGTATTGCAAAATATTTGCTAAATTATTTTGCGCTTGCTTCTTTTTCACACATGGCAATAAAATACTGAGCACAAGCTGGTCCGGAATAAATAATTTAATCAATTACAATAATGACAAACCATTTAAATTTTTTACTCTGTGTTTGTGCATTGTGGGATTTAAATGTATCCAAGTGGCTCGAGTGGTTTGACTACGTTCACCAACATTCGTTCAGATCCATTTGATTCAGTGACCATTTAGAGTTAGTCACTGAATCAACGATCATGATCATGAATGAGACTTGAGCAGATGTTTTAAGCATTATAAGAACAAAAGCAAATATATTATTTCCCTACAGTTTGTAAGCTACTGAGCATGATTTTGATCAAAAGACATCAATAATAGTCATATATTATTTTAAATTTCAACAACGTCCATTATTTTTCATGTATAAAAAAACGTGTCTACATATCTATTTACTTCAGTAAAATGAACACAGCAGATCAATCTTTTTTCCTACAGTTTGTTGACTGCACACCAACATAGAGGTAAAAAAGGAGCTGATATTAAAAATAGCTTTACATATTTAACACATATTAAGCAATCTGCTTAAATTGGCAAAAACAACCGATCAAACTATTACCTTACAAGCATAATTTAAAAAGGATAACTTGATGCAGAGCTGATATAAAATCCACTTACAATGTGTGCTTAAAGAAGGATTGTCCTTCTTTGCATTTCACGTAATGCTGCCAATCAAGAATGGTATGCCGATAAATATCTCTTGCTTGTGTGTTCCTCATCTCTCGGTTATTAATTTAGATCAACAACAATGGTGATAAAAACATGGATAAATTAGCATTTTTGAAAGCAACTTGGTAGAAATTTGATTAGACTGTCTGACTGACAGTAAAGGTTATTTCGGCTCATGAATCTCACCTGTGATTGGCTGGATGGTCGCTCAATCATCCCAAAGTTTCGCCCACTTTCTCCATGGTTGCTACGCCCTTGTTTTTAAGGTAACAATTGCAGGTTTTACATTCCATGGTCACTAAGCAGCAGTCCTATCATCAAAGCCTAAATTGAGATGTGCATCACAATATGAACATATGTTTATTTGAAATCACCTAATAAAAATATCAATTTTTTTCCGATTGTGAAATCAATGAACATCTGCTCTTGATTATGCAATGCCTAAACAAACATCATAAAGACCCTTGTGACACACACACACACACACACACACACACACACACACACACACACACACACACTTTCCAGGGCTAAATCTTAAGTGCTAGTGGTCTATTCACAGTCACTCAAAACAGTTTTGTCTGATCTTGTATCCTCTTAACACGACTGTCCAGAAGCTTGCTTGCTTACTTAAAGTTTCCTGTATCTCAAACAGCTTATAAATTTCCTTTCTCCTTGCTAGATGGCCTCTTGGTGGATGGTTTTCTTAATACTGGAGCTGAATAGGATTTAATGTAATCCCACTCAGGGAACAGATGGACTGATAGCATTCGCCTGCCTTAATACAGATCTACGTTTAACCCATGGGCTATATTTATACCCCCCAGTGCAGCCCCTCCCAAAGTCTCTCAATGTCTTGAAGACTTGGATCATCTCTAGACAACATCAATTTCCCACCAGGAATGTTATAGTCCGGATCAGTTCTACTGCTCACAACCTTTTGCGTTGGATCAATCGCGCTCTCCAATACATAAGATTTCAGGTCTTCAGCCCGTGTCTTTTTGCGCGTCCAGGTAATCAGCTAAATGAAATGCCCGAGAGTGGCATATCCACGCTGTAATGAGATTAGGCTATTCCCGCGACACGGCAGGCGTAATGTCACTCTTTTAAATTCATTCGTCCTGTGAAACATCGATGTCCACTATTAAGGCAGCGTAGACCACATATAGGTATATTAAACTTATCAACGCGCTGGATGTTGCATTGCCACCGAACTTCGTGAAATCTTCACGCTGCGTGGGTATCTACGCTGTCCACGGGAGTGAATTAAAGACAGAGGGCAGCAGAGCTCGAATAGCCGACAGGTCGGGATGTGTTCAGTACACTGAGGAGTAGTTTGTGATACTCACCAGCCGTCTGTGGAGGATTTGCATGGCTTTGATACTCACGCGGTAAGTCGCTCATTGAATCGCTGCGCGTGAAGAAAAGTTGGCGAGATTTTGATCGCAACGCGACTACACATTTGGATTGTTATTCCAGTGGTTGGCAGGTCTCTAGATAAGCAGGTGAGTGAATAAGTGAAGGGTTATTTCTTGGGGTCGCCAGTGTAGAATCACATTTTGCGCTCGGTTTGTATGTGAGGTGAATTGTGTCGCGTGAAGACAAACACGCGCTGGCTTGATGTCGGTTATTTGCGCGTGCGGCGGCGGGGAAGTGTTGTGAATTGCGCACAGAACGCATTGACACTCGCATTTGAAATATGTATTGATGGAGAGAGAAAAAAAATCCACAACTAGTACCTGACACAGTTTCCTTGCCTGACACGAGGAATGCTTCAACAGGACCTAGGATTACCGTTTGTTCATCCTATTACGCCGCACATTTCTCGCAATCTGTTGCCTCCACGTTTTTATACATTTAAACGAAAGTGACACAGAAATCTATTAAATCACTTATTCAGATGTCGTATCACCGATTTAGACTCTTTAAATGTTAAGGAGCCATGGCGTTACGAGACATGGACAGTTCATTGCTTTCAACCGTTGGACCACCCTTTACAAAAAATACAATAAAAATAAATATAAATTACAAGTACAATGGTAAACACTATTTTAATGCTATTTTACTACAGTAATGAAAAAAACTGTCATTTTAAATGTTCTTTTTATGACATTGGTGGCAACTTTTTAACAGACAAACAGTTTTACAGTAACAATAATTGTAGTATGCTGACTATATTTTGTCGATATTACTGTTACTACATTAGGTTACAACAATGAAATCAGGTAGAAATAGCACCATGCATGATTCCACTCTTCACATTGTATCACGCTACTATCCCAATACCAGCAATTTAAAGGGATAGTTCACCCAAAAATGAAAATTCTCTCATTTACTCACCCTCATGCCATCCTAAATGTGTATAGGACTTTCTTTCTTCTGCTGAACACAAATATTTTTAGAAGAACTTTTCAGCTCTGTCGGTCCATGCAATGCAAGTGAATGGACTCCAGTGGTTAAATCTATATTTTCACAAGTGATACAATAGGTGTGGGTGAGAAAGTGATCAACATTGAAGTAATTTTTTACTATAAATTATCCTCCCTGCCCATTAGGTGGCGATATGCACAAATAATGCTTCTCAAATCATGGATTAAACCACTGGCAGTTTATGGGTTATTTTTATACTGCCTTCATGTGCTTTTGGTGCTTCTAAATTTTGTTCACCATTCACTTGGATTGTATGGACCTAAATAGCTGAGGTAGTTTTCTGAAAATCTTCATTTGTATTCTGCAGAAGAAAGAAAGACATGTAAATCTGGCATGCCAGGAGGGTGAGTAAGTCAAGTCAAGTCAACCTTTATTTATAGAGCACATTTAAAAACAACAGAAGTGATGAGAGAATTTTCATTTTGGGGTGAACGATCCCTTTAAGTTATTCCTTCTGTTTTCTTTTAGACATTCTGATTTCAGAGGAATAAACTATCAACATTCTTAAAAGAAAACATCTTCACCCAAATCAAATCCTGCCTACACTGTAAAATGTTTGTGATTTGTGCCCATACAGTATGTATTACTTTAATTTGACCAGTTAGGCTACTTGTAGATGTTACCAAAGGCAAGGTAAACACAGAGTTATTAGTTTCCATATGCTGCTGGTCATCCACACAAATCAAAAGGCGACGATATAAACGGGCGGATCTACCGGGGTGGTATGTGTTGGCAAATGTCATCCTAAGAAAAAGCTCAGAGAGGGTTAAAGGCCGATTGCGGACGACGTGCGGGAGAGAGAGATCGTTCACGAATATGTCCGTTGTCTTATGTGTTTGTATTTTGAGTTTTACATTAAACGTATCATTTTATATGTCAAGCCGGTTTCTCGCCTCTTCCTTGCCCATGAACTTGATCTGTTCTACAGTATTACATATAAATGCAATTATATTTTCATTGATTTTGACATTGTGTTGGGGTTTATTCATGTCAAACTGCCTAAACTCTCACCGAACGCACAAATGACTACAGAACAACTGATTGATTACAGCAGCAACCAATACCCTTATTGTTTACAGTAGCAGCCAATCACAGAATCGACCAATCGTCTACCTACTATTGCAGCGCATGTAGTGTTTGGGCTCTCTCGAGCTTATTTCCTCAACAAAAATAACCACATGGACAAATATGTGGAAAAATTTCTCAGTTTTTTCCAAGTATTCACTGAATGATTATTAGATACATCGCTGTTAGTTATGTGTTGAGACAGTTTAATAGACAATGTCTTGGTAATGCAGTTTTATCACAAATTCATGGACATTTATAATTTGATTGTGACTCCAATTAATGAACTAGTACAAGTTGCAATGAAGCTTGGTACCTTAATCAATAAGAACTACGCATAGGCGCTTACTTCATTAACTGCATGCCACCCCCTTGCCACCCCATGCCATGCCAAAAAAAAAATATTCTAGATCTGCCCCTAGATATAAAGTGTCAATTGATATAGATTTTGCTATATCGTGTATATCGCAATATGTAAACATCCATGTGCTCAGCGTATGAATATCTATCAGCAGGCAGGGCTACAAGTGAGACTGAGAGAATTAAAGAGACATGGACATGGTTTTTCCGGCACTGAAAGTGTCAGTGACATTCAGTGACATTCATCTTGCATCGTTCGACACTTCATAAGCACTAAATTTGCTTCTCATCTGGCACGCGTATCTGTGTGTCTGCGTTGAGTGTTACACGCTATCTCTGGAGCATGCAGATGCATGTGAGTCCAGTAGGTTTTTTGATATTTGTGCACCAGAGACGGAAGAATGCTGATCGATGATATTTCTGTATTTCTAACATGATTTCTTTTTATTCATATTGGTTATTTTTACATTTCCAATGTGGCCAAAAGCCAAGCATCCGTTGAATTTGAGTTATGCCCTACATGCCTGAGATTCTGTATTTTTCTGTGCACCCTCCCCACTCATTGTGTTTTGTGGTTGATTCATTGCTGGGCTGCCCATCATTGTTTCACTGTCTCTGGCTGTCTCATTAAAGACATTGGCTAATAGGATTTTGTCCTGTTCTTAGGCAACCATAGTAAATGCTCATTTAGCTGGAGCACCCTCATCAAATGGGGCCTCTGTAATCAGACACTTGGGGACGTTCATCCCTCCAATTCATCTTGGCCACCTGGTCTAAGCTCCACAGAGGGCTTGTGGGATAAAGCAAGCCTGTCATTGAAAAGAAATGTCATTTGACACCAGTGTTGAGGAAGGTACTTAAAACTGGAGCTTGTCAAGCCACAAGTTTCTCATTAGGGATGGGACGATATGGTTTTCTCACGATGTCTGTCAATGTTTGAACTAATGTGTACAATTTACATATAATAGCATTAAGTTTACATTAATTCAGGGGCGTAGATTCTAGGGGGGATTGGGGGGGGAGGTAACCCCCCCAATATTTATACCATGGCGTGGCGATTTCAGACACAGCTTAATTTTTTTTTAACCCACCCGTGCTATTCGGGATTAAAATTTAATATTTGTTAGACTTTTTTAATAGACTGTAAAGAACAGAGAGGATATTGAAAGACACATTATTTAATAAAAGTGGAGTGCGGGATCTCATCTTTGATGGACACATATTACACAAAAGAAATTGTCAGTTTTAATCTCAGGCACTTTTTAACAAAACAATTTTTGTAGGCATTTTCTAGGTATTCCAGTGATTAAATTTCTTAGTGCTAAATTCAAGCACTTTAAGCACTTAAGGACCTTGTGCGAACCTTGTAAACAGTGTAGGAAAAAGTGCATTGGGGTTAAAATGAAGACTACCTGTAGGAGGTGGTCTGAGCTTAGTTGCAATGGAACCGTGGCATGGTTTGTATGAGTGAGAAAGCAACCTGTACTTGGGTCCACACTTGTTCAGGAAGTAAAATGTATTGCATCATGAGTGGCAGGGAAATGCTGTTGTACACAGAAGTGAGTTGCCTTTTGTTTACAGTATGTGCACGAGTGAGCAAACAACCAGCTATGTCCTCGAAAAATATATTTTATAAGCATCAGATATAGTCGTCTCCTCCTGGACATGCATATCTGCTGAATTACACCATGCAACGTAGAGGTAGACCAATATATCAGTTTTACCGATTAATCTGTGCCGAGAGTTGCTTTTTGGAACTCTGTGAATCTGTGCATATATTTTTTTAATTATCTTTATTTAAAAATTCGAGAATTAGGAAAATTGTGTCTACTCGAGTACTCCAGGGTCAATGACATGTACATCACTGTATATATAATAACATTCCTGACAAATGTCTTTGGCTGCTTAATTGCATCTTGTTGTTACCAGTGTATCTTCTATTCATTATTATAGGCTGTTATAAAATAATCTGTTACAAAATGTACAAAAGATTGCATAATCAAAATATAATGCATCATTTTGTCATCATGTGAAGATTCACTGCCCAACTCCGTGAAAGAATGTGCCCATCTGTCTGTCCTTCCTTCAGGTTACCATTCATTTTAGTTCACCAGTTTTTTTTAGTGACCGTCTGAACTGTCTATTTTCAAATTGCAGTTGGCTTAACAGGAGACGCCATAACCAGTGCATTTTTAATATGTGTGTTAAGTTGAAGTTCAGTTTTGAAACCTGCATTCTGTTCCATTTAGCTGAGCTTGCTGTTTGAAACTCTCACCTGCTGTATATGTGCTGCTTTAGCATGGTGAGTCCACTGCTACATGCCTGGTGTGTGTGTCTCCCCAAGTGTTTGTTCCTGTGGGGAATTCCACGATGCTCCGTATTATTGTTTCTGTGATGATTCATGAAGTGTTCCATTCAACTCTGTGAGTTGCAATTTCCACCTTTCAAATGGGGAAAGTGCAATGGAATGACATTTATGTCGGACTTCTAACATGGAAACTTGTGTGGAAATCTTCAACTCCCATTTCGTCGAGATGCAGGTGTGTGTTACGTAACCCAGGGCAGGGAGGTTTACAGTCAGTGACAAAGTATCGAGTCAAACTTTTTACTTTCAACGATAATAAAATGGGTTTAGCAAATGATTTGCAGAGACAGATTTTCAAAACACGGTTCATTACACTCTCTTTTGATTATCGTAACGAGAGCATTGCGGCAGCGTATATCAGTTTTGTTGGAGGCATCTCTAACAATCAATGCACCCTTCATAATCACAATGTAATCAATCTCAAAATTAAAAATAAGCTCCCTTTTTGACACGTTTGTGTGTTTAGTTTTCAGGCAATTTTCACTGAATTTCGAATTGAGTGAGAATTCACATCATGCATAATCGCCATCGATCATCGTTTTCATGATCTATCATTGCTGCCACATCCGAGTACCTGAGTACTTGTGCCCATCCCTATTGAAAATAGAGTCCCCGGTGTATTTCGGGTTTGTTTATGTCCTGCATCATGCATCATTTGTGATGACGCAATTTGATGAAGGAAAAGCACCAGGGTTTGACAGAATCACGAGTAGTCTGAAACCAGACCGATGCTGTGGAGGAAGCCGGGAACAAGCAAACTTGCCGTGTGAAATCCACCTTAGTTGCGTGAGGACTTCAGCACTAACCCTAACCATTAAAATCATCAGAAAACTAGCATCCATCCCATTTGCACCACATCCTGGGTCAACAGCTCTAGAGAAGGTGTCCTGTATTTTACTCTAAAAGTGGCAACCCTAGTTGCATTACAGCTTTCAATTAGTTACAGCCCTCTCTTTGACACATCTGAAGTGACCTGCCAGGGCTCTCAGACCGGGGTTGGCAAAACCTGGAGAGGACAAAGTGTGAGAGGCAAGAGTTCTGGCACTCTTATGGGGGTAGACCATCAATCCCTCTGACAGAGCCCCTTGTGACTGTGCATTTGCTCTTTGGTTAAATTTTGTCAAGGCTTAGAGGACTTGTTGACGTCCAGTAGGTTAGCTGTCAGATTAGAATTGATTTATAGCTACTTTTATTTAATTCCGTGCTATGCTTGCAAGCCATGAGTTGTGAAATAAAACGAGCCAAAAATTTTCACATACATTTCAAGAAATAATTCGGGCAAAAATGAAATGTCTGTCATCATTTATTCACCCTCATATTGTTCCAGACTTATACAGAGATGCAATCTCCTCACCTTTTGGTGAAATTTGCCATTCTGAAACCAAATTTTGTCACTATTGCGATTCACGCAGAGCCGTAGAGTTTTTGTTTTTGGTGGGTGGGTTTTGGACTACCTCGTGATTGATTACAGCAGTTACCAATCGTGTGGTAGGACTCGCGTTCCTACCAAAGTAGATCGCTTAATTGGTTACAGCTAAGTGATTTGATTGGACAGTGATCCCTGTGTCTGACAGGAATGGAGTGAAGGGCTCTGAAGAAGCGGCACTCGTGAAACTTCTCATTCATAAACAAAATGAATGACTGACTAAATTAGAGGGGGCATGTTCTTCGTTCACTTGCACGTGCAGCCTGTTTTTGAGCCAAGGGCATTTTGAATGGATAACTTGATCTTAATTAAAAGAAAGGATTATTGCACGTATAAAGAATGTCTGGCAGACATCTTTTATTCACATGTCAAATTTTGTTAGTCTAAATGCAGTTGAGCTTGGTGCCTCCTCAAAAAAAAAAAAAAAAAAAAATAGCATGATGCCTCTGTTAATTACATTCACAAAGAAAACTCTAAGACCTTAAAGCTACACTATGTCAGACTGTTTTGTTAGAAATGAAAAATTTCATTACTAAGTAAGTATGCCAACAATCTGTTTTCCAAACCATTTTTTCACCTCGATTCACTATGGTAAGCCTAAAATAATTATTTATATTTTAGAGCTGTCGGTACGGTGTTGGCAAGAAATTGCATACTTCCATCTGTTGTCCGTGCGTGTTTACGTCATGTAAGTAAATAAAGAAAAGAAGGTCCAGTAATACAGCACGATATGTGTGACTGTAGTTGTTTGTAGCCACAACAAATGAGCGACACTGACCATGGATCATTCATAAAGGCAACCCTCTGAGGAATCACCCATTTTCAAAATGAAGAAACCAAGAACAGAGAAGAGTCTGCAAGAAAAAAGGGAAAGCAGTAGAGCCCGTAATAATAAAAAATGAATCGACATAGGCTTGGCTTTTTCAGAGGTGGTGACAACTCCGAGATCTTAAAGGATTTAAAACTGACTCAATTATGGCTTTAATGGTTTGACCGATAGTTAGCCAGGTAGCTCTCTCAGCATGGTAGTTCGTTAGATAGCATTAGACACTCTAATGGGGCATTTTTATAATTGATTGTGGTACTGCAGTGCTTGATTTCATTTTCGAGGAAGGGCAATGAAAAAAAAATTCTGGTAATAATGGCAGTCTCTAAACCATTTACTACCTTTACTTTATCTGATATGACTAGCAATCGTTACGTCTAATGTCATCGTTGCCTAACTTTTGTAACGTTATTTATTTTAAAACAATTATTTTCAATAAGTCAAACACTATAAAGTGTCTTGAATGACATACCACAGACATCGCTCATACCACAGAAGACGCTCATCTGTCGCCACCTATGGCATCTCCAGAAGGGGTCATTGAATTAACCCTCTGTGGTCGACGGACGCGCCGGTGCATCCTGCTGGATATTTTCGTCATTACAGCAAAAACAACTTAAAATACTCAGTCATTTTTGGGTATACAGATAAGTGTAAGACATCATTAGAGACTATAAAGGGTCTACTTTTATTTGTGTGCACTGATAATAACAATGAAACATTGTGCTTTTGTAAAATAAAGAAAATAAAAAGGGTGAGCTTTCAGCTGTCTCTGTGTCCACAAGCATATTTTTGAAACACGTCACAAAAATGAAACTCCACGAATACTTATCACACAAACATGAAACACATGCTTAAAATGTCTACTTTTTAATTAACCAATTCAAATTTAAAACAAATATTCTCCTGCAATGCAATCTGTTTGAAACAAAGCGATGTTCATTTTTTACCGGTTCATCTAATTATCTGTAATGTGATCCCACCCACCAGCAGAGCGCGCCACTCATACGCTAATGTGCTGAGACGATCAACGCAAATGTACACACCCCGACTGTGAGGTTGTAAACAAAATTCATTCAGTTTTCTGCACATTTGTAACGATACACAGACGAGAAAGCTCCAGGATTGTAAGGAAGATTTTACATTTCCTCAGAAGAAGAGCGGGACTCCGATGAATGTTTGTATTTTGAAGAGAGACTTGATCCAGCTGAGGATAAAATTTCAGACGAGTAAGTCAATTAGTTTTAATTAGTTGACATGCTATTTTATATATACTTGAAAATATTTTACTAGTGATTCAGAGTATTGACATTTGAAATATGTCCTAATAAGCAAGTTTTAGTTACATTTAAATGCTGTTTCGGCTAAAGCAGGTATTTCAATTGTATGCTGTATGATATAAATATGATATGTAATATGATATAAAAATAATATGAATGTTTAGATTATATTTTAACTAGTGTATATAATGCCTCATTATCATCAACAAAGCTTGTGCTTGCAAATATGTGTTCAGGTTAAATGAGTAAAATGCACTTTAAATATGCCCATATTAGAAAATCAGCATCTTATAATGAATTCTGAAGGATCATGTGACATTGAAGAATGCAGTAATGATGCTGAAAATTATGCTTTGATCACAAATTGCATTTTACAATATATTTAAATAGAAAACTGTTCTTTTAAATTGTAAAAAGAGTTCAGAATATCAATATTGTTTCTGTATTTTGGATCAAATAAATCCAGTCTTGGTGATTAAAAGAAACTTCTTTTAAACGGTAGTGTAGGTCTAAAATTAAGTAAAGTCTTTATGTAAAGAAAATATATAGTCAGATTACTTCTTTTAACTTAACTTGATTTTGATCATTAAGTCTTCTCACATTTATTCTCTTTCTGTCACATTCCTCATTGATGGGCCAAGGGGTGGGGTAATTGTCTCTCAGGTGTGAATCACCTAAATATTCATGATCATTCAGGCCTCCTCGCATATTACCTTTCAAAACTAAAATTGTCTTACAAAAGTTCAATTACAATATTGTTTTGTATGAATGAGTGATCAAGATGGTTTTCATCATTTTGTAGCAAAAACTAGGCTACAAGATCCAGTTCTCAAAAGTCTTGTGGACAAATGTTTAGTATGTGTTATAAGACCTTATTTCAGACTTTTAAATTAAATTTTAGTTTTTTCAAAAACCATGCACAAGTTATTTTCTCAAAAATACAAACATGTACACACATGTTGCTCACATATTATTTTAGCCCTGTTTGTGCTGAATACAGTGTTATCAGACTTTAGCCATTAATATGTTTTAAGCAACTGAAAAAAGCACAAATGTCAAGGCATGTCAAAAATGATCCAGGGCCCAAAATACCCTCAGACCCCAGAGGGTTAATCAGTTAATGAAACTAAAAACATTTGTGAAACTGAAGCAAGCCACACCAAAATATCTTTATTTTTGCTGCTAATTCTGCACAATTGTGCAGTTAATTTGCTATAATTGAATCATTAAAATAGCTGGAATTGGTGCTTTTAGCTTATTCAATATAAAAATAAAAAAGTATCTTTTTCGCCCATCATGAATTTGCATCCCTGATTATATAACTTACTTTCTTGTTTGGAATGCAAAAGGATGCATTTTGAAGGATGTTCATCCTGCTCTTTTACTTACTGTACAATTGCAGTGAATAGTGACTTTGCTGCCAAGCTCCAAAAAAGGGGAAAAATATGACTTATGACTTAGTGAGCCCTGCGATGGACTGGCGACCTGTCCAGGGTGTACCCTGCCTTTCGCCCAATGTTAGCTGGGATAGGCTCCAGCCCCCTGCGACCCTGTACAGGATAAGCGGTTGACGATGGATGGATGGATGGATGGATGGACTTAGTGAGCTATATTCTCTTTCTGTGAGGAACAGAGGGAAAAGTTTTTGTTTTTCTTCGCTGAAAATCACGTCTTTTGCTTAAACACTCAAATCTCATTGCCCATTCCACATTTCAAACAGGTGTTTATGACCCGTGTGGAAACAGTGATGGTAAACCTCGCATGACATGTTGAAAGCGCAATTTTATAATTTAAACATAGTTGCGAATACGATTTTTGAGGGGAAGATTTCGAGTGAATAAAGACTTGCATTTCTGCCTGTTCTTCACACAAAGCAATTATATGGCCTCAGAAGATACATAGCACATGAAAAATAAAAGCATTTGTGTTTGGAACATTATGCAGGTGAGTAAATAATGCTGGAATTTAAATATGTTGAACTAACCCTTTAAATTACATTGTGTTCAAAGCATGTAATCACTTCAGATTGAATGCATCTTTTAAGCCTTTGCATGCATTATTGCACCACAATGTATTAATTTATTGTAATGTGCTTGGGTGGTGTGCTCATATAATCAGAAGTCATAAACCCTCCATGATTTTGTTCACAAGCTTATGTGGTTTGAGATAAAAATGGTCTGAAAATAAAACAGTCCGCATACAGCAACATTCGACACACGGATCGAATGAATCAGCAGGATTGATTCATGATCTTTTTTTTTTTAGGGACAGTGCGTACATAAGTTATTAAGGCCCTCACTTAGGTGGTCAATACTGTGGATCAGTAAAAAACATCTAATTTATAATAATAACAAAATAAAAATAAAAGCTTTCATTAGTGTATTTTAATGCATGAAGTTCAGGTTCCTTTCCGGTCAGTTTTATGCTAAGACTCGAGGCGTTTTCATACATATTTCTTTCCCTGTTTTAGCATTACTGAAACATCTTTGCAAACTGTCCCAGGAATGCTTCCTGGAAATACACAAAGCAAGGAATTAATAAATTCAGCTTGTGTTTGACAGGAAACTCACTTACGCACACACGTAAAGGCACGTACCCTGCTTCTTTTACACTATTAATCACAGAATGATAACTCGCTCAACCGTAAACCTTCTTTTGTGTCAATCTCAGATGATAACTCAATTCATTTATTCATTTTTACACCATATTTTGGCCATTCATCTCATGAAATGTACTTGAGCCAGTACCTTGGCTCTTATGTTTATGTCTTAAAATGTCTTATTTAAATATATAAATAAAATGTAATCGTTTTTCACCATCCATACGCAAAATAGTTTTTTTGGATGACAGCTCAAAAAGCGTCACTGCTCGTGTGGCAAATAGACATAAGTACTCACAGAATAAGTCGTGATTCATAGAAAATACTCTTGCTAATGCAGCAAACCACACGCCGAAGATAGTAAAAGCTTCATTTCGGCCACTCACCTAATGGGGACAGTAAAACACGCTTGGGAAGACCAGTGCTTAAAGTAACAGTTTTTATCCAAAATAAAAATTCTGTGATTATTTACTCACCCTCATGCCGTTCCTAACCCATATGAATTTCTATCTTTCATGGAGCACAGAAGGAGAATCTTTACATACAGTAGCTCTTTTACATTCATTAACAGTTTACAGTGACCACAACTGTCAAGCTCCAAATAGGAAAAATAACTCAGTCATGGTAAATCATATTTTTGACTTAAATAAAACCAGTTGACCAGTTAGGGTACTTGTTGATATTAACAAATGAAAGGTAAAGAGTAAATCATGGGTGAATTTTCATTTAAACTACCAGGTGCGGCCCAACAAAATGACAACAAATAACAAAAGTGATCAAATGACAATTTGTTTTATATATATATATATAAAATATTATTTTTAGGATAAGATTTGTTAAAGATAAATTCATATATTTCTGTCCTATTTAATTCACCCTTAACTGTTTTTTTTTATTTATTTTGACACCGCATGCAGTCAGGATTATTTCACCTTCACCAGGACCTTTTATTATGAAACAGAAATGGCCGTTATGAGTTTCGCATCTTGTGAACTGCTGTCAAAATCTCCTTTGTGGTTCCGCGTTTGTAGATTTGTATAAAGACTTAATAGCGGTCACTAATGTTTTGGAATTGCGCGAATGCTTGAACGAGCAGTACTTCACAAAGCAGGTGAACTGCGCTAAAAACATGAGCCCATGAACCCCTCCGCCCCCACACATACACACGGATCCAATGGTAAATCATATTTAGGCCAAAAGAAACGGGTCAGTCCATATGTCCATAATGCAGCACTAGCTGTTCAAATGGCATGGCAGAGATTAGAGGAATGCTATGGTAGCGCTGAGGTAATTGAGGACGCACTGCTAAAGGAACTGGAGAATTTTCCTAAAATCTCTAATAAGGACAAGATAAAGTTGAGAGAGCTTAGCTTTTGTTAGAAATTGATGCAGCAAAGTCAGGAGGCCACTTACCAGGTCTGGCTTATCTAGACACTGCCCGTGGAGTTAAATTAATGATCAAAAAGCTGCCATACAGTTTTCAAGATAAGTGGATTGCACAAGGCTCCAAGTACAAGGAAGATTAACGTGTTTCCTTTCCACCATTCAGTTCCTTCACCAGATTTATTGTTAATCAAGCAACGATCAAGAATGATCCAATTTTCACGTTCTCAACAAGCATTAACCAGACTTCTGCAAAAGTAGCAAAGTATAGTAACCGATCATCTGTATTAGTCAGAAAGACAGATGTGTCAACTGTGCATATACTTTCAAAGGAAAAGCCCTGAAATATACCATACAAGGAAATGCATTAGTGCGAGACCTTTCTGTAGACCAATGTGATTGGGATACACCACTCTCAGCAAACAGAGAAATTCAGTGGAGAATATGGACTGATGATTTCCTTCACCTTGAAACGCTTAGTGTTCCTGTAAATTACATACCAGTGTCACTAACTTCTACTGTTCAGAAAGAGGTATGTGTGTTTTCTGATGCTACTGCTATGGCAATAGCTGCTGTAGCATACCTCAAGCCTGTAGAGGATAATGGCCAGTGTCATGTAGGCTTTATTATGGGCAAATCAAAGCTGGCTCCAAAACCAGCCCATACAGTGCCACGTTTGGAGTTATGTGCAGCCGTTTTAGCAGTTGAGCTTGCAGAATTGATAACCAGCGAAATGGACATTGATCTACATTCAGTGAAATACTACTCTAATAGCAACATTGTACTGGGATACATTAACAATGCCTCTTGAAGATTCTATGTTTATGTATTTAACAGAGTTGTACGGATCCAGAAATCAACTAACCCGGAGCAGTGGCATTACATAGCTACCAGTCAGAATCCAGCAGACAAAGCCACAAGACCAGTTTCAGCTGTTGAAATACAGAACACAAAATGGTTCTCAGGTCCAGCATTTTTGCGTCAAGCCCATGTAAGTGAACAAGATGAGCATGAAATTTTCAATCTAAACGATCCAGAATCGGACAGTAAAATCAGACCTGAGATAACAGCCTTGGCCACGAAAGTCAATAAATGTCTGCTGGGATCCCACAGATTCAGTAGATTTTCCAGTTGGAAATCTCTTATGAGAGGGGTGGCCACTCTATCACACTCTAGCACACACAAATACTCATGTGCAGGCTGGCATAGCAAAATGCTAAATATGTTGTATAGTGCATTTTGCACAAGCAGAGAAAGCCATTATTAAATGTGTCCAACAAGAGATCTTCCAGGAAGAGTTAAAGTCTTTATACAGTGGTGAAAAGATCTCTAGTCAAAGTCCTATTAAGAATCTGAATCCCATTCTTGATGAAGAAACACAGATTAGAGTGGGAGGACGCTTGTCAAATGCAGACATTACGAAAGGTGAGAAACATCTCCTGATCATTCCATTTATCATCACATAAGCACTGCCATGAGAAAGTAGTCAACCAAGGTCGTCACTTTACAGAAGCTTATGGATCATCAGAGCTCAAAAACTTGTCTCCAATATCATCAAAGGGTGTATCATCTGTAAAAAAAAACTGAGAGGACAGCTGCAGGAGCAGAAAATGTCAGATCTCCCCACAGACAGAGACTAGTCGTGGCCCCTCTATTCACATATGTGCACATAGATCAGCGTGTCGCCGGTTCATTCTGAAGTGCACACAGACCATTTTTATCTGTGTTCTGCCCATTATCTGGTCATTGTATAAAACTGCCACCTGTGTCAATTTTCAATATTGTAGTTTGTTATTCTTTTGTACATCCGCAGTGTTGATTTAGATCGGCAACAGTCAACTGTTGGATATTATTTATTTCTCAGTTCTGATTGCAGAATTCACCTGTTATATATTTAATTAGTCTGACATTCCCTTTAAGTTAGCAATGGTTTAACTACAGAAACCATAGTTTAACCATGGTGATTGTAGTAACCACAAAATTAACCATGGTTAGTACAGTCAAGGTTACTACAATATTACTATCAAGGGTGCGTTCACACTAGCACTTTTGGTGCACACCCTGGTTTGTTTGAAGTCAAAGTTCAGTTTGTCTGGATGATGTCAATGCTGTTTTCCAAAATCGGGTGCGCACTGTTGAACTGCACCTGAATCTGCTTGAAAAGGTGGTCTGTGAGATGGTTCATGTGAACTCCATTACAGTTTGCTGCTGATGTCACATAATTTACCTAAATCATGGAAGTGAACCGCTATTAATTGCATATAATTTGCGTCTTTACAGGCACCCAGCCGTAATTATGGAATAATCATTTTCTCATACCTGCATGTTCCCAAATATATCCTTTTCAAAGAGCAGTTCATATTCTTCCCTCCTCTTGGAATGCATGCGCGGGCTCGTGGCAGACAAACGTTAACATTCTTCACATAATTACACATTCAGTGCTTTGTGAAGGATATTTCTGCAGGCCGAGCTCCAAATAAGTTGAGAGCTTTAAATCGGCAGAAAAAATAAACCGAGCCCGTAAACTTACCCTTTCCCTAACCGTGTGTGGAAGTAATCGTATTCTGGATCATTTGCAGAGACCTAATTGTGCATGCAGAAAGGCCAGCTAAAAGAACATTAAAGTAGTCCAGTCTAGATATGACAAGTGACTGAAGTCAATAAACAACTTTTGATTTGAAAAGTTTATTAGTATAAATTGCAATTGACATATTTACTAATATTAATAAATGCTGTAATAGTATAGTTTTTAACTAATGTTAAAAAATGAAACCTTAAAATAAATTGTCGACAGAAATTTTAATTGTCGAATAGTCGTTTGGTCTCATTTAACGTATCATGAGATCGCAATAAACTCTAATGATGGTGCGAGAGCAGCACTGCAGCTCATGCAAGACTGAGAAGAGGAAGAATTACACAGCTCACAGACCAGATGCACTCTAAAGTTAGCCAATTATTATACAAATAATTTTATTAAATACAATGATTATAAAAAATACCAAATAAGTAAACACAGAAGCACTCTCGTTGTGGAATAAGCGGAGCCGGAAAGCTTTAAAGGAAACGGCCCGGTGTTACATCTTAAAAACAGTTATATTTAATGCGTAATAAATTTCAAATAATATGGGAGCAGATCATGTAAATAGCTACAAACTCCGAAACTGGCATTTCTCTGAGTGGTCAGCGCCTCCTCTGAGTTGCGTGAATGTCCCGAGACTGAAACTGCATCCGGCTGATAAACACTCGCGGGGACGCTCATCCCACCAGTGCGCACACTTAATGCAGCTACATTAAAACGTGATGGCTTGTGACTTATCATAATATATGTCACTGTGCATTTCTTATTGTGAAGAAAATTGCCAATATGCAGCTTTATTAATAAGAGAGAGTTCGTTTTTTTTGTGAGTTGAAGTGAAGTAGATGGATTGAAGTGAACAGAAAGATGAGAGAGAGGGTAGTCATCGCCCCATTATACACTGCAACAAAATACATATTTGATTAGTTTTTGTTTTGGCTTGTTTTCCAATAGAAATATCTTAAACTCCTTTAAAACAATGTACATTGTCTTTAGCAGCTATACTGCAGAAAAAAATTGCTTGCTTTTAGAGAACAGATCTTGAATAAAAGTATATTTAGTCTTTACTGCACTCGCAGAAGTATAATTAAGTGAAAAAATACACTTATATACAAAATACAATTATATTTATGATATATTCTCTTAAAGCAAGTCCAATTATCTTATATGTTGCTTCTCAAGTAAATGTATCTTGTTTTAGACCATTTTAAATGGAAAAAAAGACAAACACTTGATAACAATAGGATTTTTTGCAGTGAATTTCTTTACTGAATTAACCTTAATAAAAAGTATTTATTTCCCTTTAATTCAGTGAATGTCTTTTAGAGGTATTTTTAAAAGATGATTTTGTCTTCTGTATTGTTAGTAAACACATTTAATGCAACCTTTTAAGTTGGGGCACAAGCTGAATAATCATTAAAGAGCTAATGATTAACCGTAGCAATAATCACCGAATAATCATTCTAATAATCGCTAGATTAATCGATTATCAAAATAATCATTAGTTGCAGCCCTATTGAAAAGTCTTACCAACAAAACCGATAGCGTACTAAAACCAAATGTGACATGAAATGTATCTTTTTTTGATGCTGACATGTAATTTCATGTCGTTTTTATGACACTTTTGGCTCACGTGTCAACTTGTGTGCTTGGCTGGGCTCGAACTGTGGTCTTCCGAGTTCCTGGTCCAACTTTCTATGAGGTCAGCTACCCCACAAGCTAATCACATTGGAATAAGTGTGTAAATGTAGGTGGGTCTGTTATACAAGCATTGGAATGTTTCGATATAATATTATAGTAGTGTGTGAGTAATAGAGCGAAAAATAGGTGTTAATAAATTCATAATCGGCCAGTGTACTCGTGATTTGTGGGAAAGTGAATAATACGCAAAGTTGTTGCCCCTCCTCTAGTGTTCATTTTATCAGAAAACTGTGGCAAAACGTAGAAAACTGCAAGTAAACTCAGTGTGCAAAAATGTCACATTAATTCAGTAAGACTAGGTAGACTTAACGTGTGTTTAGCAGAGTGTCATCTATCAGGCTGATACGTAAAATTACAGTATGGTCAATAGTGGTTGATTTAGCAGTATTTTAATTGTCTTGTGGCAGAATAAATCACTACAGTTCCATCATACTGCATTTTGCCACAGCCTCATTATGTTCTGACCTCTGTTTTCTAGTGGCAGTGTGGTAATGGCGCAGAGAAACACAGAAGAGTGTAATGGATTAGCTATGTTGATAGGTTCAGTGTGGCCCATTACATTACTGATCTCTGTCAAATTCCCTGCCCAATCAGTGCAGCATTGAGGCTGACTGATTTTAGCATTACCCGCAATTCTCTAATAATAGTGCCTCGCTTGCTGGCAAGAATCAGAATTTGGGGGAAAAAAATCATGCAATAGGCTTTTGACATCTGTGCTTCGTTCCCTGTATTGTGAATGAATTGAATTCTCAAGTATTGCCTACTTTTTCCCATGTTTTTTAACAGTAATCTTAAGGGAGTGTCTCTTGTTTCACCAAGTCTTTGACACTGTAAAGCCCTGTAAACACGTGCAGCTACTATATCATTTGGTGTTGCTAGTCTCTGTAATGTGGAGTTGCTAGTAGGCCTTCCTACTGCTGTCGCTTTAACATTATTGGTGGACTGCACATCTGGTCTTGAAAATATGATAACAGATGTGGCATTATGCCAGTAAAACTAAGATATATTTCTGATTTGACAAGGAATTGATTTTCCTGTCCCCACAAATGCAGACTCTGCAGGGGAGAGTGTTTTAATATGAACTGCAGCTGTGCTCAGTGCATCATATCATTAATACGATAAACTATCTATCAATGTTCGAATCAAACTAATTCAGACTGCAGACAGTGAGCTCCCGAAAGTCGCTTCTCTTTTGCATAAAGTCAGATTTTACTCACCTTTGTCGTGTCACTTGCCATGCCTACGTCTAGTCACCAGAGGACGCTGTCGCTCGTGTTGCTTGCTTGCTCTCATTGAAAATGAATAAGATCTAGTCGCTTTGGCGTTGGAAGCAGGGATGGATTACCGACCAGGCCAATGGGACCAGTGCCCAGGGGCCCTTGACTGCCTGGGGGGGGGGCCCTGGTCTTTAAGGTTTCGCGATCCAGTTCGGCGACACCAATCCCCCCCCCCCACTCGAAAAATCCATCTTCAATTAAAACAAACCCCCAACCCCCCATAATCCGTCCCTGGCTGGAAGTCACTGCATGCGTGTGTGGGGCTTAATATGCTCAGTGGTATTCATTCACAAGGGAGTTTAGCATTCGTACAATTTGGGAATCTGGGAAAGGTGCAGTTGCTTCTTTAAAAAAATTCTGATCAGAAAATAATTGACCGTACAAAAGCAAAACAAAATCAAACGGTAATCTCACTCACCAGCGGATAAAGTCTCAGAGGGATGCAGCGTTTCTTTATTTATAATACATATACATTCCATCATTTAAACTGGTGTGTATAAATTATAGTTTATAATAGTTTATTGAGCACGTGGATATGCTTGTTTTTCTCAACAATAACATGACATGAGATACAATATAAACATAATAACAATTATATGGCGAGTGTTTATTCTTGTCCTGTATGTTAACTGCATCAGTCTACTTCATTAGCGGTTTCTTTTTCTTTGCATGAGCTTAAATTATTTAATTCTATTCTTTAATTGTTTTCACGAATTGCTTGTTTAAAAAAACAAAACACAGTACATGATATAAGCTTGTTTTGATTATAATTATAATTAATGGTGACGCTACCTTTTATGACTAAAAATCATTAATTCATTTAAATAATAGAATATTCGAATATGAATATGCTTAAATATTAGAATACCAAATTATTGATGAATGCCCATCCTGATGTGTTGTTGTGGAGGCGGCCAGATGCCAGAATGTCTACCACAGTGTGACATCACAATGTGGAGGAAGTAGAGAACGAGTTGTTTTGGCAGAAATGCTCTTTTTGCAGCGAGGAGGATGTTTCTGAAACAGTATGTTTTTATAGTACATAGTACATATAGTATATAACATATGTTAAAAGATCAAGGAAAAGTGACCTGGGTAGCTCAGCGAGTATTGACAGTGACTACCACCCCTGGAGTCATGAGTTTGAATCCAGGTCGTGCTGAGTGACTCCAGACAGGTCTCCTAAGCAACCAAATTGGTCCGGTTGCTATGGATGGTAGTCACATGGGGAACCTCCTCGCGATCACGATTAGTGGTTCTCGCTCTCTGTGGTAAGTTGTGTGTGGAACGCGGAGAATAGCATGAGCCTCCACATGCTGTGAGTCTCCGAGGTGTCATGCACAGTGAGCCACATGATAAGAAGTGCAGATTGACTGTCTCAGAAGCGGAGGCAACTGAGACTTGTCCTCCACCACCTAGATTGAGGTGAATAACTGCGCCACCACAAGGGCCTAGTAAATAGTGGGAATTGGGCATACCAAATTGCAGAGAAAAGGGGATACATTTTTTTTTAAAAAAAAGATCAAGGAAATTAGGATTCCTCATGTTAAAACCCCTTTTAAAGTCATTGCGTTCCTGATAGTCCTATAATTCTAAGACAGGAGGTAGTGCCTTTTTAGCACTATGATTGGCCAATTATACATAACATTTCAAAATTATCACATACACAAACACCAGAAAATCTAAAATATAAACATTCCAATACTGTGCCCTAAATTTCATTTGTCAGACTTTAAGGCCAGTGTAAAGAGATGAGACTTCAGACATGACTTAGAAGTCTTCAAACTGTTTATCCAGAAAAGTGAAGCTTCCAGCAAAAAACAAAACAAAAAAACAAAACAAAAAAAAAAACACTCATCATAATAAAAGCATGATTCAAAATAAAAGCCAGATATCTGAATTTTTTAAATAAAAATATATTATAACTGTATAGTCAAATGTACTGTAATATTCACTGTAATAACAATACTATAATAATAATTAAGCAATATATCACAAGCAAGACTGCTATTGAATAAAAGTTTGGCAAAAAAAAAAAAAAAATGCAAGGACATATGTTTTAAGTAAAAAATGTTAAGAATTAATTGATTAGCCACCAATTTGTTGATGAAATTAAATTAAACTTTAAAACATGGAGTTCTGGGAAATTATATTTATTATACTTATTATTACAAATGTTTGAATTATTAAAAATAACTAAACTGGTGTGTTCAATAGCACATTATCATATTAGAATATTTTTGCTGTGGTATCGAAATTGCTATCGAGAACTGTGAAATTTCACTGGCATCGGTAGTGACTACTGTAATTTTGGTACCGTGACAACACGATGTCAGTGGGAAAAATTATGACACTGTGTAAATTAATTAAATATGCTTTTACTGTATTTTTGTAGTTATTATTTTTGAAGCAATGTAATAAAAAAAAAGCATTAACTTGAAGAAACTATGACATTTTAACAAAAACATACAGACATATTATAGTATTGGTTGCTTGTTGATAGTAAGGTAAATGGTTTTACCAGTACGATCTCATAATAATTTTGAACGTGGCAAAAAAAAAAATTCATTATAAAAATATTTGGTTCCTTGCACGTAATGCTCTCAAATTTTAAATTAGCAAAACTCCCTACCCTAAACCATAAACCTAAACCTAATCGATAGTGTCATAAAAATCAAATTGTGAGATGAAAAATGGACGTACTGAAACGACCACGTCATTTTGTGGTGCTTTCGTGACACTTACATTAGCCATTGTAGCATTATTCTGTGAGACCAGGTTGGATTTTTCTTATGCATATTATTCTTCCCATGCCGCCCCTGAACATGAACATGATGGGGAAATTGTTTTGTCAGACAAGCCTGTTGCCTCATAAATCAACAAAATGAGTAGTATGTTTTGGCAAGTGTTATCAATACTCTTCATCAACAGTACAAAATATGTGTAGAAACTAATTGTTCAGATACAACTAAAACACTTCTGACATGACTCTTTTATTGAAAAACCCCAAACTCTAAAACTCAGGCTTACACAAAATACAGAGGATCCCTTTGTAAATGCTCACTGTCATGCCAATGGCATACGTCAAATTGTATAGCTTTATTTACACTGCTACTTCATGTCAATCATGTTTTTAGGTCTGCTGTGTATGCTGACTCTCGAGGTGTGTTTCCATCCAACTGTTTTTATGTGCATTTTGAAATTTGACATAAGAAATCCTGAATGGAAATGCTTGATACGCGAATAAACGTTCTAAATTTGCTTAAAATGTAATGCGCTAGGAGGAGGTAGATTTTCTAGAGTTTTGCATTAGTTAAAATGTGCATTAAGGTGATTGAAATGGTTTCTTTGCTAAACTTAGCTTAATGTAACTACCCCACCGAAAGGTCCAACCTTGGCACACAATTCTTTGAACATAGCGCTTATAATTCTGAAGTGTTTATCACACAGCTGGTCGATAAAGTGGGTCCTCATAATCCGCCAGAACAGTTTTGAGAGCAGCTGCTCCCAGGTATACAGAGACTGGCAATGTGTGGGCATTGTAGCTTTTTCAGCACACATTATATCAGATATATTACACTTATTCTGCGGTGTCTCATGGATGCATTTAATGAAATGAGATACTTGCTCCATTCTTGCAAATAAAACTTTCCCCAAAGCAGGGAGAGGTCATTCAGCTGCTCCATCATGTCAATGCGGCTCCCTCATGATAATACGCAATACGTAGTGGATGGTTGAATTTTTAGAAATGCACTTTAAAAATGCTAAACATTTTGGGTGGAAATCCAGCATAAAACTTCATTGAACAATCTGTGTAAAGATTTGTAAATAATTTGTAATAATCCTCTTTGTGCAGCTTTATGTGGAGTAAAATATTTCTAGATTGGTAGACATATAATAATTGGTTCATAACCCAGTAAGGGTCTCCCCCAACCTTGAGCTTGTCATCTCAAAAATATGATGATTTTGATGGCCCTCTTTGTGAAATTGTGGCTGAGGGAAAACTTTGCACAATCAAGCAGGTGTTGTCTTTGTTACTTTGAGAGATTGGGGTGGAACTAGAGAGCACTCTTCTGTGCCATTAGCTTATTGGAGGCCCATAACTCTATTGTGCATTGCATGTAAGGCTACACACAAAAACATTCAATTTTGTCTTAGTTCTAGAAACCTAAAATAATTTTAGTTGGAAACACATTTAGAGAACTCTCCCCCTGGCATATTGTTTCTACAACCAATCAACTGCATTCTCAAGGCTTAATGCTGAAGAATCCTTCATTGATTGTCCTGAGAATGACCTTTGTATTGAGGAACAATGGGGAGAGATATGCTTCTGTCCTGACAACAGGGAGGATGAAATTACATTCATGTTTGCTAAGACTTGCTTGGTTTGGAAGAACAAAGACCATTCATAACGAGAGGGTTGAGGGTTGTTTATACACGGAAAAAGCACTTTGCTTGTATTCATGCAGTAAGTGTATCTGAAGTACTTGGGTTAGAATTAAAAATGTATTCAAATGTATTTCGATTTTTTTACTTTTTTTGAAGGCCATGGTCATGTTTAACTTCCATATGTTGATGCATATCTGAATGAAACAGGATATTCAAAAAGAAAAATATGTAGGGTGGAATGTTTTTCCATTAGGAATGTATTGGAACTTGAATCGTTGTCTCTATATGAATTTTTTTGTTGATAATTTTGAGACTGTACATGTTCTTGTGGTGCCATTATCAGCCAATCAGAGATGTCATGATGCAATTTTCCTGTGGTTCCAGAGTGATTCGTTGCATTACACACAGCATTTGGCTCATGTGATTGCTCACACAGTTGTTTTTGAGCCAAAGTTGGTAGCAAGCAGATTGAATGCTTCCAGGGGATCATGTGCCAGCTAAGCAACTGTCATTTGAGATGTATTTACCTACAAACCTTTAGCTTACTTACAGTTGTCTCTGCACATTAAGATGTTATTGGATAAAGTATTGTACAGCCTGATGACATGAAAATGACGTAACTGTTGCATCTTTTTGCAACAGTACAGTATGTAGTTCACATATGTCACATATTGCTGCAGTTACACGGTGAAATGTCCACTGTGTAGCGTAAAAAATAGAGTTAAATGATCTCCCAAACAGATATGGTTTTAAAGGTTAATGCTGTATCAAGTTTTAAATCAACAAAACCAACCTTCCTAATCAAACCTTAAACCTAATCGATTGCATCATAAAAAGCACTTGTGAGTCTAAAAGTTTTGTGATTGAATTACAGAAACCACATATGATGGTATTCAAAAATGTATGTGACTACCATCAATAAAGTCTACACGATGGCCCGAGGCCAGTTTGAGAGAGATTCAGGCCAGTTGCTAGAACGGTCACTTGCCCGATCGTACCAGCGCTGTATTTATTACATTAGTGCAAGCAAACAACAAGTGAGAGTGCACACAAATTACACAGAGCAAACAGACTTCTAACCGAGCACTCTGCAATGAGCAAGTGTGATTCTATAAAGCTTGCAAAGACGTGCGAGTACATAATATACTGGACGTGACTAGCAGGATTTAATTTGTGCCGGAACAAGCCAGATCCGGTACCTCCGAATTTAGATCCGGTACCTGTTTTGAGGAATCCCCTATCTCATGCGGAACTGAAAGGCATTAATGCTGACCTGTAACCTACATATGCCATCCATCCATCTTCAACCGCTTATCCGAAGTCGGGTCGCGGGGGAAGCAGCTCCAGCAGGGGGCCCCAAACTTCCCTATCCCGAGCCACATTAACCAGCTCTGACTGGGGGACCCCGAGGCGTTCCCAGGCCAGTGTGGATATGTAATCTCTCCACCTAGTCCTGGGTCTTCCCCGAGGCCTCCTCCCAGCTGGACGTGCCTGAAACACCTCCCTAGGGAGGCGCCCAGGGGGCATCCTTACCAAATGCCCAAACCACCTCAACTGACTCCTTTCTACGCAAAGGAGCAGCGGCTCTACTCCGAGTTCCTCACGGATGACTGAGCTCCTCACCCTATCTCTAAGGGAGAAGCCCGCCACCCTTCTGAGGAAGCCCATTTCGGCCGCTTGTACTCGCGCCCTAGTTCTTTCGGTCATGACCCAACCTTCATGACCATAGGTGAGGGTAGGAACAAAAATTGACCGGTAGATCGAGAGCTTTGCCTTCCGGCTCAGCTCTCTCTTCGTGACAACGGTGCGATAGAGCGAGTGCAATACCGCCCCCGCTGCCTCGATTCTCCGGCCAACCTCTCGCTCCATTGTCCCCTCACTCGTGAACAAGACCCCGAGGTACTTGAACTCCTTCGCTTGGGGCAATACCTCCTTCCCTACGCACCGTTATGTACCTACATATGTTTTATGAAAAATCAAATATAATAATGATAATGTTTTCAATAACATGCTATATACCTTTTGCATGTACATAATAATACAAATAAAAAAATCTATATGGAGTGTGTAGTCAATGCCATGATTTGGTGGTGACCGATTCAATTTTACCACTATAACTATTCCTATTTCCATGTTAATAAACAACCTCTCTTCTGTAATTGGTGGGGTGCAGAATGATGGCGAAAAAGACATCTTAATTTAATGGATTATTTTAGACAAGGCCGAACGTCTGAAACCAAACAGGCCACAGTAATTATAGATACCACAAAGAAGCAGAGTCACTTTGTCAGCAGTTTGGCATTGACACCTCTCAATCTGTCATTCGGGCTTTGAGGGAATATCGAGAGAACGGCGGTGAGCTCATCCCAGTGGGATTAAAAGACTTTTTGATTGCGGTCAACACTATTCCGATTTCAAGTGAGAGGAGTGTTTTCTCAAATGAACTTAATTTGCGATGTCGACCGAGCATCTCTCTACACCTCTACAATTGCATCGCTTCTATTTCTCTGCCTTGTTGGACCCCCAGTATCTCAGTTTAACTCCAATCCATATGTGAGATCATGGATTTCAAAAGGACATGGCACTGCAAAAGACACCAGAAGCAAAGCACGAAATAGTGAGACAGAGGGGAAAGCAATGTCTGTTTTATGGTCTGTCTAAAACAACAAAGTAACTTTACTGTGGCATTGCTTGTTTACATTGTTTATTCTGTTTTTGGTTTGTTTGTCAAGTGCACGTTGTAATAAAAGCAACTAATGCAAGCTGTTAATCACTTGAGTTGGTCCACTAATGTGATTGCTCAAATGTTCTGTTACTTCTCCCTCCCCTAATCACTTGTGGGATTGGTCACCCCGCTATGTTAGGGAACCTTGCAATTTACAAATGAAGCACTGGTGACGAGACACAGTCGTATAGCACACAAAAGCGTGCTTTCCTAGAAATGTCCTCGCTCTTTTCCAAGTGTCTTTATCAGCAGCAATTACTAATGTGTAGGAAATGGCAGGAAAAAAAACCCACTTCATGAATTTCAGAACAGGTTTGTATGTCTTGCGCAACATTAAGTATCCCCGCACATTCAGTGTTCAATGTTCAGTGCGCAAAATTCCCAACTTTTTTCATTTGGACATGTTGGTGAAAATTAGTAATCCACACATTTCTTTCTGTTAAACTGTAAATCCATCTCTCTCCATGCATACCTATCAAACAGAACCCCTTCATTATCAACCGTACTGACGAGGTAAAGAGGAGACAAATACACATGATCCGTTTTTAAAACATACCTCATCATTCTTACTAGTTTTTGATTTTTACTGCTGATTAAATCCGTTAGGGCTAAATTATTACACTTTTACTTTAATCACTTATGTGAAGGTTATAGTTACAAATTCTAAATGTGTTTAGGCTATTAGTATATATATATATATATATATATATATATATATATATATATATATATATATATATAATATACAAAAATACTATATTTTATTTTTAGAAAAGACTGCCAATACTATATTAACCTAACCAAAGTATTGCAGAGTAGGGCTGCAACTAGCGATTATTTTGATAATCGATTAATCTAATAATTATTAGAACGATTATTCAGCAATTATTGCAGCGATTAATCACTAGCTCTATTAATCACTAGGTTATTCAGCTTGTGCCCCAACTTTAAAGGTTGCATTAAATTTGCTTATTAACAATAAAGAAGACAAAATCATCTTTTAAAAATACCTTTATATGGCATTCGCTGATTTAAATGGAAAAAATACTTTAAGTTTAATTCAGTAAATAAATTCACTGCAAAAATTCCTATTGTTATCAAGTGTTGTTCTTTTTTTCCATTTATAAATTATCTAAAAATCCTTTAAACAAGATACATTTAATTGAAGCAACATATAAGATAATTGGACTTGCTTTAAGAGAATTTATCTTAAATATAACTATATTTTGTATATAAGTGTATTTTTTCACTTGATTATACTTCTGCGAGTGCAGTAAAGACTAAATATACTTTTATTCGAGATCTGTTCTCTAAAAGCAAGTCTAAATATCTTATATGCTGCTGCTCAGGTGAATGCATCTTTTTTTTAAAGGATTTTTAGATAATTTAAAATGTTTGTTTTTAATATTATATTCAAAATTCTCAGATAACAATATTTTTTCCTGCAGTATAGCTGCTATAGACAATGTACATTTTTTTAAAGGAGTTTAAGATATTTCTATTGGAAAACAAGCCAAAACAAAAACTAATCAAAAATGTATTTTGTTGCGGTATATATTTTGATGCTCTCTCTCACCTTTCTGTTCACTTCAATCCATCATTAACTCACAAAAAAAACAACTCTCTCTTATTAATAAAGCTGCATATTACCAAATTTCTTCACGATAAGAAATACACAGTGACATACATTAAGTCACAAGCCATCACATTAAACCTACTCCTTTTCTAACTGGCTGTGTTTGCCTTGAGATATCCTAAAGGTGACTTAAATTATAAGGCTTGTGTCCTGCTAAACTAATATCATTCTTGTTCAAATTAAATGTCCAAACAAATGCATGCAGCTACTGCCTCCAGTTACCTTTATCACTTTTTGCGAGGCAGGGGATTTTGGCTAGTGAAACTGATGAGAGGCTAGTGACCTTGGAAACTACCAGCCAGAGTGTAACAACAGTCAGTGCTGTTCATGTTTGAGTTGTCTGATTACATGTTTATATCCACATTCTTAATTCACTGATTAGGCCTAATATCTACATACCTACTGTATATGAAATGTTGCAACCGATTAAAAAACATGGTCTCCTCTCTCAGGGACTCTTATGTTTATTATATTCAGCTAACAATCAAATCTTTAACTCGGTGACTACATCTTTGATCCTGCTTGTGAAATCATTATACAGAGGTCAAAAGTTGCCAGCATGACTAAACGGGTGACTGAAAACCCATCATTTGCTCCACAGAACTCTCCGTTTAAAAACACACCTGTAAATGGCAGGACGGCTGAGGTTAATATGATATATTTATGAATCTGTAAAACACTTATATGGGATTACATAAGGTATAAATCATAACTTGCAAATTATGTGATACTTTTTTGGAGGAAATTGGCTTAAAAACGTGTGTGTGTGTGTGTGTGTGTATATATATATATATATATATATATATATATATATATATATATAAAACATATTTAGCTTCGGACACATTTTTTTAAAGCCATGATGGTAAAAGCAGCTTTTTCAACTTTTTTTGCTTGGCAAGTAAAGATCTGAAGCACTGGGCCAGTAGAAAGAAGCATTCGTTGAGCCCTGCAGGTGTAAACACTAATCCATGCTGATGTGTACTGAACACCAGCAACGCATCCCCCTTCACCTGTTAATTAACCTCTGTGCTAAAACAAGAGTTTAAACTTTGCCAGGTATGTGCAGCTTTAAAAGGAAAAGACAGTCAGATCAGACATTTTTAAAAATTGGATACGTATGCAAGAAAAATAACTTCATGGATATTCTTCAGTGTGTCTGAAATCAACATGCATGGAAAAAAATTCCACACACATTGCTGGTTTTGTGAAGTTGCACTAGAACAACTCTATCGACATGCATTGGCACAGATGACAAGCACGCACATCTGAAGCTCAATTAATACTGGTACTTCATTAAAATAACTGACAATTCTGCTCAAAATGCTGTTTGTGTTCAAATTTGAACTGCTTCTGCGAGAAACAGTGTGCCGCTTTCTTTGTCTTTTCTGACTTTTTTTTTAGGTTTGTTATCATGCATTATCTCACTAACATAGTGACTGATGGAGGTTGTTATGAAATCAAATACCCTCCACTTGTAATCTGAACGCAAGTGGTCACAAAAGACACATTTGAGCAACCATGTGTAAACAGTGGTGTCTCATGTGATCGGATTACCCAAAAAACATCTTGGGGTGTAAGGGATAGTGTGAAAAGTATATTCCAAAGTATATTCTGGTCTGGTTACAGTGGTGCCGTGACCTGGATGGGACTGAGGTTTATGGGGGGGGGTGAGTGTAATCGTAGCCAGCTGGTAGTTAGCTGTGCAGTGTGTCTAAACCTCACTCATTTGGCCTCAAGAGGCTCACTAGTGACTGACGCTAGAGGCTGTAGCCTTTAGCCTCCTAGTTAGTGTGCCGGCCTCCCATGCCGCTGGTTCAAATCCTGCTCGGAGAGGGTTGAGCAGGACATTACAAGTGCATCTATTTGCAAAATTTGATTGTTGAGTGTCACTGTAATTTTGGCAGGATTTTGTCCGCTATTACTGAGACTTCTTGCTACACTTACAACAACAAATGTTTGACAAAAAAAAATAATAAATCAGTGGGATAAATTAAAATGCATCTACGTAATTACAATTATGATTTACACATTTTTATGTAGTAAATGTGACTAAATGAATTTAAGATCGTACCACAAGACTGGATCTAATTCATTTAAGTAAAATTGTTTTTGAGGAATAAAATAAATTGAATTGCATTGAAATGATTTCATGAATTTTATTAATTCATTGGGCGTTTTAATTTTTTTGAGTGCAAGTGTTTATGTAAACTGCTATGAAACATATAACAAACCATGCATGTAAAAATCATTGCAAAAATGTATATATAGTAATGTGATTCTTTGAGACCAGGTTGGCTTTTAAATACCCCCCTTCCAAAAAAAAGTTACACACAGCTGTTAAAATAATTAATATTGATTTAAAATAATGATATTATACACATTCTTACCATTGTAAATGTTTCAGTTTTGACTCGGTCTCCTTTACCGATTAGTCATAATATAAATAAATTGACCTTATTTCTCCAGGGGCAAAGCTTATCACTCCACTACATCCAAACCTGTCAAAACATGTTGCTCTTTGAGTCTTCTCCAGGATGCAGTACGTTGACCCCTCAGACATGTTGCAAACATCAAAGCTGCACTTTGCTTTGGGTGGTTATATCTCTCATACGGAGAACACTATCAGTCTCTCTGCAAACTTCAAAGGGAAAGGTTATACGTGCAGCGTACACTTCCTCCCCACTGTTATTATAAGTGATTTCGGTTTGATGCAACATCCCCAAAGCCAAACTCTCTATTATTTTTCTGATGTAAAATGACTCGAGTAATTATGGCTGGGGAATTGACTCATTGTCTGTTTTGATACCAGAATTAATTAGAAAGTTCTCTGAGTAAACTTCAAAGTCCTTTAGATTGCATTTTATGTCAAATGGTGAATCATTTTCTAAAAGAGATGAAAATCAAGCGGTCGCAGGGTATCAAAATCCCCCGAAGGTCTGATATGATACAAATGCACCATATTTAAAGGTTACTAATTATTTGAGGTACATTCCACGAATAGAGTACAATTTGGTGTCACATTACTTTTTTTTAAAGTTATTCAAGGCACAAACACAATATTTTTTTTCTTTAGTGAAAACTGTTAGATATGATAAATTATCGACATTATAAGATACAGTAGAATAAAAAGTAGCATGTTTTAAACACGTCGGATATCTGTATTTCTCAAGGACAAAACTTCAAACCAAAGTTTTGAAAGTTATTATAAGAATTTTATTTTGATATTTTTTTATTAACTTTAAAACAAACTTTGGCTCCAAGCTATCCCCTACTGAATGATAGCTTATTTAGATGGAATTTGCAAACCTGATTACCTTTCTGGATTTTATTCTATTTTATTTTATTATTTAATATCTTTTTTAGTCATTTATTTATTGTTATTTATTTGAGATTTATTGCTAAAAAATAACAGTCACACAAATCAGGGTTTTAAGCTGCTTAGACATGGCACAAATTTTAGTTTAGCAAAAATTGCAAGCATCATTAAAAATAATTGCTAAATAAAACAGCTCGTATAATATTTAGTTTGACCTCCTGGGTGTTGACAACCAATTTTTTTTGAAGATTAAGCACACCCTTTCACTGACCATTTGCTAAAACAGAAAAACAACAACAACAAAACAATATGACTTAATTTTTAAGAGTTCAATTTTCAGACCCAATTTTTTACCCTAATTGAGTCTTGAATTATGGCTCATACAGCACGTCTGGAATGGACGATGATTCATCGTTATGTTGCTTGTGTGTGAGAGAAGCACTTCCTCTTTAGAACAGGCTGTAATCTCTCTATTTATGTCTGCAGGTGAGCATGCAGTAAGGCGTGAAGATGCGCCAGAGGTCGTGGCTTTTTAAATGGTTGGGAATAGGCATTGGAGTTCTTCTGCTCACTGCTGCCAGCAGAAGTCAAGATTCAGAAGGTTAGTCCCTCTTCATAAAGTTGCCTGAGCTGCAGATGAAAAATGTCTGTCTTGCATCGAATATCTTCAGTGTTCCTGCTTGAAGGTCCTGAATTCAGATAATATTTGTGTTTTCTAAATGTGTCGGCTCAAGGTATTCTGAGATGTTCTTCTGCATGAATGATACATGTGATGCTGCCTTAGAATTTGGCCAAAGTAAGGTATCTTTGAAGGCAACATGATTATGCTGCCTACCTCCTTCAAAAGCCTTCATGTTGGGAGCATGCTTATAATACCTTAAAGGAATAGTTCACCCAAAAATGAAAATTATCTAATCATTTACTCACCTGCATGCTGTCCCAGATGTTCTTTGATTTCTTCTGCTAAACACACAACTCTGTACTTCAACTCTGTAGGTCTTTACAAAGTGAATGGTGTCTAGAACTTTTAAGGTCCAAAATACAAATTAAGTCAACATAAAAGTAATCCAAACGACTCCAGGGGTTTAATCCATGTCTTCAGAAGTGATATGATAGTTGAGGGTGAGAAACGGATCAATATTTAAATATTTTTTCACCCAATTTGGAATGCCCTATTCACAATGCGCTTTTAAGTCCTCGTGGTTGCTTAGTGCCTCAATTCAGGTGGCGGAGGACGAATTCCAGTTGCCTCCACATCTGAGACCGTCAACCCGTGTATCTTATCACGTAGCTTGTTGAGCGTGTTGCCACGGAGACATAGCATGTGTGGAGGCTTCGCACCATCCACTGCAGCGATCAATTCACCACGCGTCCCACCGAGAACGAACCACATTATAGCGACCACAAGGAGGTTACCCCATGTGACTCTACCCTCCCTAGCAACCGGGCCAATTTGGTTGCTTAGAAGGTGGAAGTGATTTTCACTTTTATATTCAGCCAATTACTGGTTGGGGCTGGTGAAAGGTGGATATTGATAGTAAAAAAGTACTTTTTTCTCACCATCACCTGTCATATCACTTCAGAATTCATGGGTTTAACCACTGGAGTCGTATGGATTACATTTATGCTACTTTTTATTTCCATTTTGGACCCTGACTTTTGGTCACCATTCCCATCATTGTGAGGATCAAACGAGCTAAGATATTCCTCTGAAAATCTTGCAGAATAAATAGTCTCACACTTCTGAATTATGATTTTTATCCCTTTAAAATATTCTATAATCTAGTGAGCTGCCTACATATTTACAGTATAACTTTAAGGCATTATAGGTGCACTCCAGATGTGAATGCTGTACCAAAAGGTTGGCATCATGATTATGTGGATCATTGGCTGTATCACACATATCCTTTTGTGTTGATGCATTGCGACAAGCACACAAATCTATGCAGGGTGACAGATGAAGTGACAGAAATGTAAATTATAAAAATTCTGAAAATTCATTAAATACCAAAATATATTGATACAAAAGTTATTTCTGAATTAAAATAGACTGGAGCCGCCATATTAAGTGGTATGATTTAGTGTTATGAGTGGACGGTCTTCTCCCCTTCTCTGTAATTGAAGTCAATAGAGTGCAGCAGTCGACTTCTGGAAGTAAAAATCCCATTCATCGATAGCTTAAAGACAGACCTACCTTGAGCTCCGAGGTTGCTAATCGATGGTATATGCTTCTGTTGAATCCATCAGTCTGCCTAATTTCAACTACACTTTGTAGAAAGCATATTTGAAATCGAAATTCCTGGTGAAGAACTACGCTATCCATGATTCTGAAGAGAAAGGCTTCACCAGTACCGAACAAGCTTGAAGCAACCGCCCACTCCCATGATACACTGTGAATGATGCAATCGATTCAGTTTCCCTACTCTATCAGACTACATGTATATTTTCAAATATCTTAATATTGTTTTACAATAAAATGTACATTTTATGTAAAACAACTTTAAATAATTTTTTTGAACATTTTCCATTATTTTTTAATTTGGGAACGTCATACACAATACTTCATGGGATTGTTTGATTGTCTTCATTGCGGGATTGTAGTTCAGCTGAGTAGCGCTGTTTATTTGAGTTGAAACCTGTATAGTGTTCCAAATCACTCACTTATGAGATGCCATGACACTTAGGATGCTGCCTTGGAAGACAGCTAGGCCAATGGGTTTTGTAACAGATCCTTAATGTTTACTCATAAAGTAAGTCATAATCTGATTTTCAAATAAGAATGTTTATGGGCAATTATGTGCCACTGTTAATACCAGGATCTTCATGTGTTAAGATTTGTATATATTCGTTGTTACGGTTTTTTTAATTCTTCTTTTTTTTCTTGACCATATTCATTGTAGCATATACATTGCTAGTAGAAAACGTTCTCCTCTGCAGACTCTATAATGACCTTGGCATGACAGTAAGATGGATGATAATTTCATGCAGATAGTGAAGGCAGAAACTTTCACAGTGTGTCTGCAGCCCGTCTAAATTCGCCTCCATTCTTTTCTTACTCGCTCTGCAATGATGCAGGAAAACCACTGGAATTCACCTTTCAGTTTCCTTCTTGTTGCACAGATATCCAGTTCCTATTGTTTTATTGATGGAGCCAATGGAGATGAAAGCTTTAAATCTCTATACACTGATCCCTCTCCTGCAAAGAGTAGGAAACTGCTTTTTCACTCAGGTTTCAACTCCGGAATCTTTATTTCATTTCTTGGACAGACATAAAAAAAAAAAAAAAAAAAAAAAAAAAAAAAAAAACCTAGGTCCAACTTTTTTGCTACACCTGTCAATGACAAATGTATTGAGAAAATTTTACTTGCCAAAAGTGTTTTTATTTTTTATATAGTAGCAGCCAAAAGTTTGGAATAATGTACAGTGTTTGCTGTTTTGGAAGGAAATTTGTATTTTAATTCACCAAAGTGGCATTCAACTGATCAAACAGTATAGTCAGGATATTTCTGATGTAAAAAAAAAACAAAACAAAAAAAAACAACACTATCACTATTTCAAAAAAAAATCTTTTTTTTTTTTTTTTATCAAATTAGATTTTTTTTAAAACCCATTTCCAGCAGCCATCACTCCAAAACCTTATACTTGAGTGATCATGCTAAATTGCTCAATTGCTAATTTGGCACTAGAAAATCACTTGCCATTATATCAAACACAGCTGAAAGCTATTTAGTCCATTGATTGAAGTTTAACATTGTCTTTGTGTTTGTTTTTGAGCTGCCACAGTGTGCAATAGACTGGCATGTCTTAAAATGGTCAAAAATGGCAAAAAAGAAACCGCTTTCTCTAGAAACTCGTCTGTCAATCATGTTTTGAGGAATGAAGGCTATGCAATGCTTGAAATTACCAAAAAAACTGAAGATTATATTCAAAGGTGTACACTACAGTCTTCAAAGACAAATGACGACTGGCCCTCACAAGGACAGGAAGAGATGTGGAAGGCCAGATGTACAACTAAACAAGAGGATAAGTACATCAGAGTCTCTAGTTTGAGAAATAGACACCTTGCATGTCCTCAGCTGACAGCTTCATTAAATTCTACCCGCTCAACACCAGTTTCATGTACAACAGTAAAGCGAAGACTCAGGGGTACAGGCCTTCTGGGAAGAATTGCAAAGAAAAAGCCACTTTTGAAAAAGAAATACAAAAAGGAATGGTTAGAGTTGGCAAAGAAACACAGACATTGGACAACATATAATTGGAAAAGAGTGTTATGGATCTTTACTCCATTGAGCTTTTGTGGGATCAGTTAGACTGTAAGGTGTGTGAGAAGTGCCTGACATGACAGCCACATCTATGGCAAGTGCTACAGGAAGTGTGGAGTGAAATGTCACCTGAGTATCTGGACAAACTGGCAGCTAGAATGTCAAGGATCTGCAAAGCTACAATTGCTGCACGTGGAGGATTTTTGATGAGAACTCTTTGAAGTAGTTTAAGACGTTCAAATAAGACGTTAAGACGCTTAAATGCAAAAACTACAATAAAAGCGCAGATGGATGGCAGAAAATGCATTCTGAGTGAACAGTCCCTAGCTCTTTTATTTATTCCAGAAATAAAAATTTTACACTCATTTGGCACTTGGCGAGTGTTAACTTTGGAACCTGCTAACAATGGTTGTTTACTGTACATGTACACCAATAATCAGAGAAAAATGAATAATTAAGATATTTACATGATTTGTGCAAACCTCTTCAATCCCGTATACATACTACTTGCAAATACTCATTGTATTGTTGCAAATATGTATCTTTAAGGACAGCTAGGTATTAGAAAAATTAGTCAGTCAATTTGTGAGTCTTTTTGAACTATTTATTAAAAGAACCGGTTCATAAGAGTCATTTTGAACTATACTGGATGCGCTGTCACAACGGTTCATAATAGTAATTTGTTAGTGAATCGGAATACACGTGCTGGATGTTGTTGTGTTCTGCTCACAAGGACAAACTCAAATGAAAGATAGATATCCTTGCCATCTTTATGCGGTATATGAAACTGCTGTTTCACCTGAAGCTGAAAAGTAAGCGCAGCATCGTTTCGCGATGGGCTTGAGTATAACATCATTCGTCTGCAGCAGTGGCGCAAACGCGCTTCGGTCAGTGGAAGAAATGCTAATAAAGCAACTAAAATAGGAGTAATCCGCATATTTTAGTGCAGTTATAATTACACTTATTATTAGAATAATCACAATAAAGTAATCACAGCATTCTGTTTAATCCAGTTTAATAACAGTTTAATCCAGGCGCATAGCTATCAAACAATCTTTTGTTTTTATCCCTGAATGTGTGTTGATGTGGTTTTTTTTGTGAAAAAATAAATAAAATTAAGGCTTAGTCTAATGTTCAATACGTCAGGGAACAAAAGCAACAAGGCAGGCTGCAATTCTGGCTTCAAATGTAAATTCATTCCAACTAGTAAACCCAACTTGCATTAATTGACAGTACACATTTTTACTTTTACGTGCTGCTCGAGCTCAAGTTCATCAGACACGTTACGAACGCCTCAAGTGGCCGGTAGCTTTCTGTTTTCACACTGAGGGGGTGCAGCTTTTCTGTATCAGAGGCACTGAGGTTTTATTTTTCAAGCCTCATTTCTAAATATACAATCTATAAGCCTCGTGTCTAATCTTCATTTGTTTTTATCAATCCATACACCAAGTAGATTTTAATCCATGCACCAGTCAACTTGTTCGGAGCATCCGTTCTCGCTCCCTAAGATGGACTCTTCCCAGGTTAAATCAGCTAGCGCGTTTAACAATTACCATATTTAAATTTAGCAGCAAATTCACTCAACGGCAAACCAACCTGTATTTATTTAGCATTAATCGATCAGAATGAAGAAGGTACGTCAGTAACAATGAACTTTAACAAGGATCATTTGCATGGTGTGCGATTGTTATGCCAGTAGATCGGCACCTTAAAAAAAACTCCATACCATTTGAATAAAACAATGCAAGAATCAACATTTCACAATGAAAATGAGTCAGATATGTGATTAATACACTAAAAGTGGTTTATGTGAAAAGAATGTTTTATTTAAACGTCAAGGCTATTTATCCTGATATTATTTTTGTTAATATTATTATTAACTACATTGAAGCATATGGTTACATTACATTTTTGTGTTCTCTCAGACCTAATTAACTTAATAAATATGCAGTATAACATCCATCCTTCCCACACTTTTGGCTTCTAACTGGTGAGGAGGCTTTTCAAACAGATGGGTATGGAAGTAGGCTATAGCACATGGAGTGAATTTTTGAATGAAAGGAGCAAAGTGGTCTGGTCATTTAGCATGGGAGCACGACAGTAAACTGAGGCAAAACATCTGCACAAATGGCGGACAAATAATGTTCAGCTGTTCAAATTCAAATGAAGATCACGATGCATGTATAGGGAACTAGTCTTTTATCAGATGTCATCAATAAAACATCATGTACTCTTTGCAGGGGCATTTTTTTCCTCCCATATTTAGAATTTAGGGTGCATTTTTGCCCAGAGCCTCCGTTAATTTCCATACCTGGATGGAGAGATGGAGATCAGAGATGTAACAGGTGTTTAAGTGTCTCGCTTCTCCATGCAGCTGGTACACAAAGCCTTTTTGCTATTTCTGCCCTTCATGTCAAATGTGCTGCACTATGACTGATGATGGAGCTCCAAGAAATGAAAATAGTCAGAACTATAGATCGCTCCATCGTCACACGCTTGCAATGTTAACAATTTTGTTAATTCTAATATAAACAGGGGCCATAGTTTTAGTTTGTCACTCGCTAATGTAAATGCCGTATAATGCCATTTGCATGTCAAATTGGTTGTGAAAGGTTTAGAAGTCTATAACATCTTAAATTTAGTAACTGGGCTTCAAAGCGCTTGGCCATGACATGTACTCACACTTAACTGCTCAACGCGCTGCTGACAGCTTCATGGGAGAGAGGGAGAGATAGAGTTGATACTCGAGCCTCTTCTGAAATTACAGTTTGATACACAAACAAGTTTATTGATTTGATTTGTTCATCTGTATTTATTAGTTTAATAATTCGCAGATGGTCTGTAAAGTGAATATAAGTGTGTGGGAATGTCCCGCACTATGAACGTGGAAGTTGCGGGAATGATTAAAATTGTGCGCAATACCTGCAATCCGGCACCAAATTTCAGCTCCAGTTGTCACTAAAGTCTAGCGACGGCCATGGTTTAATCACTGTAATGGCATCGCATTATGTGAGTACATGTAAACATTGTAAATGTTACAGCACGTTTAACCTAGATATTACTTTGTTAAAGAATTAATTTGCATTTGACGTCCAGGTCTAATGAAGATAAAGAATATTCTACACTTAACATTGATTTATTGACTTTTTTCCAGTGCTGGTACTTTGTAAATGGATCTTTTAAAAGAAATAGCAGAGATATGTACACGTTACCTTGATTTATTGCATATGATTGTAGTGCTCATGGTAGTAATGGACTGCTCTCACCTTGTACCAATGTTACTGTGTCCAAATTTCTGTTAACTTCTCTTTTTGTTCACTTCACATGATGTCATCACATGCCCATAGAGTTTTTAATTGAACGACTTTTTTTTTTGCCTGAAGATCCACTTCAAACTCTAGATCAATGGAGCCTTTCTGTATTTCAATTCAATCTTTCTTTATTGCTTACAAACACTGATTCATTCCCAGCCAATACCATGCCAGTTCAAGGTGAGATCTGGAGCTGGCAAAGATCATCTTTTGTTCTCATGTGTGTTCAACTGAATTGAAACAGTGCTGAATTCCAAAAGACAGTGAGACTCATTGCATAGCTGACACCAAAACTGAATAGGGTAAAACTAACAGTTAGACTCATTCATAGGGATCCTGTTATTCACAGAGCTGCCTTTTCTACCTTCTGGCTTTGTCTCTCAAACGATCTTATACTCTTCGGTTGCCGAGGTTCGGTGTCCACTAAGTGAATGAGATTCTATTAGATTATGCATGTTCTTGGGAGGATGCTTACCCCTGTGGACTTGAAATGAAGTGCTGACACTTCCCACATTTCAATGCATAAGAATTAGGGGTGGGTGACGTGAGTAAAATCTTATATCACGATACGAGTCATTTTATATCGCGATAAAGATATATATTGCGATATAGTCATTTTATTAAGGAAAACCAATACAAGCCAGTAAACATAATAAATAACCATATTGTAATGCCTATTTTTGAAAATCTAGTCAGTAAAATAAATACTTTTTAAATGAAAACTCTTCATCTTGATCTTGACAAACACATTTAAAAATATAATAAACGCTCAGTTTTAAATCAACCTTACCATAACACTCAATTTCACATTATGCTACATTTCAGTCTGATATATTGTTGACCAGTTTTATTATAAACTTTACTCAAGAAACTGAAGATTGTTTAAATCAGAATTGCAAAGAATCAGTCTCTGCATAATTCCTTTAGTCAATCTGGCGTTAAACCAGCTTGCGTAAATAACCGCCAAATTCATTCCCCGCTCAAGCCTGGTTTCAGATTCACGTCAAGCATGTCCATTCGAATCCCAGGGTGTGCTGAGCGACTCCAGCCAGGTCTCCTAAGCAACCAAATTGGCCCGGTTGCTAGGGAGGATAGTCACATGGGGTAACCTCCTCGTGATCGCTATAATGTGGTTCGTTTTCGGTGGGGCGCGTGGTGAGTTCAGCGTGGATGCCGCGGTGGATGGCGTGAAGCCTCCACACGCGCTATGTCTCTGTGGCAACGTGCTCAACAAGCCACATGATAAGATGCGTGGGTTGACTGTCTCAGATGCAGAGGCAGCTGGGATTCGTCCTACACCTCCTGGATTGAGGCGAATCACTACGCAACCACGAGGATTTAGAAAGCTCATTGGGAATTGGGCATTCCAAATTGGGAGAAAGTAAATGTAGCTCTTAACATGGAAATTCAGGAGCAAATCTTAAAAAGTGTCATTCCTAGTTTTAGGACTCTTAGAGTCATCTTAGAGTAATTCATGAAGCATTTTAATGCTAAACGTAGCTCCTAAACCCACGGAAGTTTAGAAGAAGACTTCTAAATCCCTAAGAGTGACTCACAAATGATCCGAAGCATGCCTGTTGTCATCAATCCACATTAAAAACAACGTTTTAGAAAATTATTATGACATAAACGTTTTAAAAAGGTATCACCTGAATCACAGTTGAGTGTATTTTAATATTCTAAAATTATAATATTACATTCTAATTTTGATATTGACCTTTTAAAAAGGTATCGTCTATATTGCAGTGTTTTCATGACTGCAAAGTTAGTTAACTCTTCAACAAACTGAAACAACCCAAAACAACCCAATCACACCGGAGATAATTTAGGGTTTGTCAACTGTGGCAGAATGCTGTGTCCTCCCAGACATTGTTGGAACGTTGTTATGGACCATACGCGACACAGATGGGTTAAGTCATTGCAGGACGCAAGCGGGGTCCGAGTTAGGTGGCAAAGCTCACTTTTAGGGTGGCAATTGCCACACCGTTGCCACCTTTCTGGCTCCGCACCTGCAGTAGATGGGACACGCGCTTGTTTCATTGCACCAACACAGGATAAACAAATATTCAGCAGACGAAAAAAAAAAAATGTCTGTCTGTCTGTCTGTCTGTCTGTCTATCTGTCTATCTATCTATCTATCTGAAATTTGCTGACAAATAGTGCTTCCCTGTCTACCAATCACAAACAAAACGACCTAGAGATTTTACCCCCCAAAAATAAGGCAGCAATTTGCACCAACTTCCTTTTTGATTACATTTTTTCAATTTTAGCATGCAATAAATAGGCTAAGAATATCAGAAAAAGTATAGCTAATATATCTTGGGTAGTTAGTGCAATTTACCTTTTTGTAAAACAGGCAAAATTAACTTTTTTAACTATTGGGTAAAATTAAAGTATTTTTTCCACCTATTTTTTCCATTATAATTATTGTAGATTTATTTTTTTTAGACTTGAACCAAATCTATTTCAGTTACTCACCAGAAACACAAGTCATTTTTAAGAATATTTATTGACCAACGTGTTTACAAATGGGATGACAAAACAAATCTTACACAGATAATCATCTTTGAATGTTCAAATGCACAATACAGTAAAACTTTAATACATAAAATCACATCTGATGTGGCATCCAGTTCTTTAAAAAAAAATTCCCTTATATTAACAGTGCACAAGCCATGTTGCTGCATTTAATCAGTACTTCATTGTCCTCAAACTGAAGGTGAACAAAAGGTGGCAAAACCTGCAGCGTCAGAAATATTCTGATTAAAAATGTGCACAGCACGATAACGTAAATCGTGGTCACACTTTAATTACAAATAACAAATTTAATGTTACTTTATCACATTATCTTAACCCATGATAAAAGATTTAATTCAGCCCTTTGTAAATGTTCCTGAACTGGCAGCTGAATATTATATGAACTTGAAAAGCTGTACCTCTCGGATAAAACTGATATAAAACTTGCATAAAATGTCAAATGTCAAGTATAATATTACAAAAACAAAGAAAAAAAAAAAAAAACACGTTTTACCTTAATTTCTGTGTTTAAATTAAAAATGTATTTAGATCCTACTGGATGTACATTATTCCGTCACCTACCACGTCTCTCATCGTGAATTAAATTTATTTTAATAGATTTTTATGCGGCTTTTATATGTGGTAGTTTTTAAATAAAATGAATAGAGGACATGTTGTGTAATTTTATCAAAGGAAATTTACTGCTTCTAATTTAAGAAATATTTTAAAGTAAATCTACCCAAAATCATTCGGTAAACTGAAGATCTTATTTCCTTGGGTAAATTTTAAGCATGTGGGAATAGTAATTAAACCCCCCCCCACCCCCCAAAAAAAATTCCTGTTTTTTTTTTTTTTCTCTTCAGTGTAAGAACTCATTGGAGAACTCCCAGTGTAAGATAAAAGGTTTTGTGAATACAGACCGGGGATCTTATATAATTATTTATGTTTTATCGTAAAACCTTAAATTCCAATTCAGTACATTCCTGTTCCTGTCATTTCAAATCCCATGAAACACTGGAGCAAATGCCCACATGTGCTTCATTCTCACTTGGACTATGACCTCTAGAGTTCAGGGAACAAACAATACCATGGCCCATGAAGATTCATATGTGCCCGCTCTGTTCAGGGACACGATTTGAGCCGGAGTAGGTCAGCCAAGGTGCAATGTCCGCTGAATGCAAACTAAGGACTAGGCCGAGATTCATTCCAAGAAATATAATCTCATCCATTTTTCATAAGGCTGTACGATTCTGCAACTCAGACATGCTTTATCTCTAAACTTCTCAGTGGTCATTAGAATTGCAATAATGTTTCCTTCAGGGATGGAACACTCTGCGAGTCAACATACTTCTGTTTTATCATGTCAGAGCTGTTCAATATGCTGCAACCCCATTGGTTTTGATGATAAAAAATACAATTCCACTCAAAAGAGGTCAGTCCTTTAAAGTAAATTTGGCTTGTGGTTTAAAGCGATGGGATACATAATGAGGATAAACCAGCCAATTACTGTATGTGTGCCATTGCCGTGTCACAGTGCAATTCCCTCTGATTGTGTTTTCAAACTCCATCTCTTTCATCCTGACATGCAGTAAAATTCCCAAACAATTTAAAATCAAGTTAGATCATGACTATCTTTTGAATTTGCTTTGATAGAACATTGTCAAAAAGTAAAAAAGGGTTAAGGGTTAATTTGAAGTCTGAAGGTCTGAATATGTCCCAGCCGAAAAAGAAAATACATCTTAAACCAGCCTAAGATGGTTTGCTGTTCTTAGCTAGTCTCCCAGCCTAGTCAGGTTGGTCTTTTGTATGGTCTTCGAGGGGGTTTGGACACTTTTGAGCTTGTCAGGCTAGGATACCAGCTAAACCGTCTAGGATCATCTTAAACCAGATAAGACCAGCAAGCCAGTTTTGGCTAGTTTAAGCCATTTAGTTTTAACAGGGTTGAGCAATTTGAGAGACGTTTTTGTGAATGGTTGCTAGGGTGCTGCTTGGTAGGTGTTTAGGTGTATTTTTGTGGTTGCTAGGGAGCTGCTAATCAGTTACTAATGTGTTCAGTGAGATTACCATTAAGATTGTTGTTGGTTGCTAATGTGTTAAGATATTCCGAGCAGTTGCTAGGTGGTTAAAAAGATGTTCTATGTGGTTGCTTGTGCATTGCCAAGCAGTTGCTAAGCAGTTTCTAAGGTGTTGCTATATTTGTAAGATTTTCTGATTGTTTGCTACGTGGTTGCTTCTTAGTCATTCATGAGTTTTAGGTGGTTGCTAGTGTGCTTCTAAACAATTGCCAATATGTCAAATAAGAAGTTGGAAGTGGTTGCTAGGGCGATACTAGGCGATCTGGGTGGTTAATAAGTGGTTTCTAGGGCATTGCTGTGGGTTGCTAAACTACTGCTAAGGTGTACTGTACTAGGCAGTTTCTAGGCTGTTGCTATGCAGTTCTGAGTGATTGCAAATGTATTCTGAGAGGATTCTAGGCAGTCAAGACAGACAGACAAGCAGGCAGGCAGACATGGGCAGACAGACAGGCAGACATAGACAGACAGACAGACAGACAGATGATTGATATAAAAATTTCAATAATATTGAATTTTGAGAATTATTTTACATATTTAGAAAGAAATAGAACTGGTCAATAATAAAAAAAAATGTTTTGAAGAATATGCTTATCTTTTACAAATATGCTGCCAAGTACAGTTTTGACTCAAGCACAAGGGCAGATTGATGTATAGTAAACGTGAAAAGGTCCAAGCAGCAGACAGTGCTGAATGGCTCCCTGTAGAGACATCCATCCCACTCAGAAGGTAGAAGTTCAGATCTTTGACCTCAGCTGGTGATGGATGTGTCCCGCTGGAGAAGCAGCCATGTGCTGCTGTGTTGACACAGATGTCATTCCCGCATTGCCCTGTCCTTTTATTGTTCTAGTGATTCTTCATGGAAACCGTGTGGCAGTAAATCCATCCACTAAATTATTCCATAATCTGGACTCCAAGAGGAAATATACTTCGGGATGTCTTGTGCCCTGCTCAGGCATGGCACAAGACCATATTAGCCATATTAGGTTTAATCTGTTACTCTGAGCACTTATGACCTGATTTTTATACATATATACATACATATAAACACACATGTTCTGTATGTATGCATGTACTGTACTGGGCTCCAGACTAACATTTGAGAGTGTTTGCATCAGTGCCATCAAGTTCTTCAGCCCATTTGGTAACACTGGTGGGGGGTGGGGTCTGGGGCCTTTATAAAATGAAAAATTTAAAGACATAAACTAATAATAAAAGTATTATTATTATTATTATTATTATTATTATTATTATTATTATATTACAAATATAAGTTTAAATAATTAACTCAATTAATCGCATGCTCCTGGACCATAATAGGGAAGATTCCTGAGAAATGCAAGCTTGTAGTACCACCTGTTTACTCCAGAGAGCATTAAGTTAAATTTCAACTCTATGAGCAACACGCAGTTTATACAGTGAAGAAAACAACATTCAGCAGACACAGAACACACGTGCTTGCATTCAAAACACTTGGAGCGCAAATTTGAACTAAGGGATCTCAAGATGTGTTTAAAGATTGAGTATTAAACTATATTTAACTTGACACAGTGACCTAAACATTTTATGTTTATGACGCAACACACCCGAGACGTCTGATGCAGGTGTACATTGACGGGTCCTTAAATAAGCCCTCATAATAAATCTCAAACTGATTGACAAATTCACTTGTGAAATGGACTGCTGTGAACTGTATGCCAATGATTGACTTATGATCAATAATATTGTAGTAAACAATACATTGTATTCTAAAGCCGCTTTTTGTATTGTCTTATCAATGATTAACTCTTCTGTCACGAGAATGTAATGCACTTTAATTATCTGAATATTTTTTATTTTATATATATATATATATATATATATATATATATATATATATATATATATATATATATATATATATATAAAATAATAATTTGTAAATATTTGAAGATAACTATGTATAATTATATATTGATATTAATATGTATAATCTTTATATATTGAATTATTGTTATATGAGGGGCTTTCTCAGCAAGTATTTTTATATGCAATTAATCGCGATTAATTAATCGGGACACCATGTAATTAATTTGATTAAAAATTGGAATCGATTGACAGACCTAATAAATAAATAAATAAATAAATATATATATGGTAATAGTTCCCTAAACAATTGTATACACTAAGTACAAAATAAAAACATAAAACAATAGGGCTGCAACAACTATTATATATTATTGATCATGGATTATCATTGGGTATGGTTAAAATTTAGACACCACATTGACTTTTCTATAATCTGTGCAGAACTGAGCTGACCTGTCACTCTTGGACTAGAACAACTGGACTGGAACAATCACTGAGGGATTCTGCTATTACTCCCATATCGAGTATTGCATCTAATCCTTCCCGAACTACTTTTTTCTTGTGCTTGGGAAGCCTGTAGGGACAGCCATGTACCACTAGCCTGGGCGTAGTTTCGATTTGGTACTGTATGAGGTTTGTACGATCAGTCAGAGGAGAGTGCATGTCTGCCAATTCTTTCTGCAACTTGGCAGCTTCTGTGACTTCTGAGAGGTGGTCCCTGCAAGTGGCTGGAGTGACATGATTGGCTTTTACGTTCACCTCCAGCCCGAGCTTTGCCCTCTCTGGAACTACCGTCACCAGCGTCAAAGGCACCGCCTCCCTCCATAATTTCAGGATGTTGAGATGGTATATTTGACGTGCGTTCTTTTTACCTCATAATTAATCTCCCACTCATCATGTGACCTCAAATGGCCCTTGCTAATTAGCGAGTAATTTCGAGCTTGATACAAGCATTTTATCTCCCGGTGTGAATTCCCGTAGCCGAGTGCCTCTGTCATACAGTTGGCTTTGACGTTCCTAAGCTTGGAGCAAATTCTCTTTCTAGCATCCTCGCGTACAAACTTATGAATCATATTTTTCAGGGTTTCATTAAATCATTCCACTGAGTCATCTGTTTGTGGGAGGTTAACACTCGTGTGAATCGATTTAATGCCTAATAAATCATACAGTTCACATATTGTTCATGACAGAAATGTAGTGCCTTGATCAGTGAGGATTTCTTTTCGAATCCCCACTTGGGAGATAATTCTTAAGCATGCCTCCGCAACACTGCATGCTGAGATGTTGTGCAGGGGCACTGCTTCTGGATATCACGTTGCATAGTCCACCAGAACTAATACATTGTGATGCCTGCATGCGGTTCATTCTAATGGCCCGATGAATTCCATGCCAATTCTTTCAAAGGGGACCTTGACCAAAGGAATTGGGTACAAAGATGTTCTTGGGGTGGCTGTCGGATTCATCAGCTGACATTCACGGCATATTGTACACCACCTGCAGACATCCCAGTGAATGCCTGGCCAATAGAAGTGGGCCATTAGACGGTTTAGTGTTTTTTTTTTCTCATCCTAAGTGACCCACCATCAGGTTCTGATGTAATGTCTGGAGTAGCATTTCCCGACGGCTCTTTGGTATCAACAACTGGGTTTTATCATCTTTTGTCTGAGCATTTTGCTAAGGGTTTTGTCTCGCATCTGCTCCAGAGGGAAATCCCCTGCAGGCAATCCTTTAAGGGATGGGGAAGCCGAGACTTCCCCTTCACTTGCGTCATCCTGATGCGGAGCCGATGTAGATGGCCCTTGCTCTGCCTCCCCAGCTAGCGCATCGCATATTACACACAAAACACTTTGTTGCAGGACCCATCCATGCATATTCCTTTTAATAGTGTCTCAAATTGTAGCCAAATAGTTCCCAAAATTAGTGGATGGGTGTGGCAGGAACTAACCGAAAACTCCACTCTATGTTTTTGCCCCCAAAATTTAATAACGAGTGCCACTACAAGATAATTGTGAATATCCCCATGCACACACTTCACCTTCACCCTTTTATTTGTGCCCAAAGCCTCGTCTTGAAGCAAGCATTGGTGTATAGTGGTCTGATTACAGCCAGTATCTACCAAGGCTTGATATGTACCTCCCCTGAATCTCACAGGTATTCTGTATGCTCTGGCTCGATCGGGGGCAGCTTGTGGAGTGTCGGGGACTCGGACCAATGTTCCCAACTTCATCACGGTGGTGCATTAATCCCAAAAATGTCCAGATTCCCTGCAACTCCAGCAGGCCTGCCCAGGCATTACACCTGCATGTGCGACAGCGGGTTCAACCACCTGAGGAGGAGGACCAAGAGACATCGTGGCCACTGGCTGCTGGGAAAAACCCCCTGTGAATGGCGAGCCGGCTTTGGCGGGACACTTTCTCACCTTCTGGTAACCGGGAAGGGCTGTATAAAAGGGACAGAGTGAGATAGGAGAGAAGTGGAGACAAAAGAGGGAGTGGATAGAGAGAGGGAGGGCTCCGCCCTCTGGTATGCAAGCAAATTGCCCAGTCAGTTGGACGGCCTCCTCCAGTGACGCAGGGCGGTGGCACTGGACCCACTCTGCTATTCCTTTTGGGCAGACAATGGATCAGCTTTTCCAGCACCATGAAATAGATGACACCCTCTGCGTCATGGTCCTCAGCCAACAGCCACTTCAGGCAGGTGTCACGGAGCTGTTGCGTGAAGGCAAACGGGTGGCCATACGCATCAATCTTTATTGAACGGAAGTGTTGTCGTTGTCGGTGATGTTCAGAGCTGTGACCGACCCATTGCAAGATGGACTTCTTTTTGTTGTCATTCACCAGGTTAATTTCCACCAGTAGTGGATGGGAAGCGATATGGGCTTCCCCGGACAACAGTGGGGTGTGTCTGGCTGGCCACTGTGCATTGCATACAGCCAGCTCCAGATATCAGCCATCCTCTCGAAGAGGTCTAAGGATGCCTCTGGATCATCTTCCACCCCCATTTTCATAAGGGCAACCAGATGCATGAGGGCTGCTGTGTCCAGGGTTACGGGTGGGTCTTTCTTCTTGTACAGTAAGCTCTGGATCGCCTGCCGGTCCTCTGCTTGAGCCCAGAACACCCCCTTAAATCGGTAATCCTGGTCCTGGCGCAGCTCAGGCAGGGCCTGATGTTGACCATGATGCATGCTGGTGAGGGACTGGATAACTTCCACCAACGGTGAGGACTCCATTTTAACTTATATTTCTTCCAAAACTCCCGGGTATCTGCACCAGTGTAACGGGGTTCAAGGATGGATGAAAAGAGGAAATGGGAAAACGTGGGCTTCAAATCAAATGGTTGAATTGTAATAACTAATAACTCCTGCAGTTTCTCAGCTTCAACACATAAACATATTGACTGGTTGTTGAACTATGACTCTCTCTCCCAGTCTCTGGTGTGGTTCTTCCTTATATCGCTCTCTACATGGCTCACTGCAGTAAGAAACAGGTATGAGACAAATCTCTCAGGTGTGTGCACCCTTACTGCTTTATCTCTCTGGATGAATGCTCCACCATGCCCCCACCTCCACAATTTCTGTCTAAAAGACTATAGTTAATATAGTGTTACTATAATTCATGGTAATTATTTAAGGGTGGTGATGTGGAAGGGTGGAATTTCTATTTGTGATAGTGTTTTCTTCTGTTCATCTTTTAAATGCTGTTTAAAATGTTGGGCCGTTCAATTAATTTTTTTTAACTAGAGAGAGATTCTCTTGGTAGATTCATATATTGCTTGAGATCAGGAGCCAGTTTAGTCGATGGATCAATATCTGTTATTGAATAAAACTTTATTAGTGGTTTTACAGTCAGACCTCAACTCCCCATTTTTGATCACTGCCAAACAGTGCTTTACTTGAAACAACCATGTGAAAAGACCAAAAATCCTCCCCTTGTATCTGGAAAAAATGCTTCCTTTTGAAACACAAACTCAACCAATCCAACCTTGAACAATTCAAAGAAAACATTAACAGTGGGGGCCTGGGTAGCTCAGCAAGTAAAGACGCAGACTACCACCCCTGGAGTTTGCGAGTTCGAATCCCAGGGCATGCTGAGTGACTCCAGCCAGGTCTCCTAAGCAACCAAATTGGCCTGGTTGCTAGGGAAGGTAGAGAAACATGGGGTAACCTCATCATGGTATAATGTGGTTCACTCTCAGCGGGGTGCATGGTGAGTTGCGTGGATGCCGCATTGGATGGCGTGAAGCCTCCACATGCACTATGTCTCCGCGGTAACACGCTCAGCAAACCACATGATAATATGCGTGGGCTAACGGTCTCAGACATGGAGGCAACTGAGATTCGTCCTCTGCCATCCAGATTAAGGCGAGTCACTATGCCACCATGAGGACTTGGAGTTCATTGGGAATTGGGAGAAAATAAAAAAAATATATAAACATGAACAGTTCTATTATATAAAAAATGCTGGATGATTTTATGTCGACTAATTTCACCCCAGATATTAATGGAATAAATTTAGCAACAAACAACCTTTATCATATATTTGAAACATTGGCTTCTTTGTCTGACATTAAAAAACAAAACACACACACACACATTTATATATATATATATAAATAAAAAGATTTGTGGTTTGATAATGAATGTAAATGTTTCAGAAAAGAACTAAGAAGGCTTTCTTATTGAACCAGACATTAAGACTATATGGGTTTCTTACTCAAAATGTCTGAAGAATTACAAATACATAGATGCAACAAAAGAGAAACATATTTTAAATCCAAAATTGATTAAATTAATGAATCAATAGACCAAAGCACTTTTTGGAATATCTATAAGAAATGTGAAACCCCCCACATCAGAATATCACTTTAGAGTTGCTCAATTTGGAAATCTTAGTTCAAAAATCTATATCAAAAAATTTAACTTGCAGCTTTCAACCAGCCTCAAAGAAAAATAAAGCAAAAACTAGAAAATTTTAATAAATAATTACAAATTATCAGAATCCATTGGATACTTTTATAACAATGTCAGAAATAATAGAGCATATTAAAAATCTTAAGTTAAAAGAAGCATGTGGACAAGAAAACATTAGCAACAAAATGCTTAAACTCAGCAGCCCTATCATAATCTAATCTTTAGTCAAAATATTCAATCTGTTTTTTGTTTTTTTTTTGGTCTGGTATCTTCCCTGAGATCTGGTCTGATGGACTGATCACCCCATATTTAAAAAAGGAGATAAAGTTGACTCCAATAATTACTGTGGCATATGCGTGGGCAGTACCCTTAGAAAGCTGTTCTGCAGTATAATAAATAGCTGCATAGTAAAGTTTATTTAAAAACACAACATCCTAAAAAAAAATCACACATTGGCTTTTTTATCAAAGCAGCACACATCCAATCACATTTATGCGCTTTATGCTCTAATTTACAAAAACATCAATGACAAAGAAAAATATTTGCAAGTTTTCTAGATTAAAAAAAAAAAAATTCGACTCCATTTAGCACGATGGTTTCCCGTCTGTTGCTCACTTCGATGTTGTGTCGTTGAAGTGACACTAGGGGTCTCTCGAGCGCCGTTTGTATCTCTGATCTATAAGAAAAGGCCAATGAGAAATTGGCAGACAGAATTTGCATGTCCCGCCCCCGGACATACGGGTGTAAAGGAGGGGAAATGCATCTGTTTCATTCAGAAATTTTCTTCGGAGCCGATGTTTATGTATGCAGCGATCTGCGAGTCACACACTGTTCCTCTCATCTCTGAGCAATTGCGTTGGATCTACGGCGCATATCTTCCGCTGTCTCCCTTCTCTGCACGGCAGTGCAGCTTACCCCTGGGCACTTCGACAGCACAGTTAAAAGAGTTATTTTCTCTAAAAGAGCAAATACGCAGCTTTATTTAGATGCCCTTCCGCCCCTGTGTAGTTCCTGGATGCGGTAGAGTGCTCTCCACTTCTGATGGCCACAGGCGCTGTCTCGTGTGTCTGGGCTGTGATCACACCGAGGCAGTGTTTGTGGACAGTTCATGTTCTCACTGCGAGAACATGACCATGGCAATGTTGCGGTCACGGCTTTCCTTCAACAGAAGGAACGACACTCCAGCCGCCCCCCGCATCGCACCTTCTTCCCACGGGATTGAGGACGACTCAGTTGGTGATGGAGGCAATCTGGGGATGGCAGTTTCGGCGGGTACCCACTCCTGCGAAACCACCTGCCTCCCGGCACGCTCGTTGACTTCCGTCTGGGCTCGAGGCAACAGCGGCTCGCCTCACAGCCAGCCTGCCTATCCTCTTGATCCCCCCGAGCTGGATGAGCTCGCCGCTGCATCAGAGAGCGTTCTGACATCTGACATGGATGACTTGACTGCCGCCTTCGGGCCAAAACGCCTAGTCTTAGGCTGATGCCAGATGTCCGGCATGCTTGCCCGGGCCGCCGTCAGCGTGGGGGTGGACTGGAACCCTCCGCCCCCCCCCCCCCCCCCCCACAGCCTTTGCGGCTGGATAATTGGCTCCTCGGGTCTGCACGCCGCTCACAGTCGTGCCCCCCCCCCGGTTAATTTCTTCCCGGAAGTGCATGATGAGCTGACAAGTTCGTGGAGGACACCCTTCTCCAACCGTTACCAAGCCCTTGCTCATTCGCTCTCACTACCCTCGACAGCGGAGCACCCCACGGGTACACGGTGGTCCCCAGGTGGACAAAGCAGTCGCGATCCACCTGTGCCCCGAGAACGCCGCCAACTGGCCGGGTTGCCCTGTACTCCCCTCCAAGTCCTGTAGGATTATGTCTTCACTGACCTCCAAAGCCTTCAGCGTCACCGGACAGGCCGCTTCCGCCCTGCATGCCATGGCCCTCCTGCAAGTCCACTAGGCCAAGGCACTTAAAGATCTGCTCTTGGGTAGTTCTGATCCCGACGTGCTGCAGGAACTGCGCTCAGTGACCGCCCTCGCCCTCAGGGCCACAAAGGTCACTCGGGCAGGCGATGGCATACTCGTGGTTCAAGAACATCATCTCTCAACTACCTCAATGACTGGCTCATCCTGGCCCACTCCCGAGAGTTACTATGCGCCAACAGGGACCAGGTGCTCAGGCACCTCAACCGTTTAGGGCTTCAGGTCAACAGGGAAAAGAACAAGCTCACCCCAGTTCAGAGCATGTCTTTTCTCAGCATGGAGTTAGATTCAGTCTCAGTGTCAGCGTGCCTCGCCAACGAGCACGTGTAGTCAGTGCTGAAATGCCTTGCCGCCTACAGGCCAGGCATAACAGTCCCTTTAAAACTTTTCCAGAGGCTCCTGGGGCATATTGCATCCTCCGCAGCGGTCGCGCTGCTGGGGTTGATGCATATGAGACCGCTTCAGCAGTGGCACCAGACTCGAGTCCCGAGACGAGCATGGCGCCGTGGCACGCACATTGTGATCATCACCACTGCCTGCCACCAAACGATCAAACCATGGACAGACCTCTGTTTTCTGCAGACAGGAGTCCCCTTGCAGCAGGTGTCCCGACACGTCCTGGTCAACAGGCACTCAGCTGCGGGCCGTTGGAAAGGGTCTCCACTGCGCTGGCACATTAACTGCCTAGTTGTTTCTCCTGCTAGTTCAGGGCAAATACGTCTTGATTCGATCAGCCAGCACCACCACGGTAGTGTGCATAAATCGCCAAGGTGGCATATGCTCCCGTCACATGTCACAACTCGCCCGTCGTCTCCTCCTTAGGAGCCAGCAGCGACTCAAGTCGTTGCGTGCCAGTCACATCCCAGGCATCCTCAACGTGGTGGCGGATGCGCTATCATGACAACGCTTGCCCAGTGGAGAGTGGAGGCTTCACCCCCAGTCGGTCCAGCTGATTTGGGAATGGTTCGGCAAGGCTCAGGTGGACCTGTTCACCTCCCGAGAGACCTCCCACTACCCGCTCAGGTACGCCCTCTCGGAGGCTCCCCCTCAGGGCAGACGCAGTGGCACACAGCTGGCCCACGGGGCTGCGCAAGTACGCATTTCACCCAGTGAGCCTTCTTGAACAGGTGCTGTGCATTCCTGCAGGAGAGGTTGGAGGGGAGGCTATCCCCCTCTACCTTGGAGTATGTAGCTGCTATCGAGGCCCACCATGACACAGTAGACGGCAAGTCTTTGGGTAAGCATGACTTAATTATCAGGTTCCTAAGAGGCGCCAAGCCTGTTCCCCTCCTGGGATCTCTCAGTAGTCCTCTTGGGCCTTCAGAGACCCCCCTTCAAGCCGCTAGAATCAGTCGGACTCAGGCCCTCTCCCTGAAGACCGCCCTCCTGATCGCACTCGCCTCCATCAAAAGGGTCGGGGTCCTGCAAGCCCCTTCGTTGCTGTGTCTGATATGTGCTTTGCATATCTACTTGGACCGCACGCAGAGCTTTAGACATTCTGAGCAGCTCATTTTCTGCTTTGGCAGACAGCGGAAAGGGAACGCTGTCTCCAATCAGAGGCTTTATGTTAGAGGCTTTATAGAGGACACCATTACATCGGCCTATCACACCCAGGGCATGCCCCACCCCCCACCCCCTTGCGGGTCCGAGCGCACTCAGCAAGAAATGTTGCATCCTCGTGGGCAATGGCCATGGGCACCTCCCTGGCAGACATATGTAGAGCAGCGGGTTGGGCAACACCCGATATATTTGCGAGATTTTACAATCTCAGGGTTGAGTCGGTTTCGTCCCGTGTTTTCTCAGGTCCGAGCCAGTATAACTTGGTAACACGCTGACAACATTGCTTGCACCTAGCACCCTTTCCTTCGGCTGAGGTAAAATTGTGCGCTCTTACCCCAGGAGATCCCACAAACTCGGCTCCCTGGATGACTCCTCCCTAGCCCTCAGGGTCCGCGAATTCAGTGGAGGAATTCGCCAACCAAATCCAATGCGGGCACTCAATCTACCCTTTACTGGAATAGGTGCTCCACAGGTCAGGCCTCCTACATGGACTTCTCCCTGTGTGTATTTACCGGGGTATGGTCCCCTTGCGAGCAGACCCGCGTCTCCCTTGGGCAGCCCTCACAGACCCCCTATTGCCGTGTCTGTAGCAACTCCTCCCTCCCAATGAGTCAGGATCTACCACTGCGCCACTTTCCACATGTAACCTTAAAGCATATGTGATGTATTTCACCACTCTTACCTCCCCCAGCTTGGGCAGGTGTGGTCTCCACAGGGTCTTTTCCCCCTGAAAGAATAGGAAACTGGGAAAGATCGCCTTCCCGATGCGTATGAGGGCCATAACATAGAGAGAGGAAAGGCACAGCTGGCACGGCCTGCTCCAATGCTTGGCAGTGTCGCCTTGTTCCCTCTTGTACGGGGGTAAAGAACCAGAAGGCTCTGACGATTTTATGGGGCATTGGGGAAGGGTTTGTGCAGTCTGATACAGCTGGTCGCTTTGGCACGTAAAATACCTGCCCGCTCCTGTGTCAGCAGTACACGTACACGGCTCAGCGCATGGCGTGATTCAAATTGGACCCCTATTGTCGCTTATTCGACACAATGTCAAAGTGAGCGATAGACGAGGAACGTCTAGGTTACGGATGTAACCTCCGTTCCCTGATGGAGGGAATGAGACGTTGTGTCCTCCCAGCCACATCGATGAACCAAGCCACTGTTGCGGCCGAACCATTATTGGCTCCATTTTCGGCGGGACATGCATATTCTGTCTGCCAATTTCTCATTGGCCTTTTCTCATAGATCAGAGATACAAACGCCGCTCAAGAGAGACCACTAGTGTTGCTTCTTTGACACAACGTCTCGTTCCCTCCATCAGGGAATGGAGGTTACATCCGCAACCTAGACGTTTATTTTACAAACTTCTTAAAATTGGTATTGGCAGAAATACATTTGATATTATACAACCCCTGTATGCAAACAGTAAATGTACAATCAGAATGAGAAATCACAGAACAGTATTCTTCCAGCATAGATGCAGAGTGAGACAGGGATGCAGTCTTGAGTCCAACCCTATTTAACATCTATATAAATTATTTTGCAGCAGTATCCCTGGCCTCGCTCTACGTGACACTGAGTTCAAATATCTGCTGAATGCAGATTATTTAGTCCTGCTGTTGTCCACCGCAGAGGGTCTTGAGCAGAGCTTGTCACTGCTGGAAGAGTACTGTCAGGAGTGGGCCCTTACAGTCAACCTGGACAAAACCAGAGTCATGGTGTTCCAGAAGAAGGCAAGATCTCAGTGAAAAAAATACCAGTTCAGCTACAGAGGAGAGGTTCTATAGCACAGCACCAGCTCAACCAATTCAAAAATTGATTAAATGATACAACTCAATCATTAAAGCAATTCTATTATATGGATGTGGAATTTGGGGACCAGTCTTACATTTTCAAAATTGGGATAAAACTGAAGTAGAAAAAAAATCTGTTGGAATTTGCAAAGAATATTTTGGAGGTACATAGAGGAACTTCCAATACCAGCTGCAGGACTGAATTAGACTTTTATCCCCTAAACATTGCAATACTGAAGAGATCTGTTCAATTCTGGCATCACCTCCATCAGTCTGATCCTGAGTCTATAAAATATAAAGCCTTCCTTTCCAATGAGATCCCACCAGTGTCTCATCCTCTAAATACACTTGCTCTTAAACTCTATGAAACTCAACCCATGACTGACGCCAGGTACAACTCTAAAATCACTATTAAACAACTAGAGGATGAGAAACACTTTCTTCTCATCTGTCCCAAGTACCACACTGTGAGAGAAATATTTTCCCCCAAATTTGAAACATTGAATCCATCATTCCTTATACTCAGTGATACAGAGAAAATCCCCTATATACTTGGAGAGGACGACAGCACAGCCACACTAGCTGCTAGATATGTGTCTGCCATTCACACTGTTAGACATGACTAATTTAATTCATATATTCTCCTATGTTGTATACACGTATAGGTCTTTTTATTTTATATAATCATTCTACTAAATATGCATTACTACTTATTGTATTTATTATTATTTATTTGAGAGAGAGAGAGAGATAATGCAAGATGGCAATTATTGTTTTTTTGTAGTTGCAAAAAATAAAGTTCAATCTTATATTCCACTAATCTTTCAAACTGTCTGTTTTCTCCATGTGCTCAGCTGAATTTATAATTTTATTATGATTTTATTTAATAAAAGGCTGGGAAAACTGCTTGGGGACTTTTGTCAGTGTTGCAATAATGCTGGACTATTATATTTTTTGGTAAATTACGACGAGCTCAGTGAATTTATTTTTATAAATAAATCCTTCAAAAATGATGGCTGAAGTGAGAGAAATGTTGTTTATAAATATGTTTAATTCAATACCAGAATTAAACAATCACTGTTGTTAGGTCATATTAGGTTTTAGGCTCGATCAAGTAGAAATAAATCCTTAAGGTAACAATTGCACATTACCACTTTTTAATTATTAATTTAACACATTCTAATATTGATTATAATAATGACACAGTATAAATTAACAATTTAATATTTTACAAAATATTTTTACTTAATTTATTTGAATGCTTAATAGAGTATCCCATCATTACCTTAGCAACATGCTAATCTAAACTCAAGCCTCTCTTGTGCTTTGGGTAATGAGTTGTGTATGGCTCTCTTGTACAACATTTCAAATCAGTCACTTATGAGGCTTCTCACTATTTCACACAGAGGCTGTCTGAACAAGGGCTTTCAGTTGATTAAATTATGTGTCGGTTAATTAATAAAATGAATTGCATACATCTGTACTTACTAAGAAAGCCCCTCAAATAAAGATAATTAAGGATATATATATATACACAGTGCATCCGGAAAGTATTCACAGCGCTTCACTTTTTCCACATTTTGTTATGTTTCACCCTTATTCCAAAATTGATTAAATTCATTATTTTCCTCAAAATTCTACAAACTATACCCCATAATGACAACATGAAAGAAGTTTGTTTGAAATCTTTTCAAATTTATTAAAAATAAAAAACGAAAAAAATTCACATGTACATAAGTATTCACAGACTTTGCCATGACACTCAAAATTGAGCTCAGGTGCATCCGGTTTCCACTGATCATCCTTGAGGTGTTTATACAACATGATTGGAGTCCACCTGTGGTAAATTCAGTTGATTGGACATGATTTGGAAAGCACACACCTGTCTTTATAAGGTCCCACAGTTAACAGTGCATGTCCGAGCACAAACAGAGCCATGAAGTCCAAGGAATTGTCTGTAGACCTCCGAGACAGGATTGTGTCAAGGCACAGATCTGGGGAAGGGTACAGAAATGTTTCAGCAGTGTTGAAGGTCCCAATGAGCACAGTGGCATATGTAAAGGGAAGTTTGGAAGCACTAGGACTCTTCCTAGAGCTGGCCGCCCGGCCAAACTGAGTGATCGGGGGAGAAGGGCCTAAGTCAGGGAGGTGACCAAGAACCCGATGGTCACTCTGCCAGAGCGTTTCTCTGTGTTGAGTGGAGAAACTTCCAGAAGTACAACCATCTCTGCAGCACTCCACCAATCAGACTTGTATGGTAGAATGGCCTGACAGAAGCCACTCCTCAGTAAAAGGCACATGACAGCCCGCCTGGAGTTTGCCAAAAGGCACCCAAAGGAAAATTAGGTTAGAAACTAAATTCTCTGGTCTGATGAAACAAAGATTCATCAGACTCTTTGGCATGAATGGCAAGCTTCATGTCTGGAGGAAACCAGATACCACTCATCATCTGGCCAATACCATCCCTGCAGTGAAGCATGGTGGTGGCAGCATCATACTGTGGGGATTTTTTTCAGCGGCAGGAACTGGGAGACTTGACAGGATCAAGGGAAAGATGAATGCAGCAATATACAGAGACATCCGTAAGGAAAACCTGCTCCAGAGCGATCTGGACCTCAGACTGGGGTGAAGGTTCATCTTCCAACAGGACAACAACCCTAAGCACACAGCCAAGATAACAAAGGAGTGTCTACGGGACAACTCTGTGAATGTCCTTGAGTGGCCCAGCCAGAGCCCAGACTTGAACCCGATTGAACATCTCTGGAGAGACCTGAAAGTGGCTGTGCACTGACGCTCTCCATCCAACTTGATGGAGCTTGAGAGGTCCTGCAAAGAAGAATGGGAGAAACTGCACAAAAATAGGTGTGCCAAGCTTGTAGCATCATACACAAAAAGACTTGAGGCTGTAATTGGTGCCAAAGGTGCTTCAACAATGTATTGAGCAAAGGCTGTGAATACTTATGTACATGTGATTACACTTTTTTTTAATTTTTTTTTATTTAGTTTATTTTTTAGTTTTTTTATTTGTTATAAATTTGCAAAGATTTCAAACAAACTTCTTTCACGTTGTCATTATGGGGTATTGTTTGTAGAATTTTGAGGAAAATAATGAATTTAATCCATTTTGGAATAAAGCTGTAACATAACAAAATGTGGAAAAAGTGAAGCGTTGTGAATACATTCCAGATGGTGTGTGTGTGTGTATATATATATATATATATATATATATATATATATATATATATATATATATATATATATATATATATATATATATATATATATATATATATATATATATAAACTATTATTATTATATATTTTTTTTTTTTTTAAATAATGATATTATAGGCTAAATTTAATCATATACATATAAGTTAAGCATTTCTACAATAAGTGGCTTTAGTCAAAGATTGGTTATTTTATTTCCATATCATTGAACAAAACACTGTAATTGGCCTACTTCCTTCTGAGCCATTTTTATCGTTGGTCTGTCAATGAAGGGTGCATTTGGGCTAAAGGCTCTGCAGGGTAAAAGGCTCCTTTTGATTTAATTTTTTTCCAAAGCACTAAATAGCATCAAAAACTACCACAGGACTTTCCTGAACACCTGTTTGTCACTATGCACTGCAACATTTTCCTGATCCATGAGATCATCATTACATGCGATGTCTAAAGTTTGATTTTGATGTACTTTAATATATATTTAATTTTGCTAATTTATGTAGCTAATGAGAATCCCTATATAAAAAATAAAATAAATAACTGTCAAATAAGTGAAAATCTGGGGTAAAAAGCCGCCCTGTTGCATGGGCTAAAGGCCACTATTAAACGCATTGTTTTTCTTAAATGGGATGAATAAAATTAATATGAAAAATATCCAAAGTGGGCTCACAATGACTGATCCAATGACAGACTTGAGTTGCAATTAAATGTGAAACGGGATTGAAATTGACAAGAATTTATACACACTTTTCTGAAGTGGTTATTTTGAATAAGCATTGTTCTAATTTGTTACTGAAAAAAATAAATAAAACATATTGCTGTCTCTAAAGTATTTGCATAAGTTGACAAATTATGCCATATAACTATTGCCACGGAATTGCCACCTTTTGTTAAAAAATATATATTTTATTCAAAACAACCTTCTGTTAAAGTTTCACACAAATTATGTCACTCCATTAATATTCTAAATAAAGAAAAAATATTATTTATTGATAATTATTTATTATCCAATATTTTTTTAATCTCGATTTTTTTTTTTAATTTTCTGTGACCAGAAAAATCTAATGGTGTGCCTTTAGCCCCGTTGTACCCTACTCATGCTAAAGGCTGTTATGCTGGTTGCTCATTGGTTTGACGATGCGTGTTGCCTGTACAGGTGGAGCTGACTACCCCCTACTGCCATATCAAGGTGGTACATCAAGCTTGAATTGGTTCAATTGTTGTATTGCTTATTATGGAATTTATGAAAGGATCAGTGGCATGAATAATTGCGTTATTTATTTTATGCATATATTAAAGCATAAATTGACAGCCCTTCATATACAGTAAAAGTCAGAAATTTCAAACACCTTGGCTAAATACATTTAAACTCAGTTTTTCACAATTCCTGACTTTTAATCGTAGAAAACATTCTCTGTCTTAGGTCATTTAGGATCACTACTTTATTTTATGAATGTGAAATATCAGGATAATAGTAGAGAGAAATATTTATTTAGGCTTTTATTTCTTTCATCACATTCCCAGTGGGTCAGAAGTTTACAAACACTTTGTTAGTATTTGGTAGTATTGCCTTTAAATTATTTAACTTGGGTCAAACATTTGCGTAGCCTTCTACAAGCTTCTCACAATAAGTTGCTGGAATTTTGTCCCATTTCTCCAGTGTGAACTGGTGTTACTGAGTCAGGTTTGTAGGCCTCCTTGCTTTCACATGCTTTTTCAGTTCTGCCCACAAATTTACTATTGGATTGAGGTCAGGGCTTTGTGATGGCCACTCCAATACTTTTACTTTGTTGTCCTTAAGCCATTTTGCCACAACTTTGGGGTTGTTGTCCATTAAGAAGACCCATTTGTGACCGAGCTTTAACTTCCTGGCTGATGTCTTGAGATGTTGTTTCAATATATCCATATTATTTTCTGTACAGATGAACGTGGTACCTTCAGGCATTTGGAAATTGCTCTCAAGGATGAACCAGACTTGTTGAGGTTCACAATTTTTTTCTGAGGTCTTGGCTGATTTCTTTTGATTTTCCCATGATGTCAAGAAAAGAGGCACTGAGTTTGAAGGTAGTCCTTAAAATACAGCCACAGGTACACCTTCAATTCGGTACACCTCTATCTGAAGCTAATTGTCTTAAGCCTTGATATCATTTTCTGGAATAGTCCAAGCTGCTTAATGGCACAGTTAACTTACTCACTAAAATCACTTGGGTTAAAAATGACCCAACACATAGCCCAATGGTGGGTTGATATAGCACCGACCCATTGTTGGGTTATTTTAACCCAATGCATTTGGTAGCAAGTTTGGGTTATAAAATTACTAATTTGTTAGGTGGGGGGGGGGGGGGGGCAAAATGTTGCTTTAACCATCCTAGTATTATTAGTACTATTATTATTGTTGACATTATTATTATTGCTGTGTAAATAAATTATAATGCACAAGTTACAAATGTCTTGAAAATGCTTTATTTCCATTAAATTAAAAGTTGCAAACATTTTCATTAAGTAAATGGTTACAATTGTGTTATCAATTTACTTTTTATCATTAAGTTTCTTACAATCATGTTTCAATTTACAAGAACCACCACAAATAAGTAATAGGCAATGGTGTAACATTGCTGACAAGGATGAAGAAGATGACGATGGAGAGACGAACACAAGTGCAGTTTATTAAACAAAAGTGAGATCCATAAACCCTAACTAGAAACATAAAGATGAACATGACTAAACTAGACTTGATACAAACAAAACATGACTTGACTAAATCTTGACTTGGCTTGACTTGAACAAAACAAAACTACAACAAAGTTACATTAACAATACTCCACAAAGGACAATGGCAAACATGAGGGCTAAAATACAATGACATGGGTAACAAGTTAACAAGACCACCAATGAAAATACAAGACTGAATACAATATAACAAGACAATGCAACATGAACCAATAACAAGACAAGACTAATAAACAAAGAAACCAATGAGGAAAAAAAACACATGAGACATGGTGGGAACAGGATAATCGCATGACTAAACAAGGAAGTGAACAAATTTAAAAATGAAGGCCCTGAAGACATGAACCAGACTAACTTTTCAAAATAAAAGACACAAAAAACAGGAACCAACAGAAACAACATGACTTGTTGAGTCAAATTTGTGTATTATATAATTTAGTGTCTTGCAGATCTAACTTTCTAAAAAAATGTTTCATATTTCCGCTTTGAAGTATCTTAATGTTACACTATAAAAATGACAATATACTTTTCTTTCAGTTGATTAAAACTGCCATGTCTGCAACACCGGATAATGAGTCTTCAAGCCGAGGCGTCTTCCAATTTCTTCACGCGTCAGCCAAATATATTAAATATTGTGTATGATTTCCAAAAAAAAGTGTCGGGACGAACAAAGAAAGCGAAGGGGAGCATCCCAATTAATAGTTTATACGCCACAGTTTAAAATATGCTGGCTTTATAGCAAGTGTTACGTCGGTAGCCAAGTGAGCAGCAATACAGCAGACCCAAAATGAAGGGGAAATTATTTAATTATTTAATTAATCAGCTATTATTGTATGTTGATAAAGAAAACGAAAAGTGTTCATATAACATGATAATATTAAATTATCTCTGTATATTCTGTTGGCAGTGGCACGGGTCGACCTTTGAAATTTAAAATGTCCTTGCAAATTTTAACCCAACTGGGTGCGTTATCATTGAAACAACCCAATGAACGTTAGGAATAACCCAACAGCATGACCCAATGTTTAACCCAGCTATTGGGTAAAATAAATAACCCAACATTTTTGGAGTGAAGTGTATGTTAATGTCTGACCCACTGGAATTGTGATATAGTCCATTAAAAGTGAAACAATCTGTCTGCTAACAGTTGTTGGAAGAATGACTTGCATCATGCACGAAGTAGATGTCCTAAATGACTTGCCAAAACTATAGTTTGTTAACATTCAATCTGTGGAGTAGATAAAAAAGTTGTATTAATGACTTCAACTGTAACATGTATGATGAAATAATGACAAGATTAGACCCAGTAGTTTAACTTTCACAGCTTCTATGTAACTGTTAGATCCAAAAAGTGCAAAATTAAAAGGCAATAAATTATTTAAATGAAAGTACTTTTCAGTCCTCAGGCAATCTCCAAAAAACAAACACAAAAAAGAGGCTGGAAAATCGTTGTATCGCATAGAAAAGAACATAATGGTCAAATTGTGATTAACCTCAGTAGGGAAGCTAACTATTTTGTTATGTTCACGCTCTGGATTTGTGGCTGTTCCAAGATCTGTTTCTTTCCTCTGTGTAGGCTTGTTGCGCAGTATTGATTTCTTCTGTGATTACTCCCATTGGCTCCTCTCCAGGCTTTCAGAGATGTGTTATCTCATCTGAGACATTCGTCCAGTCTGAGAGACTTGGTGGCCCTCAGCGTCTCACTTTCACACCACTGATTTTGCTGTAAAACTTTTCTTTGATTTTGGACTGTTACATGGTGTCATACATTTAAAGGAACAGTTCATCCATAAATGAAAACTCTGTCATCACAGAGTTTGTTTACATGGACACCAAAAATCTGCTTGTGAGAAACCTACTTAAGCCTCGAAATCTGCGAATGCGTTTACATGAGCTGTGTTATCGGCATAGTCTTTACTCATGTATACCTACAGTACATGCGGCTCGAAAGTAAGCAGCTTTCTCAACAGCAACATCATTTCTCACAATAAACATAATATAACAAACATGACATCCAAGGTAGACTCACTATTTTATTATCTGTTGCTTTGCTTTCCAGATATTCTAGAGATGTTGCTTTCCATACAGAAACACGCACCGGAATTGCACTGCAGTAGTGGAGTTTCCCTCTTACTTAAATCTCTGGGATCCCCCCAGTGTACTTGAGCCCATATATACTGTATGAGCACATGAGGGGGACAGTAGTCAGTATTTTAAATTGGTATACATGAGTGGGAATAGTTTATAGTATATGTGCTTTTGCCACTGTATTCCCAACATGTTGAATTCTTTCTGCTGTGTTGACTTGTTGATATGATGTATGGCTCCCTCCTATGACATTTGTTATCCAGTATGTTTACACACATACATATCCTTCAAAAACCTGTAAGAACGCTGCCAATGCTTTTACATGGCTACATAAGCCGCGTTCTCCAGGAGGAAACGAGGTGTGTTAACCACTTTCTCTTAAAGAGATAGTTCACTTAAAACAGAAAAGTCTCTCATCGTGTACTCACCCTCTTGCCATCCCAGATGTGGATGAATTGTTTTTCTTCTTCTGAACACATACAAAGATTTTAGAATAATATCTCTGCTCTGTTGGTCTTCACAATGCAAGTGAATGATAGCCAGAACTTTAAAGCTCCAAAAGCACATAAAGGCAGCATAAATGTAATCCTTACAACTTCAGTCGTTAAATGTTCTTGTGGGTGAGAAACAGATCAATATTTAAGTCTATTTAATTTTTTTTTACTTTTTACTCATGACTTTTACTTTCACTTCCACATTCTTCTTTTGCTTTTTTGGCGATTCACATTCTTCATGTGTATTGCCACCTACTGATCAGGGAGGTGAAGTTGTTGTAAAAATAAAAAATTAATTTAAATATTTAAATATTTATTTGTTTCTCACCCACACCTATCATATCGCTTCTGGAGATATGGATTTGATGACTGTATTCTCATGGATTACTTTTATGCTGCCTTAATGTGCTTTTTTAGCTTCAAAGTTCTGGCCACCATTCACTTTTAGAGCTGACTTTTTCAAAAAATTCTTCATATGTGTTCAGAAAAAGAAAAAAAAATCATACAAATCTGGGATGGCAAATATAACCTTTTTCCAATAATAATAAGAATTAAAAACAATTAATAAAATAATATGATATTACCCTGCAAGTCTCTTTAATAGATGAAATTCTTGAGAAAAAAAATATTATAGCATAAGTATGGATAATAATTAATCTTATTTATTTAAAAAAAAAAAAAAAACAAAACAAGCAGTTAAACAATAAAAAAATATATATTGTTAATATTTAAAAAACTTTTGTCCACCAAATTAAAACCAGGTGGTGTTACCAACGTGTATATAGCCATTTTGTTGTCATGTGATAAACAATAACACAGAGAAGACCTGTGTGATTTTTTTTTTTTTTTTATTATTTACAGTGGCCTCTACTAATATTGGCACCCTTGGTAAATATATCTGTAAAAAAAATATGTATTCATTGTTTATCCTTATGATCTTTCATTCAAAATATTCACAAAAATCTAACCTTTAATTGAAGTAAAATAATTGAAAGTAGTGAAAAATCTCATAATTATTATTATTATTTTTTTCCAAAACACGGTTGCCACAATTATTGGCACCCCAAGAAATTCTTATGAGTAAAATATATCTGAACTATATTGCCATTCATATATTACATTTATTTTAGTACACCTGGGTGACTAGGAACATTAAATTGTTCAGCCATGTCTTCCTGTTTCACAAGGGTATAAATATAAGGTAACGCACAAACCAAATTCCCTTAGTCATCCATCACAATGGGTAAGACCATATAATAAAGTTATGATGTATGGCAAAAGGTTGTTGAGCTGCATAAAATGGGAAGTGGCTGTAAGAAAATAGCTAAAGCATTGAAAATGCCCATTTCCACAATCAGGGCAATAATTAAGAATTGCCAATCAACTGGAGATGTTACGAATTGGCCTGAAAGAGGATGTGTGTCTATATTGTCTCCACCCAAGGTGAGAAGGGTGGTTCGAGTGGCCAAAAATTCTCCTACATCACCACAAGTTGTTTGGGAGGGTTTCAAGAAAAAAGCCTCTGCTCTCATCCAACAACAAACTCCAGCATCTTCAGTTTGCTAGACATTACTGGAACTTCAAATGGGACTCGGTTCTATGGTCAGATGAAACCAAAGTAGTGCTTTTTGGCAGCAAACACAGATGAAATAACCAATGCTCACCAATATATATATATATATATATATATATATATATATATATATATATATATATTGTATTATTATGAAACTTGTGTTGTGTTTGCAATTGTTTGATATCTATTAGAGTAAATATTTTTTTTTGAATATTTTGAATGAAAGATAAAAAGGATAAACAATACAATAATTTTTTGTACAGCCTTCTTTGATCCTATTTACAAATGGTGCACTGTATTTATTTATTTTTTATAAATATGTTTTGACATTTTTATGAAAATACTTTTTTTTCCAGGTTGAATGGAGTAACCCTATGAAATTTTATATTTGTAATTTAAAAATACAGAATATTTGTAAAAAGAAAATAAGTTTTATGTTGAAATCTATGTTTGAAAACCTATATAATAAATGATATATACTGTACATATACATATACCAGTGTCCATTAAAGGAGCAAGATATGTATTTTAATACTTTTTTACATATTTTTTACAAATATATATATATATATATATATATATATATATTTTATTTTTTATTTTATTTTTTTCTTCAAAAACTTATATTCTTAAATTTCCAAAATATATGAATTTGGAATGACATGTAACAATGTCGGAATTTCTGTTTTTGTGTGAATTATTCCTTTAAGAGTGACTTTTTTCCTCTCTAGATCGTCAGAGATGAGAGAGTCATGCTGTGATAGAGTTCTCACCTCTGCTGAGGCTAACAGAAATTAGGTCACCTTTCAAGCTAAAATAACTTTTTAGAATTTTGTTACCAGAAACATGCCACATTGGAAAATAATTGCTTATTGTCATTTTGGTGAAAAAGGCTGCTTGTTGGGATGTCATTTGTTCAAAGCTCATCAACAGTAATTACTATGCTTCTCTGTATAGCAACTCCCAGAGTAATTCTGTACCTTTGCTCACTATTAAAAGGGCCCCCGCAGCCATGCATCTTTAATGGGAACATTAGATAGTTGGTCTTTCCTTTGAAATCCTGCTCGCCATCACAGGCCCAGTTGTGAAGAGAGCCCATCCTGCTTCTGTTTAATATGTCAGCACTTCTGATGTGCTGTCGATGCTATCAATCTCTTCTTCATGAGCGGCAGGCCACAGACAGGCCTTGGAGACACAAGCACAGCAGATGCAAATTGTCCTCGTATGTATACTCGCACAATAAACCACTGGGGTGATGTTAGTTTTAAATGATCATCAGGACTTTTGAAATAGAATTAAAGGAATAGTTCACCTGAAAATTACATTTCTGTCATTATTTACCCACCTTAATGTCGTTCCAAACTTGTATGACTTTCTTTTGTCCATGGAACACAAAATGAGAAATTCTGAAGAATGTTCTGGCTGCTCTTTTCCATAATGAAAGCAAATGGGGACTTTTTTGAAAATATAAAATGCTAAAAAAGCACCATAAATGAAACATAGTATATGTCCAAACCACTTGTGCGCTACGTTCTAAGCCTTCTAAAGCCATATGATAGTTTTGTTTGAGGAAGAGACTGAACTTTAAATACTTATTTGCTGAAAATCGTCCCCACCACTGCCCACATTTATTGAATTATGAAAATTTTAGATGCAACTTTAGACACAAGACAGGTTTGATGTCAATGGCGTCATTACCAAACGAAACTGCAAGTTTGAATATGTAAAAGTGCAAATTATATATGAGAGTTTCTGCAAAGTGGAAGATTATAAGCGAATAACAACTTAAATTTGGGTCTGGTCCTCACACAAAGCAATTGCGTGGATTCAGAAAACTTGGAATATAGCAATCAATTCATCTGGACTTCTTTTATGAAATGTAATTGTGTTATGGTATTATTTATCATTTTCGATCTCGACAGCCCGTCCCTATTTATATAAATTCTATGAGAAGTGTGGCCTGAACATTCTTCAACATTTCTCCTTTTGAGTTCCATGAAAAAAGAAAAGAATAAAGTTTGGAATGACATTAGGGTGAGTAAACTATTCCTTTAACCTTTCCACACCTTCATTCACTCTTCCAACTATTAACTGTAGAGTAATGGGAGAATTAATTTCTGTCTTGTCCTCCAGTGTAAAGCCGCGCAACACCCCTGAAATTATCTTTTTTTTTTTTTCATAATCACTGATCTGCGTTGCTGAATTCACGTGTCGATTTTGTATGATTTATATACCGCTGTCTTCATCTCATAACTTACCATTAATTTTGGGATAAAGGTGAACAGGATGAAGAGACCAATGGCTTGAGACTGGCTTCTTCCCGCTAGCAACAGCAACCTCTGGTAGTCGTAGACCTCACCTCGCCTGCCGTGATGGAGCATGTTAATCAAATCAGTCACTCAAGGACTGCAGCATAGCACGGTCTCATTTCTTGATACTGTAAATCAAGAGAGTGGATAGTGGTGGGTTGGGGGGGGGGGGCGGCGGCATATTAGCGACTCACAGTCTTGCATGACAATCTCGTTATTGGCGCTCCAGATTGCCAGAGCGATCTTATCATTTGTGGTGTGTGTGTATGTATATATGTGTGTGTCCTCCAACTTGTAAATGCAACACCAATGTTCACTCTTGTTTTACTCCATTCTCGGTCTCGGTATCTTTTAGTAAGTCTTTGAATTTTGGCTTTAAATCTGTAGATGCAGATTTTTTTTTTCCCCCTCTGTACAAGCCATGTTTGTTCAGCTAGTTCAAGTAGCCATGCCTCAAACTCATGCTATATAGGTTGATCTTGAAAGGGATGGGTGGAGCTTAGCGAGATGTTCAAAATATAAACATCATGTTTTGATAGTGCCTGGGAGGCTCAGTGTTTGTCCTTTTGGGGGAGATAAACCCACAAATGGCTTATAATTGTCAATGAACAACACAATGGGAAAGTAGAACATACTTTGACATCAAAAAAGTTACACACTTCACCTTTAAGTAGTTAAACTTCTAAAAAGACACCTGCATTTTGTTCTATACTGTTGTGCATCATTGGTGCAGTCAGTGACTTTTTGCTAATTGCTAAACTTTAAACAAGGACATTAGTTGCATTTTTGAAAAATATGTTTAAAATGGTATAGTCTGACATGAGAAAAAGCTACTTTATTCTACACGTGGTGCTGGCCGCTATGTTTAGATCTTGTGACCAGCTGAATATTACTTTTTTATCTCAATAATCCACTGTATTTGGACACGTTCACTCGTGGACAGGCAGATTTCAACAAAAACATCTAAAACAACTAAAAATGTTTGCTCTTGCAATGTTGCGCCACTTATTTATGCCTTTAGGTGTCTGCACAGCTTGAAAATAAATATTACCGATTACTTAAAGCTTGTGTAATCATGAAAAAAAAATAAAAATGATTCCAGCTTAATACCCAGAGAGTCAACAAAAAGTAAGCCATTTGTAAATTGATTTAATCTAAAAGTGTAAAACTGTGGCTCTGTAGCGCTGTCAAAACATTCCCCGTTCAGCCCGACACAGCAACATTAACTCAACCAATGGAGTGAGTTTGGGACAGGACTAGTTGTTTGTACATCTAATGGAAGACTTCGGGAGTTTCTAGAATCTGTTTGAATACAGTGAATATTTTTTCTGTTCCATTTGGTGATGCTAGTGGTGCAGACTATACACACTTCAGCTTTAATTTGCATATATGTGAATGTCCCTTAACAGATTAAAAATCAATGTCTAAATACTGATAATGTGGCTTCTGTTAAAAATAATAATAATAATAATAATAATATATATATATATATATATATATATATATATATATATATATATATATATATACACCAATCAGCCACAACATTAAAACCACATGCCTAATATTGTGTAGGTCTCCCTCGTTCCACCAAAAACAGCTGTTCAAAATGACAGAGGACATTGCTGTTTCTATAGTGAATTACTCTTGTGCACCGACTACCGCGAAATAGGGAGGAATACCCCTGCTGTTATCCACAGGGAAAATAGGATGCATTTGGCAAAAATTACATTATCTTCGGAAAGCTGACTAACACACTACAGCATCTCTGCTTAGGTGTGGCAACAGATGCAGGTGATCGCACATGCTCTATCTCTCTCTCTATTTCTCTCTCTCTCACACACACACATACTCAGTTTCTCCTATTTTTTTTTAAATGTACTTGTTCATTGAACTGTTGTATTAGCTATATATATATATATTTAACACACAATTACATACACATTTTGATTGTATTAAAAAATCATGGACATGCACTTTAAATGAAGTGCTTTTTAAAAGGGGACGGGAGTGCGGGTGTCAATGGTGTCTTGAAGCATATGACTTGTAAAAAGTTGTGGACCACTGATTTAGTTGATACTACATTTCTACTCTTTATTATTATAATAATATATTTTATTGCATTAAAATATGGTTTCTGCTATAAAAACATGGTAACTACAATATTAATAATACAGTGATCCAATCTACACACAAGTGATGCTAAACCACGGAAACGAGTGTGATCGATCAAACCCCTCTCTGCACTCCTCAACATTCGCCGTGACCAGATATATTGTTTACTTTATCATATATTTCTGTGGTTTCACCAGACTATTGGGGTGCAAATAGCTGCACTATGTGGCAGATGCTATTTAAACCAACTCGAGATTTCTGAAGTACATCTGCTAATGGCTAGTCCATAGCTCTTAAATATATAAAAACTTCTATCTGTATAAATTGTATAAGTATAAATCAAGTATTTGTTGTTCTTAATGCGTATAACGCTTTTGCTATAGAAATGACATCTGGCTCATCCAATATTGTCCTTAAAGTAGTTTTTCCAAATATGACATGTTCCTGGATCAGCATCCTTGCTGGTCCTTCAGCAACATTCCTTTAAGCCAATCATATTTAACAGGTTAGGATTACGGCTGGGGTTGTCACTTGACTAATAGTCTTATCAAACATTCATATATCTTTGATTTCAGGGGTATTTAATGGTTAGGGGCAGGGTTAGAAAGGAACGCTGAGTCAGGACCAACAACAGATGTTGATCTGGAAACATGTCCTACTTGGCTTCTTCTGAAGTTGTCCATATATACAGTATGTCTTTTTTTAATTATTATTTCCATGGAAATCTGATTTTGTGTTTCTTTTGTCTTCTCTGTCTCCATCATTCTCCCGCTCTCTGCCGATGACACTATCTCTGTCTCCAGACTGGCAGTATGACGGTAAGACCATGAATCTTGTCTTTCTCTTACTCTTTTTTTCCCTCATCTGGAGTGAGAGCACAACTCTATTAACCCTTAGGAACCCCATTGGTAACAGTCCTGCAATACACATAAAGAAGTCATTTTGTAAAGCTATCTTTGACTTGTGGTCCTGCGGTCCCATGGTGGATAGGTTACAGTTCTCATAGATCCTGTTTTATGTGCAGGTTGTGACTTAATGTGGGCTGAAATTGAAATGTCTTGTTTAGTATGAGTTACGCCATGGTCTAGACTTGATGATATTCTGATGATTTTTTTTTTTCTTTTCTTTTTTTGTCCTTACTTTTCAGAGTGCAAACTCTCCCGAACGGGCCCGCCTGCTACTATTGTAGCGATAGATGAGGAGAGCCCTAATGGTATGTTTATGTTGCATTGGTTTCTTTTTTTGCCAGTATTTCATTAAAATAAAATGAAGGACAGTGCTTTTTAAAGCACATGGTTGGAATTCTAAACAGCAATTTAGTTCATCTCTGGGCTTGACTTTGTTTGCTGAGGTTCATTTATAACCTGTCCAAATACCTTTTTTTAATCATAATTTTGAAAAGTATATCTATTCGTCATTTAAAAATCTAACAAACCTCTTTGTTGTGAAATATTCTGTTTGAAAAGTGTGCATGTGCTTCTTTCTTTAAAATAAATGCAGCTTGGTTTGATATTTTATATCTAATGCAATGACATTCCTACATTTTTAATAGGGCTGTCTGTCGATTACATTTTGTGTCAAAATATCAAATAAATAAATGCAATTGCACAATATGCCAATTGATTAATGTAATTAACCGCAATTAATCACATACCCTATATCACTATTTGCTGAGGAAGACCACCAAATAAAGTTAATTAAATGAATAGTAATCAAATATTTATTTAAATTAAAATAATGCATAATAAATCATTCAGATAAGTCAGACAAGCATCAAATAGATAATACAAAAAGTGACTTTGGAAGTCAATATGCAATATACAATAAAAGTCAATGCATTACATTGACAGCCTTGATTTGTAATCATGGCTTAAGTGTCCAAATATATGTTTTTGCCACTAAGTAGAGAGCTTTTTGTTTTAGAAGGTGTCTATAAGTTGATATTTCACTTTCAGTGTCTATCCAAACATTAAAAGTGCATGTGTGCTGGAAGCAAGAATGCTTAAGAAAACTAATGAGATCATGTTGAAAATCCACGTCTGCCAACTTTTGTTCTATCTTGGCTAAACTGTGTTTGAAAATCTGTATGCTTTGCCTCTGATGTGTGCTAATTGATGGTGACAGATGCAAATGTATTTGCCTGGATCCAGCAGAGAACATTTTAGGGCAAAATGATGTATCTGTTGCGCTAATGAAAGCCGTTTTTGTTCTTCACACATACTGTAGACCTCCCATGGTGCACCTCACCAGGGCGCGGTGTCACAAATGGTGTACAGTGTGTTGCTGCTTTGATGGGCCTTTTCAAGTGATGTCTTTGTATCGTCTCTTCATCCTCTCGCTATATCTGTGTGTTCTAATACTGTGGTGTTGTAAGAAGGCTCCAGTGGAAGGTTGACAGCTCTATCTGCTTTTGACCACAAGTGATACAGCTTAAATAATAGAGTGTCAGAGCTTCAGCTGTCCACATATACACAAATAAACTCATTTAGTAAACCATTTGTTTTGCACAACCTAGTTTAGGGGATTAACACAGCCCCTTTAGGATTGTTCCATTAAAGGGATAGTTCATCCAAAAATGAAAATTCTCTCATCATTTACTCACCCTCATGCCATACCAGATGTGTATGACTTTTTTTATTCTGCTGAACATAACTTTTGTAAGAAGAATATCTCAGCTCTGTTTGTCCTTTCAGTGCAAGTGAATGCTGGCCATAATGTTGAAGCTCCAATAAGCATATAAAACAGCATAAATGTGATCCATACGACTCCAGTGGTTTAATCCATGTCTTCAGAATTGATATGATAGATGTGGGTGAAAAACACATCAATATTGAAGTCCTTTTATACTATAAATCTTCAGCACTGACCAGCCCCAACCCGTAGTTGGCAATATGCACAAAGAATGCATATCGTCAAAAAATGAAAGAAGAAGAATGTGAAAGTGAAAGTGGAGATTTACAGTATAAAAAAATGACTTCATTATTGTTTTATTTTTTACCCACACCCATTATATAGCTTCTGAAGACATGGATTTTTAACACTGGAGTCTAATGCATTAATTTAATGCTTTTTGTGTTTTTTGGACCTTTAATGTTCTGGCCACCATTCACTTGTATTCTAAGGACCAACAGAGCTGAGATATTCTTCGAAAAATCTTCATATGTGTTCTGAAGAAGAGAGAAAGTCATACACATCAAGGATCGCATGAAGGTCAGTCAATGATGAGAGATTTTTGTTTTTTGGTGAAATATCCCTTTGAAGTTAATGTGTAATGCTGTTCACAACCCATTTTACTTATTTAATATGGCACATTTTGAAGCAAAACAGGATGTTCAATGAGAAAATAATAAAATAAAACTAAAATAAAATCTATGGGGAAGTGAATGGATCATGAAAAATGGACATTCCAGACCCACACTTTCAATGTTAAACTATCAAAATATATTATAAAAAACACAAGTTATTACTGTAAACTATGATAATATGAACAAAGAGTGAGATAAGTATAAACCATTTTCACATTTATTTTGTGAAAATTGTTTCTATCCATTTTTCAAAATTATGGGATCATTTCAACTGCACCAAACATTTTTGTCTTCAATTATTATAATTTGTTTAAGTTAGTGTACTTCAAGTTGACAAAAGTGTCTGAAGAACATGCTTGAGATATGAGATAAATTATGTTTTGATGAAAACAAAGAAAATCTATTATAACTTGTGAGTAGAATATATTTATTGAGTGTCATTTTCAGCCATGCTGTAATTTCGTATAGAAAGAGTGTGGTAATATAATTTGCTTGTATTTAGATTACATAAAGTGTTAGCAAGATGAAGGATTCTGACATTTTATTTCAAAGCTATTAAAAATATAATTTCCCATCACTGTCTTTTCCACAGCAAATTTCTATCAAACACAATACAAAATTTGAGATATGAGAACAAATTATTTCAATAAAACCTTACCATGACAACCATTTGTTCTTTGGAATAACAAGCGCAACCAGAGTAAATGGGGTTAATTTGGATTTCATGTTGACCTTAAAAAGGGTCTATCATGCCATATTTATGGGTATTAAAATTAGATTTTAGTATTCAGCTTGTGGTTTGAGCCCTTTAAGTTCCTATATTTGTTATGGAGAAAGTGTCTTCTGATACTTTTGACACTCCCTTGAATTTTCCCTTGGATTTTTATCTCCGCCTACACTTTGAATTTATGGATGATTATCTTTCCTCTGTTTACCTTGAATACTGCATAGATGAACTAGTTTAAGACTAAGCCTCTGTCCAGAAGATAAGTGTTTGCTTGGCCAAATTAAGAAAAAAAATATATAAATCACTTCTCTTAGGCTCATTTGGGCTTCTCTTAATTGGTAGGATTTGTGGTAATCTGTTCTTTGCAAATTACCATGGGATTTTCCCCCTTCAGTGTTGTGACTCTAAAAATAATGTACGAAGCTTTTGTGGCTTTTGCTTACACAATTATTAGAGTTTAAGGATTATCATATTCATCCAAGGCTATTATCCTTCTTAATGTATGCAATGTGATGATGCCTTTATCTCAAATCATGGATAATATGCTGTTTTTCTCCACTTCCACTCATTTCATTCATCCCCATCTTGCAGATGCATGCATTATCTTTAAAACCCATTAAAAGCTGTGCCTCATAATGGAACATAACTTTGAAACATGGAAAAGCTCAAACTGAAATCATAGTTGTCACAGGGCAACAATAAAATGTTTCAGACATTTCTTTTTTAACTTGCAGATAATTTCCTTCCTTCGTTGGTTCGTACGTTCATTCATTCATTCATTCATTCATTCATTCTCATTTCCTCAGCTGGTGTAAAGGCACAAATGATCACAGATGCTTTTTTGTTGTTTTTGTGACTTCTGGTCACACTTTACAATACAGTGTTCATGTATTGCAGCATAGTAATTACTACTGCAATTAATTATACTAACATGTTATATCTTTAAAAAAGATACAGTAATGTATCACAGGAATCTTTTCCTGACACTGCTGCCATTTCAAATGTATGATTTGGGTGTGTGTGTGTGCGCATGTGTTTACAGTATGTGTAAATAACTAACATGATATATTCGATATGTTGTATACACTCATATCAAATACGGGCTGGGTTTAATTTAAATACTCAATCCAGAAATAATAGTCACAAATTTTGAAGGGTTGACACTCCTCAGAACATGTAATATTTAATTCCTTCTCTTTGTAATTTTAACATTAATGAGGAAAATCCAGCATTGCTGACATGACAGTTCTAAAAGTAGCACTTACTGTACAAGGAGAAAACCATCCAAAATGCTCAAACCCGTAGACTTTGACTTCTGAGACATCCATATGGTATCCATTAAGGCTGCAAGATTGATTGAATTAAGAATGAAATCACAATGTGGCATTGCTCGATTTCAAAACGGCAAAACACTGCATGTTATAAAACAGTTTCATTCAAAGCTTCATTAACCATCTGGGGTCTGAGGGTATTTTGGGCCCTGGAGAAGTTTTGACATGCCTTGACATTTGTGCTTTTTACAGTTGCTTAAACTTATTAATGGCTAAAGTCTGATAACACTGTATTCAGCACAAACAGGGCTACAATAATATGTGAGCAACATGTGTGTACATGTTTGTATTTTTGAGAAAATAACGTTTATGAGTGGTTTTTGAAAAAAACTAAAAATGTAAGTCACTGAAATAAGGTCATATAACACACTAAACATTTGTCCACAAAACTTTTGAGAACTGGATCTTGTAGCCTAGAGTTTTTGCTACAAAATGATGTGAAAACCATCCTGATCACTCATTCATACAAAACAATATAGTAATTTAACTTTTGGAAGACAATTTTAGTGTTGAAAGGTAATATGCGAGGAGGCGTGAATGATCATGAATATTGATGTGATTCACACCTGAGAGACAATGACCCCTGGGCCTATCAATGAGGAATGTGACAGAAAGAGAATGAATGTGTGGAGAATTAATGATCAAAATCAAGTTTTAAGTTAAAAGAAGATATCTGACTATATATTTTCTTTACATAAAGACTTTACTTAATTTTAGACCTACACTACCGTTAAAAGAAGTCTCTTCTGCTCATCAAGACTGGATTTATTTGATCCAAAATACAGAAACAATATTGATATTCTGCACTCTTTTTACAATTTAAAAGAACAGTTTTCTATTTAAATATATTGTAAAATGCAATTTGTGATCAAAGCTGAATTTCCAGCATCATTACTGCAGTCTTCAGTGTCACATGATCCTTCAGAAATCATTATAAGATGCTGATTTTCTAATATGGGCATATTTAAAGTGCATTTTACTCATTTAACCTGAACACATATTTGTGAGCACAAGCTTTGTTGATGATGTTGAGGCATTATAAACACTAGATAAAATATAATCAAAACATTCATATTATTTTTATATCATATTACATATCATATTTATATTATACAGCATACAATTGAAATGCCTGCTTTAGCCGAAACAGCATTTAAATGTAACTAAAACTTGCTTATTAGGAAATTTCAAATGTCAATACTCTGAATCTGGCTGGCAAGTCTGGAAACAGTCCCACTAGTAAAATATATACAAGTTTATATAAAATAACATGTCAACTAATGAAAACTAATTGACTTACTCGTCTGAAATTGTATCCTCGGCTGGATCAAGTCTCTCTTCAAAATACAGATGTTAATCGGAGTCCCGCTCTTCTTCTGAGGAAAATGCTAACTCTTCCTTACAATCCTGGAGCTTTCTCGCCTGTGTATCGTTGCAAACGCACAGAAAACTGAATGGATTTTGTTTACATTATAACTTGCTGTCGGGGGGCACGTACATTTGCGTTGATTGTCTCAGCACATTAGCGTATGAATGACGCACTCTGCTGGTGGGTGGAATCACATTACAGATAATTAGATGAACTGGTAAAAACTGTACATCACTTTGTTTCAAACAGATTGCATTGCAGGAGAATATTCGTTTTAAATTTGAATTGGTTTATTAAAAAGTAGACATTTTAAGCTTTCTTTAGACATATGTTTCATGTTTGTGTGATGAGTATTCGCGGAGTTTCAGTTCATTTTTGTGACTGCTTTTTATTTTCTTTATTTTACAAAAGCACAATGTTTCATTGTTATTATGAGTGTACACAAATAAAAGTAGACCCTTTATAGTCTCTAATGATGTCTACACTTATCTGTATACCCAAAAATGACGGAGTATTTTAAGTTGTTTCTGATGTAATGACGAAAATATCCAGCAGGACATGCCGGCGCGTCCGTCGTCCCCAGAGGGTTAAGCAATGTGTGATCACGGGTTGCCCTCTAGCTGTTAAAGATGCACATGTTGAGCAGACAGTGCCGCTATTTTAAATTATGTTTTATCATATTAAAATAGAAATCATCTCGCCTCGTCTTGACAAACAGCGAAAGATGCATTTAATAGGTCCCGGTTACCTTCTTCCCTCCATGTAAAACAGCTAAATGTCAAACCAAACTTTCCTTACAAATGCTTTGGGTGTGTAATACGGGAATGATGTACACTGATGTCTTTTCCGTGTTTCTCGTAGCACTTCACAGTTGATTTAAAGATGGCACTGCATGACGTTATGGTGTTGTTTTGTGATGTGACCGTTAATCTCTGAGACTATATTTGCATCCGGATACATATATACAGTATATACTGCCAGTCAAAAGTTTGGAATAATGTACAGATTAATGCTGATTCTGAAGGAAATTGATACATTAATTCACCAAGGTGGCATTCAACTGATCACAAAGTATAGTCAGCACATTACTGATATAAAAAACAGCACCATCACTATTTGAAAAAAGTCATTTTTGAACAAATCTAGACAGACCCCATTTCCAGCAGCCATTACTCCAACACCTTATCCTTGAGTAATCATGCTAAATTACTAATTTGGTACTATAAAATCACTTGCTATTATATCAAACACTAATGAAAGCTATTTGATTCATTAAATTAAGCTTAAATTAAGCTTGTTTTTGAGTTGCCACAGTATGTAATAATGTCCTAACATTAAGGTTAATGTTAGGACAAAAATGGCAAAAAAGAAACAGCTTTCTCTAGAAATTCATCACTCAATCATTGTTTTGAGGAATGAAGTCTATACAATGCTTCATATTGCCAAACAACTGAAGATTTAATACAAAGGTGTACACTACAGTCTTCAAAGACAAAGGACAACTGGCTCTAACAAGGACATAAAGAGATGTGGAAGGCCCAAATGTACTCAACATTTTCTCAACCAACTTCTTGAGGGATCACCCTGGGATGCTTTTTACACAGTATTGAAGGAGTTCCCATCTATGTTGGCCACTTATTGGCTGCTTTTCATTATTTAGTCCAATTCATAAATCTCCAAAACATTTTTAAAATAAAAGTTTAGTTTTATTATGAAATAAATTAATATGGTGGCACAATTATATTTTTGCCTACGAAACTAATTTCAAACATTTAAGCATATGTGTAACATAAACTAACTTCAGAGGAGGAAGGGACGCGGAAACAGGGTGGAACTCAAAGGTAAGGCTTTTAATCTTTCCAAAGTAAATTACAGAACTGAACAAAAAGAGAATATCACAGCTTTTCTAATTCGGTTTGCCAACACGAGACTGGCACTCTCTTTCTGCTTCACTGGAGGCACTGGTGCTCTCTTTATGCCGCTCTCCCCATACTCACTGAAATTAGAGACAGGTGTTAGACATAATTTAGCTCAGGTGCAAGCGCCCTTACCGCTTTCTCCCTTCGGACGGGCGCTTGACCACGCCCCCGCTGCCACATACCCCCACCGCCCGACTCAGGCCGGGGCGTCATCCGGCCTGTCTACCACTCCCCCCCCATTTCTGGAGAGGAAGTCGGCGACAGCCATCTGCACCCCCGGTCTGTGGACCACCTCGAACTTAAAAGGCTGGAGAGCCAGATACCAACGGGTGATCCGGGCGTTAGTATCCTTCATGCGGTGGAGCCACTGCAGTGGGGCGTGATCCGAGCAGAGAGTGAAGGCCCGCCCCAGCAGGTAGTAGCGGAGTGTGAGGACCGCCCACTTGATGGCTAGACACTCCTTCTCCACGGTGCTGTACTTTGTTTCCCTTAAGGAGAGCTTCCGACTGATATACAGCACCGGGCGCTCCTCCCCCTCCACCACCTGCGAGAGTACGGCCCCCAGCCCTCTGTCTGAAGCGTCCGCCTGTAATAGGAAAGGGAGAGAGAAGTTAGGTGAATATAAGAGCGGCCCTCCACAGAGTGCGGCTTTAATTCGTGTAAACGCCTGTTGGCACTGCTCCGACCATTGGACCGGATCTGGAGCCCCCTTTTTAGTGAGGTCAGTCAGCGGGCTGGTGACATCCGAATAATTAGGCACAAATCTTCTATAATAGCCAGCCAGCCCCAGGAACTGCCTCACCCCCTTTTTGGTCTTAGGTCTAGGGCAAGTCGCAATCGCCGCGGTCTTATCAATTTGGGGACGCACCTGGCCATGACCCAAGTGGAACCCCAGATACCGTACCTCCACACGCCCAATCGCGCACTTTTTGGGGTTTGCTGTGAGTCCCGCCCGCCGCAGCGACTTCAAGACCGCCCTCAAATGTTGTACATGCCGCTGCCAGTCATTACTATAGATTATGATGTCATCTAAGTATGCAGCGGCGTAAGCGGAGTGTGGCCGGAGGATACGGTCCATCAGGCGCTGGAACGTGGCTGGGGCTCCGAACAAACCAAACGGAAGTGTCACAAATTGGTGTAATCCGAACGGCGTAGTGAAGGCTGTTTTTTCACGGGAAATTGGTGTCAAGGGGATCTGCCAATAACCCTTTGTTAAGTCCAGGGTCGAATAAAAGCGAGCCGTACCTAACCGATCGAGCAGTTCATCAACCCGGGGCATTGGGTACGCGTCAAATTTAGACACCGCATTGACTTTTCGGTAGTCGACACAGAACCGCACCGACCCGTCACTCTTGGGGACAAGAACGACCGAGCTGGACCAGTCGCTGTGGGACTCTTCTATTACCCCCATATCGAGCATCGCATTCAATTCGTCCCGAACAACTTTTTTCTTATGCTCGGGGAGGCGGTAAGGGCGGCTACGAACCACCACCCCCGGCTCGGTCTCGATGTGGTGCTCGATGAGGTTCGTACGACCCGGTAGAGGAGAAAACACGTCTGCAAACTCCCTTTGCAACCTGGCAACCTCTGATCGTTGGCACGGGGAGAGGTGCTCTCCACAAGTGACCGGGGCATTGTGATCGGACTTTGGACTAACCTCCGGTCCGAGCTCCGCCCTCTCTGGAATTACCGTAGCCAGCGACACAGGGACCGCCTCCCTCCACAATTTAAGGAGATTGAGGTGGTATATTTGACGCGCGCCCCCCCTATCAGTTCGCTTAACCTCATAATCGAGATCCCCCACTCATCGTGTGACCTCGAAGGGCCCTTGCCACTTTGCGAGTAATTTGGAGCTCGATGTGGGAAGCAATACAAGAACTTTATCTCCCGGTGCAAATTCCCTTAGCTGCGTTCCCGTCGTACAGTCGGTGTTGGCGTTCTTGAGCCCTGAGCAAATTCTCCTGTGTTAATTTCCCCAAAGTGTGCAGTTTTGCTCTGAGATCAAGAACGTACTGAATTTCATTCTTACTATTCGAAGGCCCCTCCTCCCAGTCTTCACGTATGATATCCAAGACACTGCGTGGGCGTCGACCATACAGTAGCTCAAACGGAGAGAAGCCGGTTGAGGCTTGCGGGACCTCTCGCACTGCAAACAACAGGGGATCGAGCCATCTGTCCCAATTTTTAGCATCCTCGTGTACGAACTTACGAATCATGTTCTTGAGGGTTTGTTAAAACGTTCCACTAGGCCATCTGTCTGTGGATGATACACGCTAGTGTGAATCGATTTAATGCCCAACAGATCGTAAAGTTCGCAAAGTGTGCGTGACATAAATGTTGTGCCTTGATCGGTGAGGATTTCTTTTGGAACCCCCACCCGGGAGATTATTTTGAAGAGTGCCCCAGCAACACTACGTGCTGAGATGTTGCTTAGAGGCACTGCTTCCGGATATCGTGTTGCGTAATCCACTAGGACTAACACAAAGCGATGTCCCCGTGCTGTCCGCTCTAATGGCCCGACGAGGTCCATTCCAATTCTTTCAAAGGGTACCTCGATTAGCGGAAGAGGGCGCAATGGCGCTTTTGGGGTGGCCGGTGGGTTTACCAGCTGGCATTCGCGGCACGCCGCACACCACCTGCGGACGTCACCGCTAATACCCGGCCAGTAAAAACGGGCTATTAGACGGAGAAGTGTTTTTCTTTCTCCTAGGTGACCTGCCATGGGATTATAATGAGCCGCTTGGAATAGCATTTCCCGGCGGCTCCGTGGAATCAATAACTGAGTAACATTTTCCTTTGACTGAGTGTCCTGCGTCACTCTATATAACCGATCATTTATAATTGCAAAATAGGGATAGGCGAGGGCGATGTCCGGCTGAAGACGCAGTCCATCAACCGTCTTCACCTGGTCGAAGGCGTGCTTAAGGGATTCATCCCGTGACTGTTCCAAAGGAAAATCCGCGTCAGGGAATTCCCTGCGGAGAGGAGGGGCGGAAGGTCCGCCCCTTCCCTCGTCATCCCGATCCGTAATGGTCGAGGATGGCCCCGGCTCCGCCTCCCCTGCCAAAGCATCGCACATCTCCCTATTTTAGTGCAGGACCCATCCTTACAAATACTCCCTAATAATTCCCTAAATGCAGGCCAATCGGTTCCCAAAATCAGAGGATGGGTGAGGCGGGAACTAACCGCTGCCTCTACTCTATGTTTTTTCCCTCGTAATTTAATTAACACAGTCACCATCGGATAGTTGTGAATATCCCCATGCACACACCTCACCCTTACCCGCTTAGCCGTGCTCAAAGCCCCGGGTTGAACCAAGCGTTGATGGATGGTGGTCTGATTACAACCGGTATCCAGCAAAGCTTGGTGTGTACCCCCCTGGATTCTTACCGGAATCCGGTACGCTCCAGCCCGATCGGGGGCGACATGCGGGGGATCGGAGACCCGAACCACCGTCCCCACCTCCATCATCGGACACTGATCACGGAAGTGGCTCGGGTCGCCGCATCTCCAGCAGGCTGGCCCAGGCGCGACACCCGCACCTGCTTCGGCGGACGCCCCCACCTGAGGGGGAGAGCGGCTATAGGTTGTGGTGAAGGGCCGGGACGAGACTGATGAATGCAATGTTGGTCTCAGCCAGGCTCCTCGCCTGCGGGGGGCAGGAACGGGACCTGGAGAGAGGACAGAGGGAGAGGGTTGAGGGGAATGGGGAAGAGCGGAAGAAAACACAGGGGGAGGGGGAAGAGAGAGAGAGAGAGAGAGAGCTCATCCGCCCTTGGGATCGCTGCCATGTGGTCCTCCGCTAACTGGACGGCTTCCTCCAGCGACGCCGGGCGGTGGCACTGGACCCACTCCGCCGTTTTCCCTGGCAACCGATGAATGAACTGCTCCAGCACCACCTGATCGAGAAGTCCCTCGACGTCGCGGTCCCCCACTAGCAGCCACCTTCGACAGGCATCACGGAGCCGCTGGGCAAAGGCGAACGGGCGGTCGGACTTCTCCAGCTTCATAGCGCGGAACTGTTGTCGGCTTTCCTCAGGGCTCCGACCAACCCGTTGCAAGATGGCTTTTCTGAGGTCCCCATAAACCAGGAGGCTTGATGCCGGCAGTTGCTGAGCCGCAAGTTGGGCTTCCCCGGACAGAAGAGGAATTAGGCGAGCTGCCCACTGACTCTGCGGCCAGCCCCAGATCTCAGCAGACCGTTCAAAGAGATCGAGGTAGGCTTCTGCATCATCGCTCGCCCCCATCTTCTGTAACGTGATCGGGGGCGGCATGGCGTGAGTGTCCGGGGTTGCGGCTGTGGCTGGTGTGGCCTCCTGGCTGAGTAGGCTCCGGATGGCGAGTCGATCCTCCGCTTGAGCCCGCATGATTTCAAAAAATCGCCGATCTTGGTCCTGCCTGAGCTCAAGCAGAGACTGCTGGTGGCTCTGATGTAACGTAGCGAGGGACTGGAGAACTTCGGCCAGCTGGGAGGACTCTACGGGGTGACCCTTCTCCATGGACGAATATATATTTTCTTTTAATTTGTCCCGGGTTTCGGCACCAGTGTAACATAAACTAGCTTCAGAGGAGGAAGGGACGCGGAAACAGGGTGGAACTCAAAGGTAAGGCTTTTAATCTTTCCAAAGTAAATTACAGAACTGAACAAAAAGAGAATATCACAGCTTTTCTAATTCGGTTTGCCAACACGAGACTGGCGCTCTCTTTCTGCTTCACTGGAGGCACTGGTGCTCTCTTTATGCCGCTCTCCCCATACTCACTGAAATTAGAGACAGGTGTTAGACATAATTTAGCTCAGGTGCAAGCGCCCTTACCGCTTTCTCCCTTCGGACGGGCGCTTGACCACGCCCCCGCTGCCACAATATGCCTTCAGATCATAATATTTTTAAGATCATGAGAAACATTTCTGTCAATTGTTTCAAAACTTTTGACCAGTAGTGTCTGTGTTTTTATGTGTGTGTGTGTGTGTGTGTGTGTGTGTATATATATATATATATATATATATATATATATATATATATATATATATATAATAACCACTCGTTACAACCGAGGTATGCAGCAAAGCATTTGTGAAGCCACAACACGCACAACCTTGAGGCGGATGGGCTACAACAGCAGAAGACCCCACCGGGTACCACTCATCTCCACTACAAATAGGAAAAAGAGGCTACAATTTGCAAGAGCTCACCAAAATTGGACAGTTGAAGACTGGAAAAATGTTGCCTGGTCTGATGAGTCTCGATTTCTGTTGAGACATTCAGTTGGTAGAGTCAGAATTTGGCGTAAACAGAATGAGAACATGGATGCATCATGCCTTGTTACCACTGTGCAGGCTGGTGGTGGTGGTGTAATGGTGTGGGGGATGTTTTCTTGGCACACTTTAGGCCCATTAGTGCCAATTGGGCATCGTTTAAATGCCACGGCCTACCTGAGCATTGTTTCTGACCATGTCCATCCCTTTATGGCCACCATGTACCCATCCTCTGATGGCTACTTCCAGCAGGATAATGCACCATGTCACAAAGCTCGAATCATTTCAAATTGGTTTCTTGAACATGACAATGAGTTCACTGTACTAAAATGGCCCCCACAGTCACCAGATCTCAACCCAATAGAGCATCTTTGGGATGTGGTGGAATGGGAGCTTCGTGCCCTGGATGTGCATCCCACAAATCTCCATCAACTGCAAGATGCTATCCTATCAATATGGGCCAACATTTCTAAAGAATGCTTTCAGCACCTTGTTGAATCAATGCCACGTAGAATTAAGGCAGTTCTGAAGGCGAAAGGGGATCAAACACAGTATTAGTATGGTGTTCCTAATAATCCTTTAGGTGAGTGTATATATGTATATATATATATACTGTATATATATATATATATATATATATCTTTAAGCCTGTCAATTAAACCTCATGCCAGTCAAAAAATCAACAAACTCTTCTTCCATGTTGCGACCTTTTAAAAAAAAAAATCCCACCACTGTAATTCCCATCCGCTGTGACAATGACATAAACAGAAAACAGCTAAACATACACCGGAAATTGTAACATGTGACCATGCAAACATTTTCTCATGCTCATTGGAAAGTTCCTCGTACTCATACGTGAAAATCTCAGGAGATCAGCAGTTACAGAAATACTCAAACCAGCCCGTCTTGCACTAACAATCATGCCACGGTCCAAATCACTGAGATCTAATTTTTTACACATGCTGATGGTTGATGTGAACAGTAACTTAAGCTCCTGTCCCATATTTGCATGATTATATGCACTGCACTGCTGACACACAATTGGCTGATTAGATAATTGTATGGATGATTGTTGTTGCCAGGTGGGCTGGTTTGAGTATTTCTCTAACTGCTGATCTCCTTGGATTTTCATAGACAATAGTCTCTAAAATTTAGTCCAAATGGTGCCAAAAACAAACAAACAAAAAAAAAAACATCCAGAGAGGGGCAGTTCTGTGGCCAGAAATGCCTTGTTGATGAGAGAGGTCAGCAGAGAATGGACTAACTGATAAAATCTATGGTAACTCGCTGTACAATTGTGGTGAGAAGAGTAGTTGGGTTGGCAGTGTCCTGGCGGCACGAGGGGGATCTACACAATATTAGGCGGTTGATGGTAATGTTGTGGCTAATCAGTATGCGTGTGTGTATATATATATATATATATATATATATATAAACAGTATATACATTTGTAAATCAGGTTTTAGGAAATTCTGGATGTAATGTTTTTATAGAGCAAATCATGTCTTTTTAAGTAGTAATTCAAATAATAACAATAATAATAATGATAAACAAATAAATAAACACCTAACATTACTCAAAAAATCAACAGCCACTAATCACATAACCCATTAGAAATTCCTTAGTGAACACATGGTGAATTAGCCATTCGGGTTTGCCCACAAATTCACGTCAAGTCTGAACAGCTCTGCAGCAGAGACACGAAGGTGGAAAGCTTGGATTGGTGGGTAATGAATGCTACCTCTGAGTGACAGTGTGGTGATTGGGTGGAAGGTCTATTGATCTAAGATAAACCAGTTGGAGTGTGGGCATTGGGTGTTAAGATTGTTGGACGCCTTTGAGGACTATTAAGAAAAAAAAAACTGACCAGTTGTTTGGCTACAAGAATGAGGGATGGAAGGGTCGCCATTATATCCACTGAGTGACCTGATGTGGTGTTTCAGCAGAAGGGCTGTTGAACTAGGCAAGCTAGACTGGTAGGAGTGTGTATTTTGAGTGTCAGTGTAGTTTGGGTTAGTAGGAGATCTTCAAAGAGCCTTGAGAATAAATTGACCTGTTGTCTGGCTTCATGCCTGAGGGGTGGAAGGGTATCCATTTATATTCCCTGACATCCCACATGTCTTGCATCAACTCGTGTTCATCTGACCGTGCTTTTCTCTGGTACTCGTTAAATGGCCCATAAGCACTATGATCATCCTCTCTGCATCCAATTAGAGCCACAAAATTGACCAATGTGACCCTTGCCTAATGATCAGGTTTGCCTGCGCTTGAGCCAATAGTTGCGCCAACTCTGTCAATTAGAGGGCTGCATTTGGTTGGGGTTATCTCATTGTCATACTGAGCTACCCACTACATTTCTGAGACAGCTGATTTTAATATAACCACAGTGGTCTTCAACGGGGATGTCTTCTCTAGTCTTGCCAGTTGGGATACTTGGCCTGGTCATAGGCAACATTCTGACACAAAATTGGAGCACCACAGCTCAATAACCTCATATGTGAACCTGTGATCGCTACTTTATGGAGCATGGTTCAGCACTGGACTGGCCCCCATCCACACATCCATTTTTTCTGACAAGGGCCAGCCAGCCAGGCAGTCAGGCCAGCTCTAGCTTTTGGGAAGCAGGCTTGTCTCAGCAGTTAGACTTCTGCCAAAAAACACTTCATCGTTGATGTCCACATTAGAGATCACTGCACATTGCTAACAAAAACATTGCTAGACATTTCTCCATTGCAGGGCTTGTTGATTATTTGTAGGGTTGATACCAATACCAAATTGCAACTACAATTCAACAGCAAAAGTTAAAATGCTAATAAACACATTGAATGTACAGCCATGAGGGTGAGCAAATAATGAGATAATTACAATTTTTGGGTGAACTATCACTTAGTATTACTAAGTATAGGACCTTAATTTAAAATGTTACTAAACAAATTTTAAGGATCAGATATGGTAGAAATTGCTCTTTAAGATAACAATTGCACATTACTACTTTTAACGGTCAGTAAAAACTAGTTTTTACAGTTAGCTACTTTAAAGTATTTCTTAATTAAGAAAAAAATAAATACTCAAGAAAACAGTCAGTGTATATAAAGAATAAATGTACACATTGCAAGCACCTGAACAGTTATTACAAACATTCACAGTCATTCTATTAATAGTTTTACACTTTGGTAAGCCAAAAATGCACTTTTTGTGGGAACATCTAAATTAACAGGTTTTATTGAATTCAGAAATATAACTGAATAAACTGAATCAACCTTAATGGTTCACACCAACAAAAGTATAAACAGCTGATTCCGGTAACACACTGCAACTTTGTCAGTTTACCTTCCAAACATTGTTTACAATGTGTAGTGTAGGTAAACAGAGCATATTTGGCAGGTATAACAATGGCATAGTGCCATTATTAGATAAAATACAATATTGTGTTGATGCTGTCTGAGTTTAACTGAATCAGGCCTGCAATTAAAACAAGCTGTCTAGTTTTGCATAGTTTTATTTTCCTTATGCCTAACTTTGTGTTAAACTTTGATTGGAGAGGACTTACTAAAGCTACTAAAGTTTTCCAGCTAAGATCAGTGAGTGGTTTTCTGTTTTTCTTGTCAATATGGTTGTTTCATTAATATTATGGACATAATACACAGTGACAGGTCTATTAGGCTTTCATTCACTACAGACAAACTGACTTTAAATTAATACCCCATAAGACGTTCATTTGACCATTCATGCATGCCGACACATTCACATGAACGCTCGGCATTCAGCAAGTGTGTTTGAAAGTATGTTTCGAATGGAATCAGTAATCAGTACTACCAATACAGCAGGCTTGTATCATTATATTTTTCCCCCAACTTGGTATCAAAATAGTACTTGAACCAGTAATCAGTTAATGCATTATGTTGTTGATGTTGTTTTTTTTTTTTTGTCCCCCAATCCATTTTAATACTGAACAGTTTTGTGATTTTGGAGCTTGACACTGCTTGTTCCCATTCAATTTCATTATACGGCAAAAAATAAATACAAATAAAAAGGTCACATCAATATTTGAGTCTTTTTTCCATCCGTTATTTATGTGTGACATTTTAGGACTGAGCGGAATAAGAACTAGCATCTCTGTTTGAGTACACAGTATCTCTGAGTAACAGAAAACTGTTGTGAGGTGCTTCTGGGAGTCAAGGCTATTTAACAGCTTCTTCACTCTCCATCACAACAAACGAGAAGTGGAAGATGCTTTTTTGTCTTTGCTTTTTGTCTGCTAAAAGAGAAATGTTTCCGCTTACTAATGTGCCAGAAATATAGCCTTGCAGTCACAACGGAAATGAAAAAGTTATATAAATTCTAAGTCAAGACGACCATGTTTTTGCAGCTTTGTTTGGATGCACAACTTTGCGGGTGGGTAGGTAAGTCTTTGATCCTGACAAGTTTAGTCGAACCACAACCGAAACTAGACGCAGATAGTATTTCTCTCACATGTGTTTGTCTGACCTACAAGTGTGATTTTATGGTTCTTTCTACCTCAATTAAAGGTAAAGTTCACCCCAAAATCAAAATTGTATCATTTACTCACCCTCAACGTTGTTCAAAACCCATATTACTTTTTTTCCTATTAAATAAATAAGGAAATGTCAGGGTACGTTCACATCTCTAGCCATATACTAATATTAATGCTGGGAAATGTATTTATCTTGCCAATAAAGTTTGAAATGAATTGAATCTGCCCATTTCATCCTATTATTTTTTTTAAAGTCTACTGAAAATCAGAAGACGATTTTGCCCAAATTGTCATTTCAACATATCCACTGATTTTATGGCATGTATGTGTATACTTGTTTCAAAGATTAATACCTCTAAAAAAAAGAAACTCATGTTCATTTGAACATGTACATATTTAAATAATTCAAATAAATGATGACTTTTCCTGCAGACAAAGTGTAAAGTAAATATACTGTAAGTATGTTTTTTTTTTAATGCTTGTTATGTATTAACAACCATAGTTTAATTGCGTTTACTCATGAATAATCACAGAACACTTTGTGGTGAATTAGTTTTAAACTTTATAATCGATTTCACAGCCTTAACTAATAGTAATGCATTCCTTATTTGCTGAGGGTTTCACTGCATATTTTTGTGCCTGACATTAGTATTTTCCATTTTTTATTTGACTATTTGGTCCTCTAAAATTCAGCAGCCTTGAAAACTCTTTTGTCAGCATTGTGCATTGTGTAAAAAGTTCTGAGAGTTACTGTACAGAACACGAGAGCATGACTTGAGACTTTAAAAGTAGTCTGTGTCTCCTGTTGTTCTGCAGTTTTGTTCATATTTGATTTTTTTCTAGTGGAATTTCAAGCACAAAAAATATATGAAGGTGGAATAGCAGCTCCTGACATTAATGTATAATTTATGAATAAACAACAGAAAACACAATTTCTGAATTTAAAGTCTAATGAAGAAAGGGTTTAAGCGAAATCCACATTGCATTTAATATTCACTGGCAGACATACATTGCAACTCAAAGCTTTCAACACTTGACTGAATTTACTGTATGTTTCTCATGATCTTAAATAAAAAAAAATAATAAAAATAAAAACTTTTGATCTAAAGGCTCATTCATAAATGATTTGCATTAGTTTTGTAGAAAAACATGTATTACATACAGTTGAATTCAGAAGTTTACATTCACTTAGGTTGAAGTCATTTAAACTCACTTTTAATCACTCCGCATTTTTAATATTAGCAAACTATATAGTTTTGGCAAGTCATTTAGGTCCTAAATGACTTGCCAAAACTATATAGTTTGCTAATATTAAAAATTTTAGGAAATCTACTTTGTGCATTTTTCCAACAATTGCTAACAGACAGATTGTTTGACTTTTAATTGACTATATCACAATTCTAGTTGGTCAGAAGTTAACTGTGCCTTTAAGCAGATTTAGGAAAATTCCAGAAAATGATTTCAAGCCTTTAGGCAATTAGCCAATTAGCTTCTGATAGGCTGATTAACTAATTGGAGTCAATTGGAGGTGCATCCAGGGCTAGACTGGTAATCTGGGATACTGGGCACTTTCCCTGTGTGCCGACACACTTTGGGGCTGATTAGGGGCATACTGGCCATTGGTAGAACCGAGCTGGCTGGTGGGTCAGCCGCGAACCATGCCGAATGGGCCATAATAAGCAACAATGAGCCGTCACGTTATGCAGAACGGACCACAAAACGGCACCGCGATAAGCATAAAAGGACAGCGAACACCCCCGAGCGTTTATGTAAACTTCTGACTTCAACTGTATGAATTTCTTGAGGTTCATTTTAGTCATCAGATTTTCTTTCATTGATTCAGTTGTTTTGAGCTGCTTCAACTGTTTTAAACTGGAAAGAATAGCAAAGTAATTGATTTTTTTATCACACTAAGTACCAATATCCTCTTACAGCCATGCTAAAGAAGAAACCGTAAGCTTGGCTCTAACTTTCAGGCTGGATTTGGAGTGTGAATTATATGATTTTTTAATACCAGGGTCAGGATGTAATAGCCTGGCTCCGCATAGCATGAAGGGCTGATAAACTACAATTCTTCAATAAAGAGATCTTATCCACATATCAAACCAGCCAGCTCTAAAACTAATCACAAAATGATGAGCATTTGATACAATGTACAACAAATTTTTGACAATAAAAGACACAAATACAAGTCTGTGTACTTAATGTCTTTCATGAAGCATTGATCTTTTTGCTCTTTGGTTAAGAGTTATTTGTGTCTGTGGTTATTTTCTTTTTTAACAGTATTTGTTTGTGTATTGTGAATAAATAAATCAGATAAATACAAATATGGGGGCAACTCGATAATATCATTCACAGCCCTTCATGGAAGTTGGCCTTTTGCTGTTGAGGTCTTATGCAGCAATTTAATTGCTGTGATTCTCTTATTGGTGGAGCTCTCTTTAGGATTATGGGTAGTGTCGTTTTTTATGATTTCTTTTTTTTTTAAGCACAAATTGACATAATGCTGACTGATGACTTCTATTGAAGCAAATATAATTGATTTACAATATAAGACCTCATGGTAGGTCTGTCTTGAAAAATTCAAAAGTTATTGTAAAAAATCAGTTTCTCTGTGGAGAAAATGAACAGGATTTTTACTTCCAGAACACTTCTGTTGCATTCTGAAACTATGAAGGCTAAGAGGAAGGCACATTGACTTGTGAGTAGAGACAGCTCAACATGCTGTGCCAAGCACCACCCAGTATACCCTGCACAGATGTGCTGCCAGCTTGCAAGGGCAGCAGCCAGCTGCCAGGGGACCTCCAGGACTGGGCTCACCGCTGTTTGAGAAAGACGAGAGAGGGAATGCCGTGTTGCTTCCTGAGCTCGTCCCGGTGCTCGCCAAAAAGATGTTCATCACCCATCAGTGTGACACCGAAAACTATCTCGCCACATGCTGAGAGACACACGGCTTTAAACAGAGGGGGAGGAGAGGCTGTAATGAGCAACCTGGAATAGAGTGAAAGAGGTGTAGGTGTAGGCTGAGAGCAAGATAAAACCACGGCAGAAAAAGAACACATTTCTTGGCTTTGACATGGCTGTGGAATATCATTAGTGTATTGTCACCCCTAGTGTTCTCAAACAAAATAAAAAAATTGAAAAAAAGACAACAACAAAAGAAAATATCCTTAGATTTTACCCTTGTGTGCACATAAAACACCTAAAGTTGAATTCACTAAACAGTTCCACCACGTTTCATCCAAAATGAATCCTGCTATCATTTACTCACCCCCATGTCATGCCAAACCCCAATGAGTTTCTTCTGTGGAACAAATAAATCAATTTTTTAAGAATATTCTGCCCACTTTTTTTAACATAAAGAAATAAATGGTGCTGTCAAGTGCCAAAATGATCAACAAATCACCATAAGTGTTTCATAAGAGTAGTGCACAATACTTGTGTGCTATATCCCTAGTCTTCTGAAGTCATGCAATAAGCTTCTATCCATTGAATCCATCCATTTTGTTCAATACAAATGAGGCTTATTATAGATTATGGCTTATTCACAAAACTCAGCACTATTCATATTCTGCTCTTATTGCCTATAGAAAAAAAGCTCTAAACTATAATATGTGTGTATTTATAGTGATCATGGTAGTAACGTTTATTGAATTATGAATGTGTATGCTTCTATACAAAGATCCATCTTGGGCCTTGCAAATTGCATTCAGCACTGAATTTTTGGGTGTGTTTGAGCCGTTACCTGATTTGCATTAATAAATCGTGCGCTGAAACAAAGCAGACAGCACAAGCAAATTAATGACACTATTAGTGGGTGCAATTCATTGGGGGTCATTCCCTCCTCAATGTCACAAAGTGTTTCTTACAGTATTGTCACATTTCTAACAATGGGGGTCACTCATAAAATATTTCTTGAACATGTTAAACAGTATTCATGATTCTATAATATCCTTGAACACAGGATGATCATAAGGGAACAGTGTTGGCACCATGAGATGCTTTTGGCCCTTTAACATGGATTTGGTATTCCGTGGCTGTTTTATGCATAGCAATCATTGGGAATGATGACTCCCATGAGATGGCTGCTCATTTCATTAACCATCCCCCTTCACTAGAATAGCTCTTTTAACGGTAAAGCCTTTCAAATGTTATAGGGTGTAGTAAAGTGAACGAACGGCAGCCGTTTTCAAGAAACCCCATCCGCTAAGAAAATACTTGACAATACCCTTGCAATTGTAAAGGATTTCTTAACTTAAGGGATTGCTTGCTAAATCTGATATGCAGGAGACTTAAGAATAGAATAAATGTTATTATAGGGCTGTTTTGGTGTACGGTTTATCATTATTTATTTATTTTGTCTGTTACAGGGTACAGTTGTTGTCCATTAAGGTGATAAAGGTCTACATTGAATGATCCTGGACTCATATTCAACTGAAAACTCATATTGAATTATTAAGATTGCTTAATTCAGTGCAGTGCTGATATTTATATTAGTCAAGTCAAGTGCTCAAACATTCTAGTTAGGCATTGCTCTAAACCCCTAACCCTAAGTCTAAAGATAAAGCTGAAGTATGTACTTTTGGTGCCACTGATCACAATTGCAAAATTAAATGTGTTTTTAAACAGCCTTCCGAAAACCCCATAGCATCTGCCATTGATCAGCCAAACAGATACTCCCAACCCATGCCATTGGTTGAGTCGATGTTGTTGTGTCAGGCTGGATGGGCTGCACAAAACAAACAGACAACTTTTTATATCTCCACAGAGACACAGTTTTTAAATGTTTTTATTATTAACTTACATATGGATTACGTTTATTTGTTTCTGCATATTAAGATAGAATAGGACAAAGTATTTTAACATCAAACATGTACATGCTTCAGCTTTATCTCAGCCCAAACAGCCTCCTACAGATTTTCATTTACAAAGAACCAAGTGCTAAACTTACCTTTATCTTAAACACTATTATTGTACTACCTTTCAAGCACCGCTATTTCCTTCAGGAAATGCAAATCTATCTCCTCTATTCCTTTTGAAAACAAAAACAAATCCTCTATTATTATGAGGATTCGTTGTGTCTAATTACAGTATATTTGCATGTGTCCTTTTGCATTTGTATAAATCTAGCAAGGACAAGCAAATAATCTGTTTTTTGTTAATAATAAAATAAATTATGGGGAAAAAATGCCACAAGGGCTTTTTGGAAATTACACTTACAGAACTAATTTAAATGTTAATTTTTCATTGCAGGAACTCTTCTGGTGGAGAACATGCAGATAAATGGAAGAGCAGAAGACCCTGATCGCACCATCTCTTTATCCTTACGGGTCAACCACGACTACTGGGTCATCCTAGACCCGGTCAAACAACGCCTGTATCTCAACAGCACCGGACGACTTCTGGACCGAGATGTAAGTAACCCATAGATTTTACATTCTTGTGATGTATCTGTTCTAAGGCTGTCAATTAAACATTAATTTAGTACAATTCATTTGAAAGAGTTCTTGTGTTACAAATAACTACAAATAACAGGGTGTACAGTAACACAATGGAACTAGATGCTAGAGGTCCATTTTTTTTTAAAGCTGAGATACTTTGAACTCAACGTGGCATCTTAAAACAGTGAGACAAAAATGACAAAAGGACAAAAATGTAAATCTAAGGCATGTGTACACAGAAAAAAGAAAAGAAAGTGAATGCCCCCCTAATTCTACCTCACACATTGATGAACTCAATTCCAGGGCAATTTTAGGCTTATGTTCAATGATGTGCAAATATAATGACTTCTAAAGCCACTTTTTGTAATGTCATGTAATGCTTTACTCATCTGATATTTATTTTATCTTCATTTGGGGGCTATTTTCAACAATATTTGGATATATACAATCATTTGTGATTTATTTGATTAATTAGCATTGTGTTATTAATTCCATTAAACATTTCTATGACAACCCTAATCTGTTCATATTTATTTTGGGTCAGGCAGGACTATAGTTTTAAAACCTTCTCCTTAGCTCCTAGCTGAGAAACCAGTTGTTCGCCAGAATGTAACACTTTATAAGTGGTCATTTTTCGGTTGACCTGCTGCATGCACACTATGCAAATGAACTGCTCAAATGCTCGTTTTCTCTTTCCCTGTCAGCCTCCCTCCTACATTCAGTCCATTGTGGTGCAGGTTCAGTGTACTAATGAGCTTGTTGGCACGGTGATACTGCATGAGGTGAGGATAGTTGTACGGGATCGCAATGACAACGCCCCACGCTTTCAGCAGCCGCGCTACTATGTTGCGATTAATGAGGTGAGTTTCTGTTTAGAACTTTTTCTTTTCTTCTACATTTCTTGTAATTGTGCAGATGTAATGAACTTTCCATGTTCACGTTTGCCGTTTCTTTAGGTGGGTCATTCGAGCTGTGCATCATGCCCCTATCATATTCAGTATAGTGCAGAATTTTTAGGCAGTTGTGAAAAATGTTGTAAAGTGAGGATGTTTTCAAAAATAATGCCATTAATATTTTTTGTTTAATTCCATACAAACAAACAAACAAAATAAATAAATGAATATTTCCGGTGATAATCTTAAAACAGCACCAATTCTCCTAGTTACACCTGGACAATGTTTTTTTTAAAGGTGCACTCAGTAACTTTTTGTTTGTGTCATCTTGGACTTACAGTGACACCTAGTGGTGTGGATGCAACATCATTCAAAATCAATAGTTTCCAGTTACAGATGCCATTGTAGTTGTTTTTTTATTGGGGAAATTCAAAATAAAATAAATAAATAATCTGTTTTAGAGCTCCTTGTTCTTCTATTAATTTCTGTTTGCAAAATGAAAGTTGAAATCTAAAATTGATATTAAATCACTAAAATAATCACTTAAATCCCTAAAACTGAAGAAAAAGAATAATCATCTTAAGACGAAGGATCAAATGTGTCTAAGACCTTTGCACAGTACTTTATTTTGTTCTTAATATATTTTTCAAGTCTTAGTATATTGAATAAAATATTAATATAACATCTATTAACCAATATTATATTATCAGTTTATTTGATTTTATTAAGGAATCACAATTAAGATAACATAGGAGCTCTACTTTGATTTGAGCAAAATGAAAAAATTAAATAAAATTTTGTAAGAAATATTCCAGGTGTGTTTTTTTTTTTATCTTATTTAATCTCATTGTTTCAATAAATTTTAATTAGTAATGGATTTATTGGTTTTTCATGTGCCCTCAATATCATTTTCATCCTGTTGGTCGTTTGTAAAATCTCTTTAAATAACAATCATCCTCCAGAATGTTATACCATTATTTAATTGTAAAACAACAGAACAAAAGCAGTATTAAAAATATTCCATCCTGTTGGATAAAATTACTGAATTCAATTCGATAAAATAGACATTTCAAAAAGATGGTTAAAAAATATCAAAATTAACTTCAAATTTGACTACCTAATGTTAGCCCCCTGTTAGTTTGACCAGAGCATATTTCTGAAAGTCTTGTATACCCTTTATATATGAAATAGTTCCTTAAAGGAGACCTATTATGCCTCTTTTTACAAGATGTAATATAAGTCTCAGTTGTCCCCAGAATGTGTCTGTGAAGTTTCAGCTCAAAATACCCCACGGATCATGTATTATATCATGTTCTAAATGCCTCTTTTTGGGTGGAATCAAAAATACCTTGTTTTTGTGTGTGTCTCTTTAAATGCAAATGAGCTGCTGGACCCCACCCCCTCATAGCTCTGCACTCTATGAATACAATCAGAGACAATGGTAACTTAAGCTGCATTAGCTGTGAAATTAGCTAACAAGCACATTCAGAGGCGATTTGCAAACATTCACAAAATATAAAGTGTGATTCTTACATCTTCAGGATATAAAGCTGGAACACAAGCAGTTGGTACTGATCCTTGTTTGAGAATCAATTTTTTTGAAAATCCTGCTTTATATAGACACTCATTCATAAAGCAGTCTGGTGTAAAATGATTTGCACAAACATACATGAATTTTTGGGGCACAATTCCTTCAAAAACAAAACTTGTCCACTGCGTCTTCAGTGGTTCTGATGCCGGGAGTACATGAAGACTCTAATGGCAATTTTCCACTGCACGTTACGGTTCGATTCGCCTCAACTCTTCTCGCTTTACTTTTCGGAGCTTGCATTTCTACTGCAGTTTAGTACCACATTAACATGGGTGGGATTATAGGCTGATCATCATAGTTGCACAGCCTCTACTGCCGTGACATCATCTACTGACCAAAACAATAACACAATCGCTAGCTGTTAGCTACTAGCTCATTGTGCTGCATAAAGCAGTTGTTGCATGGTGATTTTACACAAGTGTAACAGTTAAATTGGCCTGGTTGTTTTGGAAGCAAGCTTCGAGTAGCTGGTCAACTAAATAAAGTTAAACTTTCAAGCAGAGTATAGAGTTAACGTAACAAACGTACTATCCTCCATCGTGGCTGAGTCCAGGGCGCTGTCCCTCCCATTTCTCAGCGGTTTCGAACCACTTCCAATTTCCTTGATGTTCTGTAGTCACTTTTAATTTTTTTTTAACTTCTCCCTACACTATTGGTAGGTCTGGTGGAAGCCGTGAATGGCCAACAGCTGAGACACTTCCTGAGAGACTTTTTAGTTTTGCGTCGTTTCTTTCTTCGCTAATGAGTGGACCGTCTGCACCTCGTTTATTGACCATGGTGTGGTTTTGCTCACAGCCATTTCTTTTTTTCACAATTTGAAAGGCGCTTGAACAAATTATACTGTTATCGCTGTTGCTAACTTTAAAACTAGCGGGTTGATGTCCCGTGTCGGAAATCCAGTGACACTAGTAGTGACGATTCTCCCTGACCAATCAGTGATCTGCAGGATTTTGACGTCACATTTGGAATCACTTGGAACCTCGACTGAGGTGGTACTAAAAAAGTATCAGGTACTAGGTACTATCCACAGTGGAAAACCCCAAAAATGCGAGCTGAGTCGAGTTGTACTGTGCAGTGGAAAGCCCCATTGTTTAGTTTTACAGCCAAAAACAGAACACTTATGACGCTTACGAAGCTGAGACATTATTCTTCTCACTTTATCTGCTCCATCGTGGAAAAAATGGCGGACTGGGTGTTACTCACTCAGGGGAGGATCTATGATAATAGGGTGGAGTCTGTCGCCAGTCGTGGGTGAGGTCACGTTAGAGCAGAAACGAAAACCATTAATTTTGACACACTGTTTTTGATTCATAGAAATATAAGAAAGAGGAATGGGTGAACTTTTAACATTGTAGGGTGGTTGTGCACACAAACTGCCAACTCACATTTATGTACAAACATTTATGTAAAAGTGAATTTTGCATAATAGCTCCCCTTTAAATGTCAACACAAGTCTATTATTTATTTATTTATAGAGTTAAAAAGGTTCTGCATAACTAGGACGACAGAACATCGAACATCAGATTCACCAATTTGCACTTTCATTCCGGTGCAATAATTCTCATAGAAGTTTTCAAATTGAGCATTTGCCATTAATGGTGATTGTAATTGGAAATACACTGAGTGGATTGTACCAGTGTGATGTTTTACTGACTCCAAGGTTATTTTGTTGTAAATGAATTGCACTTGTGGGGTTTGCAACTGAAGCTTTTAGCTGTTAACCTTCTCACTGTTTGACTGCTGTGTAATTACCCCAGAAGGGTTGTAGTTTACTGAATAAATCTGCCACTCAGCTTTTGTGACTTATTTAGCTCCTTAGTATTTTTCCACAACAAGTAGGGCTGTGTTCTGAATTCCATTTGCAATGCGTTTAGAGATGCACTGATATTTAAATAAGATGATTATTTTCAAATAATCTGTAGGCAGATGTGAATTTGTAGCAGGTGGTATTAAATAAATATTATAGTTCTATGCTATTTTGTCTAAATAAAGTATACTGTTTGAATAAGGACTTAAATAAAGTCTGGTGGACATACAGTATTAGGCATAAATAAGAATTATATTGCGCACACTACATCTGTAGCCCTGAAATAAACTTACAGAATTTCTCATGCACATCTTAACAAAGCGCATTCCAAAAATTGTGCTTCGGCTTCCACCATAGATGGATACATGAACAAGTATAATTTGAAAGTAACATTATTAAAGATTGTGTAAAACTATAGCTTTGCTATCGTAACATTCACAGAGCAACAAAAGGTGACATACACTCTTAAAGGGAAAGCATGCTTCAAGAGATCTATAAGTGCTATGTTACGGTGAAGGTACATGTCATCTTAAATAAGCAGTAGCAAGTCACCAGTAAGTTATCCAACATCAGCCAAGATATAACCAATATATACATATTACTGATACATTTTAAAAATCAAATAATTGCAAATCTACTTACATTAAATCTTAAAATGATAGGTCAAGTTTACAATCAAATACCATATTTCAAATTAGCAGTGAAATTTGACAATAATGGTAGCATATATTATGCTTCTTTAGCTTAAATCAGACTAAATCGGGCCATTTTCCAGGGGGTCCTGCTAATGTACATTTTTGAGTTAACTGATCAAAAGGTGACTGGTTCTTTTACCTGTAAGGTGGGACTTATTGGGTGTTCCAAATTCTCCCATTCATTTTAACACAATCTCAGCTAAACTGTCTCAAATGATAAAATAAATATTTCATGAATGAACATGTAAGTGGCAGGGGATGTGTAGAACTTATTGAATGTCGAGCGATCACGTCCACTTTTTAGTTTTTAGTTAAATGTTGATTGATTTGCTCTTATCTACACTGGAATGGTATTTTCAGAGTCTTTCGGAAACTCTGTCTAGTACTGCATACCTGTATTATGATGATGCATTTGGTAAACAGAAAATGGAAACATTTTACCAGAAATTTATTAGTGTGGAGTTTGGACGTAGCCCAATTCAACAGAGCCTACTTAGGAGTTATTTGGGCACAGATTTCCGTCCAATCTTGCCTCCATAAATGTGGCACGTTGAATTCTCAGCCTATGCAGTTAAAAAGGAAGTCTTTTTCGTTGTAATCTTTATTTGCCTTTTATTTTGTCCTCCACTTTGCATTAGCTTCCTAAACATTTTTACACATAGTGTGATGGTGAGTCTGCTGGAATCCCGTCTTGGTCTCCGGAGATGATCTTGTGCTAAATTGACTGCATGTAGAGTGTGGGGCTTTCAGCTAATTGAAAGTGGTTCCCCAGAGAGCTGTCAGTAGAGATTTCCCTCATTAGGAGGCAGCTTCAGTCCCCTCGAGTAGCCTCAAAAACCAGCTGGCTGTATTGCCCACTATCGATTTCGAGGAGAGTTTGAAAGATTTGACTGACGCACAGAGAAGAGGAACCAACACAGCTCAGTCAACAAGCACTACAAAGTACAATGTAGAAGTCCACAGAGAGCTACAAGGAACAGGTTTATTAGACACAATGAAGTACGTAATAATGTTGGGGAAAAAGCATTGCATGGACGTGTGACTTGAGTAGTGAGCTGTTTTAAATGACTAGAAGGTTTTGTGTTCAATGGCATTAACTTCTTTTGCCCTGCAGTCCATTGAGATCGATTGCATGTCTTAATAAGCAATGGTTAATATGGCCATGAGGAACAATTAACTCTCGCCTAAAACTCTGGATTAAAAACAACCCATTCTGGGTAGTTTTAAACACATTGCTGGGTAAATGTAGAGCAGGCAGATGTTGGGTAATCCAACCCAGCGAGATCAGTTGTTCAATTAAAGGCGAAGTGTGCAGTTACTGTACAAACAAATGGAATTACAAAAATGATGACTGTCTCTCATTAGTTGGACAATACAACTTTGCTTTATTTTGTTTACTTGTCAACAAAATGGCATAAGACAAAGAGACAACGTGATTCACCTGACAGATGAGGTAGCACAATTAAAATGACACAGTTATGATTGTTTTACTACAAATATTGAGACTGTATGTTATATTTGACTCTCCATTGCTGGAGCAGGGCTAAAACAAAGTGTGGATATATGTCTGACTATGCAAGACTGTAGTTTAAAGTAATCACTTTTCTTTGCATGATACATTGACTGCATTTATACGATGCCTATGTTGGCGTTAGCAAGCTAGCCAGCTTTATCAATAGCCATTAGCTAAATTTGGTGGATGACGACAGTAGCTGTTTATAAAATAGACTGTACATTATAAATATGTTGACACAATTCAGTATTGATGTGATAACATCACAACTGACATTTTGATGTATCGAAACACTATTGTTTTATAATAATAGTTTGAATATATTTTCTGTATAACCAAGTTACATTACACTAATGAATGGATCTTGAACATTGTCAAGCATTCATTTCATGTTTTATTGTAGTTTACCTTGCTGAGAAATTACAGATTAACATTGTTTATGACTGTTACTGTGCAGGCAAGATCAAGTTAGCTAAAATTACACAGATCAATCCTTATATACACATCCTTTGGATTTTTCCTTCAAACCAACCCAATGACAATCAGTCTACAGGCTTTAATAGGCAATTTTTTAAGTTGCGTTACAAGCCGTTAACACATTGGGCAGGGAAAAAGTGACTATAACATGAAAATTGTTACATAATGCACCATTAAACAAGAAAAAAAGATGTATATTTATACAAATCTGCCAATAGATTAAATTACACATCAGCTTTAACCCAGCAAGTTGGTTATCACTTTTAACCCAAATGATATCTCATATTTATTATAATACTGGGTTAATATTGGGTTGATTTGACCTTTTAAAATGGTTTAATATTTAAATCTTCTAACAGCAAAAGCTGTAAAATATGACTATAAATAGATTAACATTGAACTTCAATAGGTGATTGGAACCTACACAAAATTACACTTAATATGAAATCATACACACGTGACATAAGGACAGTTTAGATCAAATACATTTAATTATAATTTCTTTAAATTGATGACAACTAATTAAAATCCATCACATAATACTCAAAATACCCATGAAAACCCCAACATTGAACAATAAAATAAATAAATGTTTTAGGAGGTAGAATGCACAAAAGCAGCAGTCTTTGGATAGACTAACATGAGTCAATACAGTGTGGACTGGCTGCTTGAGTTCAGTGTACCAAAATAAATGCTAATGTTCAAATTTGCAAAGTGATATAAAAAAAGAAATGTGATGGAGCACATATATTGTCATCAATGAAGCATGGTTGCTTATAATGGGAGCCATCTAGTTATGCTGTGTTGTGTTGCTCTGTGTAGACCTGCTCTATGATTACATTTAAGCAAAGCCAGTGGGCCTATCACATGTGAAAAACAGCCCAACATTCTGAAAATAACTCCACAAAGTGAATCAACAAGCGTAACCCAGCATTTGAGTAGAAAAAATAACCCTGAATATTTAGTGTCAACACAGACAAATAAGAGTAATGCATGTTTTTTTTGTTGTTGTTTTTTTTTTTTTGCTTTAATTAAACATTGATAACTGCAATATGATAAAAGTATGATATTTATTTATAGTAATAGTCAGAATAAACTTTTATGCCAAGTAAAATTATAATATTAAAGTAGCCAAAGTGTGCAGTTCATTTGATGTGCGGCCATAGGTGCAAATACATCAGTTTTTTCACAACAGCTTCGAATGTGGCTCATCCAATCAGATTTTAGAGGCATAATTATCTGTTTTATAATAATAATTATTACATGAGCTGATTAGAATAGTCTGTACACAGGATATTGAGGAGGGTAAAACAACAGTTCATATAATTTAGATCATGGTCAGTCCACAAAATAATATACCCCAATATACATATGTTCTACTGCATCTAGCACTGTCAGTTCCAGTAAGGAAATAAAATGCAACAGTTACCACTCAATTATTCCTGCAGTCTTGGTTCTGGAAGTATTTTGCCCATTTATTTTCTCCATGACGATTACAAAACATTGAATAAGAAAGAGTTCTAAGCCTTGAATCAAACCATCCAGCTTCGAGATCAATCAAAACATTTTAATTGAATCAGAAAGTGTATGAAAATCTGATTGAAAAAAAGGTACAAGGCAAAGAACGACTCATCCCACAAAGTATTTGCAAATGACTTGTATTAATTGAAATGGTTAGTATAAAAATGGTATATATGAAGTTCATTGCAAAATTGTCAGATTTTTGCAAATCAGAGCTGTGAATCCTTAATTTATTTATTTTTTTACTAATTAATCACACATTTTTCTGTGATTAATCACAATTAAATTATGGTACATAACACATTACAACAAACATTATAAATCATCATTTTAAATTACTTTATAATTTGTCTGCAAGAAACTGGTCATCATTTATTTAAATTAATTTAATGTGTACATGTAAAAATTTGCAATTTCATTTATTTTATTATTTTGCGGATATAGTTTATTAGACACCTTTTTACCAATATTAATCATTGATACAAGTGAATGAAGCAGATGCCCTAACTAACCCCACCCCCACCATTATCATAGCCTTTAAGGCTGAGTTCCATGCCAGGAAAACTTTCTCTTTCAAGAAGTAAAATAAAAAACAAGCAAAAAAAAAAAAGGATATTGCATTTTTTAATTATTATTTTTTACACATCAACCCTCTGGGTCTGAGGGTGTTTTGGGCCCTGGAGAAGGTTTGACATTCCTTGACATTTGTGCTTTTTTCAGTTGCTTAAAAACACATTAATGGCCAAAGTCTGATAACACTGTATTCAGCACAAACTGGGCTACAATACTATGTGAGCAACATGTGTGTACATGTTTGTATTTTTGAGAAAATAACGTTTATGCATGGTTTTTGAAAAAACTAAATTTTAAGTCATTGAAATAAGGCCATTAACACATACTAAACATTTGTCCACAAGACTTTTGAGAACTAGATCATGTAGCCTAGTTTTTGCTACAAAATGATGTGAAAACCATCCTGATCACTCATTCATACAAAACAATATAGTAATAGAACTTTTGTAAGACATTTTTAGTGTTAGAAAGGTCATATGTGAGGAGGCGTGTACTATCATGAATATTGATTGTAATTCACACCTGAGGAGACAAATGACCCCTCCCCTGGGCCTATCAATGAGGAATGTGACAGAAAGAGAATGAATGTGAGGAGACTTAATAATCAAAATCAAGTTTTAAGTTTAAAGAAGATATCTGACAATATATTTTCTTTACATAAAGACTTTACTTAATTTTAGACCTACACTACCTTTCAAAAGAAGTCTCTTCTGCTCACCAAGGCTGCATTTATTTGATCCAAAATACAGTAAAAACAGTGATATTTTGAACTATTTTTACAATTTAAAATAACAGTTTTCTATTTGAATATATTGTAAAATGGAATTTGTGATCAAAGCTGAATTTTCAGCATCATTTACTGCAGTCTTCAGTGTCACATGATCATTCAGAAATCATAATAATATGCTGATTTTCTAATATGGGCATAATTAAAGTGCATTTTACTCATTTACACCTGAACAGATATTTGCAAGCACAAACGTTGTTGATTATAATGAGGCAGCATAAACACTAGTTAAAATATAATCTAAACATTCATTTTATTTTTATATCATATTACATATCATATTTTTATCATACAGCATACAATTTAAATACCTGCTTTAGCCGAAACAACATTTACATATAACTAAAACATGCTTATTAGGACATATTTCAAATTTCAATACTCTGAATCCTGGCTGGCAAGTCTGGAAAAAGTCCCAATAGTAAAATATGTATATGTTTATATAAAATAGCATGTCAACTAAGTAAAACTAAATGACTTACTGGTCCAAAATTGTATCCTCGGCTGGATCAAGTCTCTCTTCAAAATACAAAAATTCATCGGAGTCCTGCTCTTCTTCTGAGGAAAATTTTAATTCTTCGTCACTATCCACGAATTTCCTCGCATGTGTATCACGCTGTCTTTCAAACGCGTAGAAAAATGAACAAACTTGTTGTTTTTAATACAAAGTCGGGGGCGTTTACCATTTGATTTATCGTCTCAGCACATTCGTGTATGAATAGCACACTCTGCTGGTGGGTGTGATCACATTAGAGACAATTAGCTGAGCCAGGAAAATTGTACATCGCTTTGTGTCATACAGATTACATTGCAGGAAAATATTTGTTTTAAATTTGAATTGTTTTATTTAAAAGTAGATATTTTAAGCTTTCTTTAGACATATGTTTCATGTTTGTGTGATGAGTATTCGTGGAGTTTCAGTTCATTTTTGTGACATGTTTCAGATATATTCTCGCAAATTCAGAGATTGCTTACAGCTCACCCTTTTTATTTTCTTTATTTTACAAAAGCACAAGGTTTTGTTGTTATTGTGAGTGCACACAAATAAAAGTAGACTCTTTATAGTCTCTAATGATCTGTATGCCCCAAAATGGAGAATAGATGATGAAAAAATCCTGCACCAGCGCGTCCTTCGACCCCAGAGGGTTAAACAAAATTACAAATATACAGTATTAGTAGGTTAAAAGTCTGGAAGTCAACACAATTGCGACATCACAATGCTCTAAAAGTCACTCTTTTGCAGTGAATTCCATTTCCATGTAACTGCAACTTCTTTGATTGGTGGTTCCCTCTTCATGATTGTGGGTAGTGCAGTTCTTCACTGTCAAATCAACACAATTTTAGAAAGTGAAAATTAAATTAAATCACAGACCTTATTGCTTTACAAAAGCATATATCATCCCTTAACAACCTCAGAGCTCATGGTAGGTCTGTCTTTAAAGGCTTATATGTTGTTTTTAGTTTCTTAATGGAGTAAATTCATGGGATTTTTACTTTCAGAGCCATATTGTTGAACTACCTGTCCTTGTACAGTTGTATATATTATGTGTATTTTGATTGTCTTGATAAAGTCTTGTTGATTTCCACCCTAAAAACGACTGTATGTGTTATTTAAAATGTATTATTTACCTCTCCAGGGTCAAAAATGACCGACCACAATAGGAGGGTTAAATTACTCTCTTTACATTGCCCAGTGTATTACCTTTAAATGTCTTCTTTGCTCAGACCGATTTCCACAAACTTTATATGTTGAATAACTATATCTGAGGCAGATGTTTTCATCTTAAAATTTCCTCTTAACTCCCTTCTGTCAGGTATTTGTCTCTTTTTCTCTCTAATAAGTCTTGCCAAAGTCTTAGTATCAGCACATGCACCTGATTTCCCAGGTGCCTCAAGCTTCCGCAGGATTCTTGTACTTAATGCTTCCTATTTTTCCTGCTTTCACCTCTCACTTCAGAGAGCCGCACCACAGCAGGACCTCGATATGAAAAACAGAATATAGTGAGTGATGTATGTTTTATAAGAGCTTGTCCATCAGTCTTTCCCTCAGAAGAGAGCTGTTTAACACAGTGGTCAAGATGCTTAAGGCGTAAACTAGTCCGCCAACTCGCCGGCACCGGGAAGTAAGATGATGAAATGACAGCAGCAACTCAGGATGAAACAGCATTGTGTTTGATGGACAGACAACGGAGGGAGTTTAAGAGACACAAAACAGATCTTAAATGTTTCCACCACATAATCTAATTTTTTTGTTATTATCTTTTCCAGCTAACACCTGTTGGAACCACCATCTTCTCTGGTTTTACTAGGAACAACGGGGCTGTTGACATTGATGATGGGCCTAATGGACAAATTGAATACACCATTCAGTACAACCCTAAAGATCCGGTATGCCACCTTATTAGGCATTTTACTTTGTATTAGACTTTATATGTATTTACTGAATATAGATTTAATTTTTTGTCCTAATTTAGTTTTCATGGCCATATTCCATCCTCTCTCTTACCCTATCAATTAAACTTGCTGTTTTTGCTACTGTATCCTTAAAGGGCTCATATCACAAAGAACTTTTTTGAGATAAACAAGCTTGACATACTTTGATTCTGTAACTTGTGAAACTCAGAACTTCCTCTCTTCCAAAAAGAGCATTTGTTATAACTAAGCTCCAAAAGCTTAGTGAAAAACAGAACTTCCCACATTTACACAGTGATGCCTTTTTTCTGAGTTGAAAATTGGTCTTTCCTGTCATGGTGAGGCAATAAGGAGAAAGCAGGATAGATGTGATTTTTCTCCAAACACTAGAAGGACAAACAACATGAAAGTAAAATGTGTGAAAGTTTATCAAACGTAAGGCTATGTGTAGCATCTTTCACTCTGCATATCCTTTTTTAAGTTAATGTTAGAAATGAGCAACAAGTTCATATTTTATTGAAGTTTTCAATATGATCATTTCAGTCTGATTTTAAGCATTTGAGTGGCACATTTCAGCACTGATGTTATTTAAGAATCTGTCACAAATTGGTTTATCATGATACCATGAGTCATGAGTATGAGTACCGACCAATATTGGTATCTTTGAGTACTGACAAGGAAGTATCGGTACTCGTACTATATTAGGGCTGCACGATTATAGCAAAAATCATAATTGTTGATTATTGCTCTTGATATTGTAAATCATGATTATTAATGTCGATTTAGAATTAGCCTGACGTCACAATGTAAGAAACTGTCGTTCTTCAGTGGTGGATATGAACTGCGCTCCAGTTTCTTTTAAGCATTTTATTGTATTGTATTTTAGATTGTAATAATGTTTGTTAAGATAAGGCAAATGAAAATGATTGTAAATTGATATCTATGGTATAGAATACATTTAATTATTGCTAAATTACTGCTTAAATTATTAATTCACGTACAGTAAATAATATGGCATATTCAGTATTCAAACTTATTAACAGCTGATTTAAATCGACCAAGTTACTGCGTTCAGTAAGACCTTTGGTGGCTAGACAGTAGACCATTCATTCCGTTAGATCTTCAATGGTGATGTTGTTCATGTAAGATCATCGTTAGATCATTTTTGGCCTCAGTGGTTGCACTTTGGATATTAAAAATTTGCGTGAAATTCGTGAAAATGTTAAATCTACCAATACCAGAGCAGGCGTGATAATGATGTTGATTCCTGAAATATTCATTTCATGCCATATTCTTTATGTTGGCTACACCTCAAAAACACACTTAGAACAGTTAAGCTGAATTATTGTATTGCTATTTATGTGCTAATTCACATTGGGCTACTTATTAACATGACAAAACAAAACTTTTATAACATTTTTAATAAATTGTACACAGAAATTGAGCAATGAGACAAATTCTCCAATTACAACGACTGCTGTCACTCACTGCAGGTTTACACTGTTTGAGATCTGCATTTCAACGCGAGCTCAGTGATGCTCTGCACACTGTTCTGCATTCTCACGAATTATCTCATTAAAAACAAAGCTGTCTCATCAGCATAATAAATCAATTATTTACACCGAGTCTGTGCCTTGATTAGAACAAGATAATTTTAGTTTTGTCGTGTTGCGCATTTGCAATGTATGTAATATCTACGTTCAAAACTAGAAGTGCAATATGCAATGAATCCAAAATATTTCAAAAGTGCTTTTCGCTCTTGTTCTAGAGCTTATTTTCAAGTGTCAGGTGATTTTGCTTCAGTATTAATTTTCATGTGCTGCGCGAACAGAGCTAGAACATAAAGCAAGCATAAAACTTGCGCATTTGAAACAGTTGTCATTACTGATAGGATAGAGGACTAATCTAAGATGCTCAGATTGGCCATTGCCATTTCATTGCTCAACGGATATGTTAGTGATTGGTTAGAATACCCAACAGCTGCAAAAACATGTTGTAAATAGAAACAATCGTCGCAACAGGAGCAGACTTAAATTGAACGCTGTAATCGTCAGTTTTCACAATTAAATAATCGTGGCAGCCGTAATCGCGATTATTTTTTTGTTTAATCGTGTAGCCCTTTCAGAGTTTATTTCAACTTTAGCATCATTATCGTATCTAAAGAAATTAATTAATATATTTTTTTTTAAATCAAACAATTAGTTTTCAACATGCTATTGTATTTTTTTAATCAAATGAAGTGCTTTTTAGAAACTTTTTATTTAAAGGCTGCTATTTATTTGGTTAATAAAATAAATATGTAGTCTGTGCATCACACAACAAAGTGAATTAGTGCTCTGCTCCAGTTTCCAGTTTGCTAAGTGCTCACATTTGAAGCATGCATCACATACAAACTATATATTTATCTAATTAAATCGCAGCCTTTGCAGTTTAATATTCGAACTAGGACACAACGTGATTTTAATTTTGGTGTTGAATGTTTACAGAATGACATTATGTCAGATGGTATCAGTTTTTGGTATCTGAACATTTTTACGAAGTAAAAGTGCACGAGCCCATTATCATACCCGATTCCGATACCAGTATTGGTATCGGGACATCCCTATTCACAATTAAGGCTGTTGATTTTACATGTTAATGTATAAACATGAAAAGAAAAAAATTATGCCCACTTACTGTATGTAAATTCCAAAATGTATTTTCCTACCAACAAGGTAATTCAAACTTGAAGTGTGAAATTCATGTTTTTTACAAGTCACAGTTAGTGGTGGTAGTTGTACTCAAGCTGTACAGGCAACTAACCTAAAGCTGTTCAAAGATAATGCAGATGGTGAAGCAGAATGCTAGGGTCTTGAGACTGGTTTCGAACTACATTTAGCCTAATATAACACATCATCCTTAAAATGCCACGCTAATGGCACTCCAAAAGTGTCCGTCTGATCCATGTGTACAAATGAAACACAATAATGCGTAGTGTGAGAACAGCCCAACTCAGATTGACAAACTCAAATTCAAAATGAATTGCTGTTGAATGTAGGCCAGTAACAGGCTTACAGTATGTTCAATGATATGGAAATAAAGAAAACAATATATTGACTTCTTAAGCTACATTTAAAGTATTATTGTATAATTAATACTTTACTTGTCTGGACAACAATGTGTGATGTCTTTGAATAATCAAAATTATTATATTTAAAAATATACAGTATATTATATTATCCAGGTACTGAATAAGATAAGCATTAAGCTTGTTCAGTTCCTCGATGAGAGGCCTCCTGGGGAAAACTAAGGTTGCTGCTGGAAGAGTTGTCAGTCTGTGTGGGTCCTAACATCTTAGTATAATGACTATACTGCCAAATTCCCCCCACTGGCCGTTCTTAATCTCAATAATAATCCCAATCCATGAATTAGCTCTATCACTCTACTCTCTCCACCAATAGCTGGTATGTGGTGAGTGTACTGGCACACTATGGCTACTGTCACATCATCCATGTGGATGGCGCACACTGGTGGTTGAGGAGATTCCACTAGTGTCAGAAAAGTGCTATTTAAATATAAACTTTATTCTTTCATTCATAATTGTTTTCATTATTATATACCAATAAGCCTCAATCTTAAAACCAACCATTCTTAGTTGCTATTCTTCTCAACACAGTTGTACAGAACGGTTATCTGTTTTACTGTAGACTTTGTCAGTTCGAACCAGTCTGGCCATTCTCTGTTGACCTCTCTCATCAACAAGACATTTCCATCCACAGAATTGCCACTCACTGGATGTTTATTTTGGAGTACCATTCGGAGTAAATTCTAGAGAATGTTGTGCTTGGAAGTCTCAGGAGATCAGCAGTTACAGAAATACTCAAAACGGCCCATCTGGTATCAGCAATAATGCCACGGTCCAAGTCACTGAGATCACATTTTTCCCCATTCTGAAGATTTATATCTGCATGATTGTATGCACTGTACTGCTGCCACACGATTTGTTAATTAGATAATCACATGGATGATTGTTGGTGCAGGACGGGGTGGTTTGAGTATAAGAAATTTTAGCTCATTATTGGTTAAAAGGGGAATAATGATCTAATCTCTAGGTTAATCTAACAGAATTAATATTTAACACCCAATCAACATATTCATCCACCAATATGTTGAATTTGCATCTTTATCAATTCTGTGTGGAATATCACCTTGTTGCCAAATAAATAATATCTTACATTTAGCGTAAACACTGTTTATAAGCAAGTGACAGGATCAGACAGTTTAAGACATTACCTTTATGAGCATGAAGTACAAGACATTTCTCTTGAATACAAACAAGACTTTATTAAAAAAAAAAAAAAAAATTGTGGATTTACTCCACTTTTCTCCCCAATTTGGCATGCCCATTACCCAATGCGCTCTAACTCCTCGTCGTGGCATATTGACTCGCCTCAATCCAGATGGCAGAGGACGAATCTCAGTTTCCTCCGCATCTGAGACCATCAATCAGCGCTTCTTATCACGTGGCTTGTTGAGCGTGTTACCATGGAGACCTAGCGCATGTGGAGGCTTCATGCTATTTTCCGCAGCATTCACGAGAGCGAGAACCACATTATAGCGACCATAAGGAGGTTAATCATGTGACTCTACCCTCCCTAGCAACTGGGCCAGCGACATGGTTTCAAACTTGCGACTCCAGGTGTGGTAGTCACCGTCTTTACTTGCTGAGCTACCCAGGCCCCCATACAAAACTGTTGCTGCGGGGGCATCTGGCGCATGCCGGAAATGACTGCTGGCAGGGGATCACCACATAGTGGGAGTGATCGATGAGGTGATGCTGGAGCAGCTAATCCATCGACTGCTAAAAGGAATGGCGGAATGGGTCCAGTGCCACTGCCCGGCATCGCTGGAGGAAGCTGTTCAACTGGCAGAGGACCATATGGTGATGTACCCGAGGGCGGAAGAGCTCTCATACTCTCTTTCCGCTCCTCCTGTGTGTTCCCCCTTTTCTTCCCTCTCCCCTCTTCCCTCTCACTCTGCTCTCTCTTCAGAGCCCGTTCCTGCCCCACAGAGGTGAAGAGCGCCGCCACGAGGCCAGTTCCTCGTGCGAAGGGGTATGCACCACATCCAGCATCTACAGTGCCTGTCCACCAACGCCAGTCTGCTGGAGTTGTGGAGATCAGGGACACCTCTGGGATCAATGCACTTAGATGGAGCTGGGGACGGTGGTCCGGATCCCTGACACTCCGCAGGCTGTCCCCAAACGGTCTGGAGCGTACCAAATACAGATAAGTGTCAAGGGGACTAATTTTGGGGATTATTTGGCCTGAATTTAGAAATGTATTAAAGGGAATATGTGTGTATGGATCCAGCACAAAAGCGACGAGATGTGAAATGTGCGATGTTCTGTCAGGGGAGGCGGAGCAGGGGCCTTCTTCGTCAGCTCCACGTGACGTGAATGGGGGAGAGGCTGCACCCCCCCCCCCCATCCTCAGGGGATTTCCCGAAAGGGAATTCCCTTTGGAGAAGACATGAGATGAAACCCTCAAGCACACCTTCAACCAAGTGATAGTGATCAATGGTCAACAGCTCTGGCCAGGTGTCACACTTTCATATCCCTATTTCACAGTTATAAATGAGCGGTTGTATAGATTGACGCAGGATACTCAAACAAAGGAAGCTCAACAAAGGAATACCGTGTAGCTGCCAGGAAGCGGTGTTCAGGCAGCTCATTATAATCTGATGGCAGTCATTTAGGGGAAAGGAAAACACTGAAGCGACAAATATCCCATTTTTATTGTCGGGCATTGGCTGCAAAGTTCACAGGTGGTGTGCGGCATGCCGGGAATATCAGCTGGTGAATCCACTGGCCACCCCAAAAGTGCCAGTGTGCCCACTAAAACTTATCAACGTCCCTTTTCGAGAGAATTGGCATGGACTTCGTCAGGCCTTTAGAGTGGTCAGCACATGGACATCGCTTTGTGTTAGTCCTAGTGGACTATACAACGTGACATCCAGAAGCAGTGCCTCTACACAGCTTCTCGGCATTTAGTGTTGCAGAGACACTCTTCAAAATAATCTAACGGGTGGGGATTCCAAAATAAACTACGGACACTACGCAAGCTTTACGAATTATTGGGCATTTAGTCAATTCGCACCAGCATTTACCATCCACAAACAGATGACCTGGTGGATCGATTTAATAAAACCCTTAAGTTGTGTTGTGCAAGCCAAAATCACTTGCTTAAATGACTGCCGTCCTGTTGCTCTGACCCCCATCATCAGCAAATGCTTTGAGAGGCTAATCAGAGATTACATCTGCTCTGTTCTGCCCACCTCTTTGGACCCATTACAGTTTGCCTACCGCAACAACCGCTCCACTGATGATGCCATTGGATCTACAATACACACTGCTGTCTCCCATCTGGATAAAAGGAACACATATGTGAGAATGCTGTTTGTAGACTACAGCTCAGCATTCAACACCATAGTGCCCTCCAAGCTTGATGAGAAACTCTGGGCTTAAACAGCTCGCTGTGCAGCTGGATCCTAGATTTCCTGTCAGGCAGACATCAGGTGGTTAGAATGGACAGCAACATCTCCTCATCACTGACCCTCAACACTGGAGCCCCACAGGGCTGTGTTCTCAGCCCACTCCTGTATTCCCTGCACACACATGACTGTGTGGCAACACATAGCTCCATTGCCATCATTAAGTTTGCTGATGATACGACGGTGGTAGGTCTGATCACTGACAATGATGAAACAGCCTACAGAGAGGAGGTGCACACTCTGACACGCTGGTGTCAGGAGCACAACCTCTCCCTCAACGTCAGTAAAACCAAGGAGCTTGTAGTGGACTTCAGGAAGAAAGACAGCGAACACAGCCCCATCACCATTAATGGAGCACCGGTAGAGAGAGTCAGCAGTTTCAAGTTCCTCGGTGTCCACATTACTGAGGAACTCACATGGTCCGTCCACACTGAGGCCGTTGTAAAGAAGGCTCAACAGCACCTCTTCTTCCTGAGACGGCTGAGGAAGTTCGGAATGAACCACCACATCCTTACACGGTTCTACACCAGCACTGTAGAGAGCATCCTGACTGGCTGCATCACTGCCTGGTATGGCAATAGCACTGCCCACAACCGCAAAGACCTGCAAAGGGTGGTGCGAACTGCCAGAAACATCATCGGAGGTGAGCTTCCCTCCCTCCAGGACATATATAACAGGCGGTGTGTGAAAAAAGCCCGGAGGATCATCAGAGACTCCAGCCACCCGAGTCATGGTCTGCTCACACTGCTACCATCAGGCAGGCAGTATCGCAGCATCAGGACCCGCACCAGCCGACTTCATGACAGCTTCGTCCCCCAAGCAATCAGACTTTTGAACACTTGATCTCTCACGATCAACAATCAGCACTGCACTTTATTAATCATCATCTTATATCACACACTGGACTGTCAAATATATTCTCCCTTTCCTTATCTACTGTATGTGTATTCTATATTGTGTGTATTGTTTACTGTACATAGTATATTAGTATTATGTTGTGTAATTATGTGTACATTTGTTATGTAAATTGTGTTTTTAAATGTTGTGTAAATATGTTGTTTATTGTAATTGGTATATGTCTCGTCACTGTCATGACTGCAATGTTGCTTGGAACTGCACACAAGACTTTCACCTACTGTTGCACTCGTGTACACATTAGTGTGACAATAAAGTGATTTGAATGATTTGAGAACATGATTCTTAAGTTTGTGCACAAGGATGCTTGAAATTGGGACAAATGGCTAGATCCCCTGTTATTCTCAGTACTAGAGGTCCAGGCAGCCTCCACTGAGTGTTCGCCATTTGAGCTGCTGTATGGGTGGCGCCCGTGTGGCGTACTTGATATCATATGTGAAGTTTAAGAGGAAGGAACTTCAGCCAGTAAGAATGAAATTTAATATGTTCTTGATCTTAGAGCAAAACTCCATACCTTGGGGCAACTAACACAGGAGAATTTGCTTCAAGCTAAAGAACTAAAGAGCCGACTGTATAACAGGGAAACTTGGCTGCGGGAATTTGCACCGGGAGATAAGGTACACTTATTACTCCCCACATCGAGCTCCAAATTACTCGCCATGTGGCAAGGACCCTTTGAGGTTACACAACAAGTGGGGGGTCAATTAAGAGGTAAAGTGAACCAATAGAGGGGGCGCACGTCAAATATATCACCTCAACCTCAAGAGGCGGTCCCTGTGATATTGGCTACGGTAGTCCTGGAGAGGGTGGAGCTCGGGCCAAAGGTGAATACAAAACCTAAACATATCATCCCTGTCACTTGCGGAGACCACCTCTCACCGTATTAAATTGCAGAGGTTGCCAAGTTGCAACAGGAATTTTAATACGTGTTTTCCCCTCTACCGGGTCGAACGTACCTCATCCAGCACCACACCGAGACCGAGCCAGGGGTGGTGGTATTTAGCATTCCCTACCATTTGCCAGAGCACAAAAAGAAAATAGTTCGGGAAGAATTGGATGCAATGCTCGATATGGGGGTAATGGAGGAATCCCACAGCGATTGGTCAAGTCCGGTTGTTCTAGTTCCTAAGATCGACAGGTATGTACAGCTGTGTGGATTATAGAGAAGTCAACCCGGTGTCTAAATTTGATGCCTACCCAATGCCTTGCGTTGATGAGTTTCTCGATCGGAGTGGCACTACTTGATTTTATTTGACTTTGGATTTGCCAAAGGGTTATTGGCAGATACCCTTGACACCATTTTCCCGTGAAAAACAGCCTTCTCCACACCATTTGGATTACACCAATTCGTTAAGCATCCATTCGGTTTGTTTGGGGCTCCTGCCACGTTTTAGCCCCTTATAGACCGAATCGTCATACTGCATTTGGCTTATGCCGCTGCCTATTTAGATGACATCATCATTTATAGTAATGATTGGCTGTGGCATATGCAGCATCTGAGGGCAGTTCTGAGGCTGCTGCGAAGGCCGGGGCTCACATTAAACTCCAAGAAGTGTGTGGTTGGACGGGTGGAGGTATGGTTTCTGGGATTCCCGAGTTCCCAAATTGACAAGACTGCGGTGATTGCGACCTGCTCGAGACCAAAAAGGGGGTGAGACAGTTCCTGGGGCAGGCTGGCTATTACAGAAGGTTTGTGCCTAATTATCTGGATGTCACAAGCCTGTTGACTGATCTCACAAAAAAAGAGGGCTCCAGACCCGGTCCAGTGGACGGAGCAGTGCCAACAGGCATTTGCGCGGAGTAAAGCCGCACTTTGCATGCACCTTACATGCACCTTATTTCTCTCTAACTTTCGTATTGCAGACGGACGCTTCAGACAGAGGGCTGTTGGATGTATTCTTGCAGGTGATGGACATCAGCCGCAAGCTCTCTTTGAGGGAAACAAAGTACAGCACCATGGAAAAGGAGTGTCTGGCACCATGGAAATTTAAGTGGGTGGTCCACTCTTTCAGTTACTACCTACTGGGGCAGACCTTCACCCTGTGCTCGGATCACACCCCACTTCAATGGCAGGAAGGATACCAATGCGTTAATCACCCAGTGGTATCTGACTTTTCAGCCCTTTAAATTCAAGATGGTCCACAGACCAGGGGCACAGATGGCTGTGAGTCGGGCGGAGGGGCTATGTGGCAGCGTGGGCATGGTTGAGGTTCTGTCCGGAGAGAGAGAAAGTGGTAAAGGCGCTTACACCTGAGCTAGATTATGTCCAACACCTTTCTCTAATTCCAGTGAGTATGGGGAGAGCGGCATATAAACGTGAATGGTAAAGGAAACAATATTTGGAATACTGGAAATTAAGAATATATAGTTATGGCAATGTATGAAATTTAGTAAACCATGACAGAAGGAACCATACATCTATCCGTTTCACCTTCATATTAGCCCACAATAGCGTTATTGATGACATGGAAATACTGTAATTGGTTACTTGGTCAGCTGATGAGTTGTTTTTTTCGTTGTAACGGCGGTCTGGGAGTCAAGCCAAAGATGACGTGAGGGGTCAGAGAAGCCAATAAGGAATGACGAGTCAAGAGATGAATGAGCTGGGTTTCATTCATAGCTAGGTTGAAGCCTGTTGCGACAAAGTAAACTACTATTGAAAAAGACATTGTGGAAAACAAAGGCTGGATGATAATGCTAACAGCTCAAAAGAAAACGTAGATTCAGCAGAGAATTTGTGTTCAGCATAGATTCGGTGGTCAGCGTAGTCTCTTAGTAGGCATGAACTCTGTTTTCAGCATTGACTTGACCCAATGGTTCATTCAGTGTCATGAGGTTTTAATCTTTCTGACTGGGCACAACCCAAAAGACTTCTGACCAGTCAGAAATTAACTTGACCACGGGGTGTAAACAGCTTTTCCCGCCTCAAGTTAACTAGCATATAATTATCTTGTTACATGCTTTTCTTAGTTTTTTAGTTTTCTAAATGTATTTCAGTCCTAAACTTTGATAGCAACAATAGAATGCAAGTTATAGGATTTTACCCAACATCAACATTCTAGAAATTAAATATGGACTTCATAGATATCAAACATGAGTGTAATAATAATAATTGCAATGGTAATAACATTCACGATAAGCGATTAAAAGAGTAATAAGAATAAATCATATGGTTAAAGCAAGGATAACATTAAATGAGGTAGTCTGACAATATCTAAGGTAGATATACATGTAAGAAAGCCAAGAACAATGTTAATTCCATGTGTTTATGAGGGTAAAATGTTAGTAAACCCAGTCTTGGAATTTCAGATCTCACTATAGGGGGACCTCACCTCCTTTGTTCCTAGACTCTGAGCTTCCTAATAGCATACCAGATTAAAATGTATAATGGTTATTCCATTAAATTAGATGCTTGAATATCTGTTATTGGAGATGATATAGTCGGGCTAAACCTGGTGTATAAAATTATATTGTGCGTTTGGTCCCGTATGCATAGAGAGACAAAAGTTCAAAAATTTTTGTCTGCAGTGTGTCACTGTCCAGTGGGGTGCAGGACCTCCTTGACCAATGGCCCTTTTGTTTAAATCAAGATGTTTTGCTGTTAAGCAGAACGGCTAATCTCCTGACCAGCCATTTGGCACAACAATTATTTATCTCAAGTCATCAACCTGAAAGGAGCATCAGGCTCTTATCAGGGGACTCCCCGAGGGTAGTGTGATCTTTCTTACAGTTCTTTTGTTTAGTGAAGTGTCACAGGATGCAGATGGGAGAGTCTTTTGGCACCACATGTTTAAATTCATAGTTTTATGGCCTGGAAAGTCCCTAAGGTAATTCTTCCAGAAGGTCCGCTTATTGCTTTGTGTGTCCTTTGGAATGTTTCACTGCCTGGTGCACTTAAAGTCTTACAGGGATTTTCACACACAACAGTCCCTAGAACTTACTCCAAATTGTTCCAAAAACAAACAAAAAAACCTCAAGTGAGTGGCAGTTCTGTGGACAGAAATGCCTTGTTGATGAGAGCGGTCAACAGAGAATGGCTAGCCTGGCTCAAACTGACAAAGTCTATGGTAACTCGGATAACCACTCTGTACAATTGTGGTAAGAATAATAGCATCTTAGAATGCTATTCTGAGATACGCGTTGGCGCTGTTTTGGTGGCACGAGGGGGACCTACACAATATTAGGCAGGTGGTTTTCATTTTGTGGCTGATCGGTGTATGTGTGCAGACCAATTACCAGTTATTAATTTCATATGCGAGAGGGTGTTCATTAAATGCACATTATATAAAAATAAGACAAAAATATAAAATGTATGACCCCTTTAAGACTTCTATATGAAAATGACATATATTATGATTGGCTACTTCTTTGAACAGCAGTTCCCCCACGAAGCTGCTGACTATCTTATTTTACATTTTGAATTATTGAGCAATAATAACTTGTTAATTTTATTCATATGCCAATGGGCTCATGGTTGTGGCCGTAATGTAATTAACATTATATCTCACTTTGCTTGCCAAGGAGTGCTATATTTGGACAGTTTTTCAAAGTAACATTTTCTTAAGTAACATTTTAAACTTAAGTTCAAGCAAGAGATTTCAGGAATGCACATTAACCTCAGCTGTGACATCACTTTGTTCTCAACCTCTGATACCATAAGGTGAGTAAAGGGGAACCAGTGACTGTTGTTGGCAGTCATTTACACATCAAACCCTTGTATTTCGAATGACCAAGAAACATCCTGTCTCCGTGTCCTCTTTAAAGTGTCGAGTCTCCACCTGTATTGCTAAAAAGCTTCAGTAGGTTTTTAAAAGTCAAGTAGTATTTTCTTTCTTCAATCAGCATTCTTCCCTCACTGAGGCAGACAGATGATGAATTGCTCATGCAGCTGCGAGTATGTGAGCTTTTTATGTGTGTTCTGAGAAGAAAGCCCTTTTGACCTACCCTTTCCATCTCCACAGACCACAAACAGGACATTCGACATCCCCCTCACCCTGTCTGGATCGGTGGTTCTCAGGGAGCGGCTGAATTACGAAGAGATAACACGATACCTGGTCATCATTCAGGCCAACGTAAGTCTGAACGGGATGGGGAGAAACGGATGTAAAGGAATGAAAGATGGTCAGAACTGCATCTGGCTAACTGAGCGTGACATTAGCGGTTTTCTAAAACCTAGGAAGCTGCCTGCAAGAGACAGCATTTGAAGGCATCATAGGCAGGGTTCCAAGACAAAGGCCATTTCAAAAGTTATGCAGTATTATTTCGCTGTTTTCTAAGACAACTTGTTTTTGCCCAATTCTAAAGGCTGTTTGCTGCATTTGTTTTGGAACCTGGTGCATTTGCTTCTTTAGTTCGGTTAGTTTAGGCATATATGAACACAGGAATCACACTTGGATCCGCACCAAAACAAGAAACCTGCTTGGTGAAGTCTCGGTGTGATTTTAAACAAACTCTGGAACCTGACTTACATTCATATTCAAAACACGGATTTAGCCCTCTAGGAAATAGTAGAGACCTTTTTTACTGACTTGATAAGATATAATCGCATGTAAAGTTGGTACTTAGTGATTGCTTAATAATTCCTGAAGCAGTTTTAGTACAATCACTTAAATTTTAGTCCATTTTGAAACGTTGCCTTTAGAAAGTGAACCGAGCTAAGGAGAACATGCAACATTATCACAATTTTAGCCCCTGTTTCGGAACCAATCAAATTAACAATAGGTCTGAAATAGTCCTAAGGCAGCTTTGCATGTATCCTTAATTGAATACTGAAGATCATAATAAAAAAATTAAATCTAATAAAAATGTGTTATTTTAATAATTTTTTGAGTGCTTTGTACTGTATGTGGCTGATGAAGATGCAGGTTTATATCTGTGTGTATATATATATATATATATATATATATAATTTTATATAATTATATATATAATTTTTTTTTAACATGCATTTTTACAGTGTACAGTTGATTTTCACATACTTTTGGGAACATGTCTAATTTTAACTATAAGTGGAGAGAAAATAATAATAATAATAATAATAATAATAATAATAATAATAGTAAGCTTTTATCAGTGGTCATCAGTGGTCTATGAATACATTTGTAATCTTTACAAACTTTTGATTAAGTTTTATTAAGACATCAGCCCTGATCCACATTAAGTATTTCATTCCAGGACCGAGCTCCAAACCCAAGAGACAGGCTTACCGCCACCACCACACTCACGGTGGATGTGTTGGACGGGGATGACCTGGGCCCCATCTTCCTGCCCTGCAGCCTGGTAGACAATACCCACGACTGCAAACCTCTCACTTACCGTGCCAGCATCCTGGAGCTCACAGATCCAGTGAGTGTTTTCTTTACCCTCTTACAGAAGTTATGCAAAGCTTTTCCACATATTTTTGCCAAACTTCAAACTTTACCTGGCAATTGTTTGTAGTTTGACTGGCACACATCTTGCATTTCTGGTCTTGAAAATCATCATGACTAAAGCAATAATGATGTTGCTCCTTCGCATTGAAGAAGAAAATCCACACAGAAGGCGGACTCAAATCATGGGAAAGAAAAGCTTTCTTGAATTAGAGATTTTTTTTGTGTTTCAAATTAGCTAAATTAATATGCAGTATTTGAACTGGATGTCCATTGATTCTCAGTATAGAACAAAGTCTGTCAGAAACATTAAGTGTGGGAAAAAAGCAGTGCTGATTAATTTGTGAGCTAAGAACGCATCCTAGAACAGTATGCACATTTCAGGTTCTTATCGGCACCAAACATAATAACAAAAATAATGATAATTTTCAGAAGTTACAGAGGCCATATTTCTCATGATGTTGACAAAAAGTTATATTTAGTGGTTCTTGCGTTATCTCTATATCTCATATATTTAGGAGATTTAGCGTTGATTGTTTAATGCAAAAAATAAAGAATGAAATTATTACAGTATTTTTTTTTTTTTTTCACTACAGTATGCTAAACTAAAACAACCATAAATATATTCACAGGAAGTACATGCTTGACTCGACTAAGCATCCTAGAACAGAAAGTGATTGTGTGGAGCAGTGCATGTTTACTCATTATGCTCGAGGCATGTCCCGAGCATAATAAACATGGGAGTGGATTTACTGTACGGAGACTATACGGGCATGCTGCCGTATCTCTTCTCATTGGCCAAAACAATTCACTCACTGTCATCTGAACTAGTGTCAAAAACAAAACTGCGGGAGAGAGAAAACTGAATGGCAGCCAGAAAAGCTGATAGTTTTTAGATTTTACATTTCAGCAAATTAAACTTTAGCATTACATTTTTTTATAAATATAGTTTCTAATAATTCATTGACAATGAACACTTAAGTTTACCTTGCCATTATACCATGACTAATCACAGAAAACATTGCAATTAATAAGTTAAAAATGTATTCACAGGCCTAATATATTTATAATAAACCATTACAACTCTTGGACCCCAAGAGTGTGTGTAGATATATTCAGTATATTAGTGCTGTCAGTCAATTAAAATATTTAATCGTGATTAATCGCATAACATTCTGTAGTTAATCGTTATTAATCACAGATTTTTGAAACAACTGAAATTTGACTTAAATATGCTTCTTTTCCTGTCAAAATGCATTTATTTCCATTTTAGGGGGGACATTTTTAAAAAAAAAAAAAATTAAGAGACCACTGCAAAAGTATCAGTTTCTCTGGATTTAATATTTATAGGTTTGTGTTTGAAAAATTTACATTTTTGCTTAATTCTATGAGTGCTGACATATTTCTCCAAAATTACAAGTAAAAATATTTTCATGTCAGAACATTATTTGTAGAAAATGACAACTGGTCAAAATAAAGTGAGGAGCTGAAGCACCCCCAGATCATCACCGATCCGCCACCAAATTTCACAGTGGGTGCGAGGCACTGTGGCTTGAAGGCCTCTCCAGTTCTCCATCTAACCATTAGACGACCAGGTGGAGGATCAGTGATGATCTGGGGGTGCTTCAGCAAGGCTGGAATTGTCTGATTCGTCTTTGTGAAGGACACATGAATCGAGCCACATACAAGGTTATCCTGGAAGAAAACTTTCTTCTTTTTGCTAAATTTTCCAAAACTCTGCGGATTGTTTTTTCCAGTAATTCAATGCTCCATGCCACACAGTCAGGTCAATCAAGGTGTGGATGGAGGAATATCAGATCAAGAACCTGTCATGGCCAGCCCAATCTCCAGACCTGAACCCCATTGAAAACATCTGAAATATGAACAAGTGGTAGATGAATGGCCACAAGCCATCAAACAAAGCCAAGCTGCTTGAATTTTTGTGCCAGGAGTGGCATAAAGTCACCCAACATGTGAAATACTAGAAGAGAGCACAGCAAGAAACATGAAAGCTGTGATTGAAAATCACCAAATATAGATTTCTGAACTCTTCCTAAGTTAAAACATTAGTATTGTGTTGTTTAAAAATGAATCTTTGCATTATTCGATGTCTGAAAACATTGCATCTTTTTTGTTATTTTGACCAGTTATCATTTTCTGCAAATAAATGCAGTTTTTTTGTTTTATTTGGAATTTGGGAGAAATGTTGTCAGTGCTTTATGGAATAAAACATAAAAATATAACTATTATCCGGAGATACTGATCATTTTGCAGTGGTCTTGTAATTTTCTCCAGAGCTATATATATATATAGTTGAAGTCAGAAGTTTAGATACACCTCAGCCAAATATATTAAAACACAGTTTTTCTAAACTCCTGACATTTAATTGTAGAAAGCATTCCCTGTCTTTGGTCAGTTAGGATTACTACTATATTTTAAGAATGTGAAATATTAGTACAGAGAATGATTTATTTCATCACATTCCCAGTGGGTCAGAAGTTTACATACACTTTGTTATTATTTGTTTGCATTGCCTTTAAATTGTTTAACTTGGGTCAAACATTTTGGGTAGCCTTCCACAAGCTTCTCACAATAAGTTGCTGGAATTTTGGTCCATTCCTCCAGACAGAACTGGTGTTACTGAGTCAGGTTTTTTGGCCTCCTTACTCGCACATGCTTTTTCAGTTCTGCCCACAAACTTTTGATCTGACTGAGGTCAGGGCTTTGTGATGGCCACTCAAATACCTTGACTTTGTTGTCCTTAAGCCATTTTGCCACAACTTTGGAGGTATGCTTGGGGTCATTGTCCATTTGGAAGACCCATTTGTGACCAAGCTTTAACTTCCTGGCTGATGACTTGAGATGTTGCTTCAATATACCCACATAATTTTCCATCCTCATGATGCCATCTATTTTGTGAAGTGCACCAGTCCCTCCTGCAGCAAAGCACCCCCACAACATGATGCTGCCACCCCCATTATTCACGATTGAGATGGTGTTGTAAGGGTGAGGCTTGCAAGCCTCACCCTTTTCCCTCCAAACATATCGATGGTTATTATAGCCAAACAGTTAAGTTTTTGTTGCATCAAATCAGTGGACATTTCTCCAAAAAGTAAGATCTTTGTCCCCATGTGCACTTGCATACTGTAGTCTGTTTTTTATGGTGGTTTTGGAGCAGTGGGTTCTTTCTTGGCTGAGCAGCCTTTCAGGTTATGTTGATATAAGATTTGTTTTACTGTGGATATAGATACTTGACTACCTGTTTCTTCCAGCATCTTCACAAGGTCCTTTGCTGTTGTTCTGGGATTGATTTGCACCTTTCTCACCAAACTATCTCTTCTTCCTGAGCGGTATGATGGCTAAAGGCTTCGCTTTGTGCATACAGTAGTTTAAACAAAGTGTGTGGGTAGATGTTTTTTTTTTTTATTACCATTAAAAATGATTTTTTTTTAAGTGAAACTAAACATAATTTAGATAATTAAAGAATAATTTATCAAATTAAAGAATAATTTGTGAGTGGGTATGAATGTGTAGGCTACATAATGCAATTGTGAAATATAAATAATACAAATGTGTTGTGTTTTGTGCCAAACTTTGTCTTGCTCAAGGGCACTGTGGTGATAGGGCTCTGAGTAACTCTGCAGTTTACGGGTCACCACTATCTGTCATTGCACCTGCAATGTCTGCAGCTCCCAGCCTTGAGCACTAGGATATCACCAGCCTTCTTATGTGATAAATGCTTTTTTATAAACATGAAATTATGGCCATGGGGAAAACAACCTAAATCAGCATTTTTATTAGCTTCAGATATGGTTCATGCATTGAAAAATTTATTTATTTTCAGCCAACTCTCATGTGCAATGATGTTTGACTTAAACATTGCACATTGTTGGGTTTTGTGCATGAAACCCATATTACATCTGCAATGCAACAGATTTGTGAGTGGAACAAGATATTCAATGAAAGACAAATTAAGGATTAAGACATGATTCTGTCCAATGGGAATTGATAGTATTTTGAAAAGTGGACCTGGATGCAGGTTTGCTATGACAAAATCTATTTGACTATTAAAGTCATTAGTTACCACATGGCCTACACTGTATATATATTCTCAGATTTGCACCAAAACTGAATTGTTTTTAGTTGTAAATGATGTAATACAGTGAAGAAGAATGGATTTTTACATTACCCCCAAACCTCAACCCTAAACTTATACAGTATAATAATACAAATCTAATTTTAGAGCAAAAATACAACCTCTGAATCATGCTGATGCTCATGATCATAGAAAGTAACAGTATCACATAAACTAGGATTTTAAATGGCATGTCAAAAATATTGGGTTACAGAATGTTCAAACCTCAGTAAAAACAGCAATACTGTTAATTTAATATTTACTCAGACTTCCTGAGGTTGACAATCAACTATTTGTTTTCTTAAGACCCGTAAGCCCTATTTTGTAACCTGTTTAAGGAAATTGCCAGTTGACATTTTTTTTCTATATATTTATTTGTTAAGTAGGCCTACATGTTCCCTGAACTTTTGATCAGGGCTAGAAAAATGGTTATAACACCTCTTCATTGCTACTTTAAGTTAAGCTGTCATTTCACTGTTACTTTTCCTGACCATAGTAAAAGTACCCTAAAAGCTTTTTGTTCATTGTGGAACAGTAGTGTGAATACTATAGAGCTTTAGATCTTTCAGCCCATTTGCCCTGTTCATGCTTGTCTGACAGCCAGAGTGAGCAACGAGGTGTTTTAAATCATGTTTACTTTAACGTTGGAGCCTTTTGACTAGGTATTCTAAAGTGAAGTCGCCATTCGCTCTTATCAACTGTCAAAGGGAGCTGCACTCTGTGCTGGTTGGCATGACTCAGGTGGCCAGTTCACCCCACAGCTAGCCTCTTTTTCAAGTTGATGTCTTCCCCTCTTTCTGTACCCTCTTCATTCACAGCTGCGCTTCTTTGTTTCTCTTTCTGTCTTGCTATCTTGTGCCTTGTTGCACACTATCTTGTAATGTGTTTCCTGGATTGTAGAACTGCATCTGCTACAGACCAATCAAAGTTCTTGTATTTAATTATTTCACTCATGTTCTCGCTAGATAAAAAATGGAACCATCAGAATATAAATGTACCTGAAAGAGAGCAAAAAATAAATCCAAATCATTTCTTGCTGAAAAGCCCAGCTGGTCATCTGCTTACAATAATAATTCCAACCCATTACAATTGGAAAAAAAAAGGAAAAAAGTTAATGCTGCTTGAAATTTTTTAATAAAATCAAAGTTGTACCAAACTGACAACCTGCCTAGATACACCTTTTCAAACAGTTTTACTATACTTACTTATGTTGGAACTCATACCAAGGTATGCTGGTGTTCCCACCAGGCCTCTTAGGCTTTTGAACCATCTTCACCAGTAAGACTTCCTTCATCATCCAGCTTCACCAGCTTGCTGGTCTATCAGCTCGACCAGCACAAAACCAGCATAAACCAGTGTAAACCAACTTGGGATGCTGGTGTGCTTACCAGGCTTCTTAACTAGCTTAACCAGTAAGACTTCCTTGATCCACCAGATAGACCAGCACACAACCAGTACTAACCAGTATAAACCAGCGTGGGATGCTGGTGTGCTTTTGTCCTCACCAGGCTTCCTAACTAGCTAAACCAGCAAGACTTCCTTGGTCTACGAGTTTTGCAAGAATGACCATGCTTGTAAACCAGCTTCAACTGATACATTTTACTGTTCCGCTATCTTAACCAGCACTAACCAGTATAATCCAACTTGGCATGCTGGTATCCTCACCAGGCTTTTTAACTAGCTTAACTAACAGGACTTCCTTGATCAACCAGAAAGACTATCACAAAACCAGCACTAAGCATTATAAACCAGCTTGGGATACTGGTGTCCTCACTAGGCTTTTTAACTAGCTTAACCAACAAGTCTTCCTGTCCAACCAGCTTCACAAGAAAGACCATGCTGGTAAACCAGATTTACCAGCTAAGTCATGCTAGTTCACCTGCTTCACGAACACAAACCACTATAAATCAACTTGGGATGCTGGTGTGCTGGTGTCCTAACCAGGCTTTTTAACCATCTTAAACAATAAGACTTTCCTGCTCAACCAGCTTTAACAGCTCAGTGTTGCTGGTCCACCAGCTTGACCAGTACAAAATCAACACTACCCAGTTTTAACCAGTTTGGGATTCTGATGTGCTGATGGCCTCATCAGGCTTTTTAACTAGCTTAAATAACAATACATCCTTGGTCACTCAGCTTCTCTGGCTTAGTTTTGCTGGTTCATCGGCTTGACCAGTGCAAAACCAACATAAACCAGTATAAACCAGCTTGGGATGCCGGTGTGTTGGTGCCATCAGCAGGATTCTTAACTCTCTTAACCATCAAGACTTCATTGGTCAAACAGCTTCACCAGCTGGACCAGCACAAAATGAGTGCCAACCAGTATAAACCAACCTCAGATGCTGGTGTCTAGCAAGACTTCCTTGGTCAACTAGCTTCAATAGAAAGACCACGGAGTCAACCAGCTTCACTAAGTTTTGCTGGTCCACTAGCTAGGCCAGCACAAAACCAGCATAAACCTGCTTGGACTAGCCTGGAAATTCATGCTTGTCTAAGTTGTTTTTTTTTCAGCTTCTCCACCCATTTCTATAAACCCTCCATCTTACCTGTAGTTTAACATACCCTCACAGTCCCTCTATGAATATATTTTTTCATGATGCACTTCCTTTTAGAGACAATATCTCTAAATACATTGGTTGCACTCCTCCTGCACAGATGGCGTCTGGATGGTGCTAGGAGCATTGCCGTTTTCACAGAGACAAACTGATCATGTCTGACAGGTGCTTTTTGTATCTGTTGAGAGTCTCTCCTCAACTAATGTAACATGAAAGGTCTGGCAAAGCCAGACTCAAGTGGCAACCGCCTCTCGTTTGCCATCTTTTCCTTGCAAAGTCCTTCGGAAATGGATTCTACAGCCCCAAAGTCAAATACCTTTGGGAGTCCCGGTGTGTTTTCAGAGTGAAAATGTTGCAAAGAATTTTTTTTTGCCTTTTACTGGTCATTTTAGCTGATCTATGGCTGCTATTTGAGGTCCTCTCATTATTGAGCATACGTGGGCCAGATTTGCTGTAATGGGGTTTCCTCATTTTTACCACACATGTGAAAGGACGAGTTGGAAAATGGAGCAGCTGCTGATATCAACAGAGATGCTCCATAAATTCAGTAATTGCATTGATTAGGTAATCTTCTGATTTTGTCCTATGCATTTCCTGTGTCGACTGTTACCATTAAGGAGGGTATGGATTTCCAAGGATTTTTTATTTTATTTTTTAATCAGGATTAGTTTATTATTATTATTATCCAGTAAAAATACCAAAATCTTTAAAACAAAATAAATTTACTTGAGTAGAAAAACTGCATAAGATATTGAGAATGTTTCTTGAGTTAGATTTGTTTTCTTACCCAAATTCTCAAAATTATTTAAAAAATGTTTTAATCTTGTTTCCAGCACAAACCTTACTAACTTGTGTCATACTTTTGCTTAAAACAATACAAAATTGATAATATTCATTCAAATTAAATTGGGGCCTTATAGTGTTGTCATAATACCAAAATTTCAGTCAAAAGCAATACCAGTGGTTTTTCTCAATTCTTGATACCAATTTCAAAGCCACAGCAAAACTAATTTCTAAATTACGTAAACATTGTTTCAAGTTCTCAAGCAATTATTCAAGACAAGGAAAAAGTTATAAAATAAGAACACATGGCAAGTGACAGAACAAATTAATACAATAGAACATATTTTTTTTTATGAATCTAACATAAGTATCAAGTAATTAGACATTCAGAAATTGAAAACATTAATCAAATTTAAAATAAGTAATCATATTTTGTCTCCCATATTTTCTGTTGACTGTTTAGAATCAGAACTATTTACTGTATGTCCAAATTGTTAATAATTAATTACTCACTCAGTTATTTTCAACGAGTTAGTAAAACTGCTTTAAAAACCTAATGCAGATAAAATCAGATGGCTTACTAAAATCAGATAGTTTTCTTTGCAGGGATAGAACACAATTTCTTAACACCAAAAAAAAAAAAAAAAAAAAAAAAAAAAAAAACATAATTCAGCTTCAATTCAAGATATGTTCTTGGAAAACAAGTCTAATGTTCTTATTACAAATGTTTTGCTTAAATTATATTTAGCTTGTTTTAATTTCATCTTTTACTGGAAAACAAGGCAACTATTGAGTAAGAAAGAAATTATTTACTATTATTATTTATTTATTTGTGCAGTGAACAGACTCATAATAATTCTTTTTAAACCAGTTTTAATTAGATCTTTTTATCCCACTAGGAGCATAAATTTGTTGCTTTAGAAACACAGAGAGAGGCAGCGCTTCAGAGGAGTTGTTGCAGGTTGCTCTCATTGGAGAGCCGGCCTGGAGTCAGGCCAGCCTTATCAAAAGTGCACGAACAGGGATGGCAAACACCTTTTCATGTTCTAACTCCGTTATTTGGCCCATACTTTAGTGGTCCACAGTTGGGAGCTCTTGGTGGGGGGTTAATAAAACAGCAGTAATATGTCACATTCGTCATTCATTACTGTAATAAAAGGCCAGATTCAATGATTCCACTTGGACATACCTTATCTCACCTTCTGGCATTTTGACCTTCATGGGTCAGACGTTTTCATACACTTTGTTATTATTTGTTTGCATTGCCTTTAAATTGTTTAACTTGGGTCAAGCGTTTTTGGTAGCCTTCCACAAGCTTCTCACAATAAGTTGCTGGAATTTTGGCCCATTCCTCCAGACAGAACTGGTGTTACTGAGTCAGGTTTGTAGGCCTCCTTGCTCACACACACATTTTTCAGTTCTGCCCACAAATTTTTCCATCAGATTGAGGTCAGGTCTTTGAGATGGCCACTCCGATGCATTGACCTTGTTGTCCTTAAACAATTTTGCCACAAATTTGGAGGTATGCTTGGGGTCATTGTCCATTTGGAAGACCCATTTGAAACCAAGCTTTAACTTCATGGCTGATGTCTTGAGATGTGGCTTCAATATGTCCAGATAATTTTCCTTCCTCATGATGCCATCTATTTTGTGAAGTGCACCAGTCCCTCCAGCAGAAAAGCACCCCCACAACATGATGCTGCCACCCCCATTATTCACGATTGAGATGGTGTTTTTTTGGCTTGCAAGCCTCACTCTTTTTCCTCCAAACATAATGATGGTCATTATGGCCAAACGGTTACATTTTTTTTTCATCAGACCAGTGGACATTTTTCCAAAAAGTAAGATCTTTGTCTCCCTGTGCACTTGCAAACTGTTGTCTGGCTTTTTTTTTATTGTGGTTTTGGAGCAGTGACTTCTTTCTTGCTGAGCAGCATTTCAGGTTATGTTGATATAGGACTCATATTACTGTGGCTATAGATACTTGACTACCTGTTTCCTCCAGCATCTTCACAAGGTCCTTTACTGTTATTCTGGGATTGATTTGCACTTTTCACACCAAACTACGTTCATGTCTAGGAGACTGAATATGTCTCCTTCCTGAGCAGTATGATGGCTGCGTGGTCCCATGGTGTTTATACTTGCATACTATTGTTTGTACAGATGAACGAGGTACCTTCAGAAAATTGCTTCCAATGATGAACCAGACTTGTGAAGGTCCACAATATTTTTCTGAGGTCTTGGCTGATTTCTTTTGATTTTACCATGATGTCAAACAAAGAGGCAGTTTGAATGTAGGCCTTAAAATACATCCACAGGTACACCTTCAATTCAGTACACCTCATATCCGAAGCTAATTGTTTAAAGGCTTGACATAATTTTCTGGAATTTTCCAAGCTGCTTAAAGCCACATTTAACTTTTAATTTAACCACTGGAATTGTGATATAGTCAATTAAAAGTGAAACAATCTGTCTGTTAACAATTGTTAGAAAAATTAATTGTGTCATGCACAAAGTAGATGTCCTAAATGACTTGCCAAAACTAAAGTTTGCTAATATTAAATCTGTGGAGTGGTTAAAAAATGAGTGTATGTAAACATCTGACTTCAACTGTATATTCATATATAATATTATGACAAACTGCTTAGAGCTGGTTTTTGGCTTATGACTCTTTTATGAAGGATTTTATGAAATTCGTATTGAAATTTATGAATGGTTAAAAAAAAAAAAAAAAAATACTGCCAAATCCAAGACGGCTGGATAAATTTGGTGAACAAATAAATAAATAAATAAATAAATATATATATATATATATACAGATTTCACCCCAACATTTGCATGGAAAATGTGAACAAAGTCTGCAGGTTCTGCCAGGGCCTGGTTATGTGTTAATTATAAATAATATGTTATTATTTGGATTTATCTAATTTATTTCAATTTGCAAGGATTGTAATCAAACATACTTGTGTTGTCTCAAAGTTTTACTTGTGTGCCATTCTTATACTTTAACACACCAGACAAACATTATTCTAGCTAATTTGTAAAACACACACACAGCCTAGTTGCTTTTTCAAGGACAAACTCAAATGAATTGTGAGCTACTTTGGTTTACAACGAATCAAATTAGTAACATCTTCAAGTACATTACATTAAATAAGTCATTTTCCCTTGAGCATATTCTCCTATGACTATACAAATGTAGCATCTGTGTGGATAATGGATGACTGAGGGAAAATTATTTGTAATCTCCCCAGTGAAGACCCCATGAGTCTGTGATTTACAGCCATCAGAGGCTTTATAATTGCAGGGACTGGGAATTACAGAGCAACCGTGAGAAATAAGTCTTGACCATGCTGATTCTCTGCTACTGCTTATTAACTCTAATAGAAGTAGTCATGTCTGTGTTCCCGGTTAATTGTCTTATGCTGTTTAACTGGGACTGGGTGGCATTCTGTTCCATAGAAATAAGAAATAAAGACAATTTGAGATATAATCGATGTTCTGAATTGATTGAATATTATATCTTTTAAACCCAGAAATAGTTGTGATCTCATTCTAATGCATGATGCACCGTTTTCCGAAGTTTATTTATGACTGATGGAACTATTCATCAATTGCCTGAAATATTGCTCCACAAAGGTAGTTACTTTTCTATGAGGCATTAGAATAACTTGATAAAGGCAGAGTATAATTATAAATTGTTTACTTTACCATAAATACTTCCCTGTCAATTTATTATTTAAATGAACCTACTCTCTACAGTACGTCAGGGGTTATTATTATTGAAAAAAATGACAGAACAAAAAGTGATATAATTATTCTTAAAGCTTCTTTTAATGTTTGATGCAAAGCAGACCTGTCTAGTTATGTTATGCTCAAAGCATTATTCTTGTGGGCACTAAGTGGGCCATGACACAGGCTTCACCAATGGTTTGTCCGCCAGTAGTTGGGCTTCTCATTCGGCATGCATCTGAATACAACTGACTGTGTGACTATGATGAATGATTACTGCAGGAGTTATATGTGCATATTGGTGCTAGGGACTTAACATTTATAATTGACACAAAATACACATTCCTCTGGCTTTTGCTTGCGTGTCAGTGATTATCTCTCTGTGTGCCAATGATGCCAAGATGCATTGGCGAACACTTTTATCCAAAACGATGGATAATGCATTCAAGGTATGCATTTAATTATTATTTAGTGCTGTCAGCATTAACGCGTTAACACGTGCGATTGATTTACAATGTATAACGCATAATTTTTTTCTTAATTGCTTTTAAGGCTTGTACTGATTTGAGATTAGATTTTGACATTTATTCAGCTCCGTGTGAGTTTTGAACACTCCTTTGCGTTGTGTCCAGCGGGGACATTACACTCGTATACACAAACAATCACACAACAGTGAGTCCGTGCCGGTGAAATGACCTCTTATAAAACAAACGCTGATGGGACTTGTGATAAATGTTATCATTTGTAAGTTAGTATTTTACCACGTAAGCATGTGTCAATTCTTACAAGGCTGCTGCGCATCTTGTTCTCCCTTTGAGGGTCTGTTTACGCTTCACTCAAATGTAACATAATTTCAACTTTGTATCTATTACTGCCAAGCTTCTGAAGTGTCAGCTAATGATTGTCTGCCCTGCAACAAATCGTGTGCATTCCATATTCAAAGTGAAAAGACGATAATGATGATAAATAATGTGGAGGATGAGGGTTTAAGAGATTTATTGCACATTGCAATGTATAGTAGTTCTATCAGTCAGTCAACATCCCACTTAAACTTTGGTAAATGTTTAATGTTACTTGAATAGTTACTTGTCTTTGCACTGTGGAGTTTGGAAAATGTTAATAAAGCATTATTGTTACGTATTATTTTGTTCTATTGTATTGTTCTTTCCAAAGAAGGAAATAAATGCATTTTGACAGGAAAAAAGTATATACATAGATGAGTCAAATTTCAGCACTTTTAAAATCTGAGTTTAATTGTGATTAACTATGAAAAATCACGAGATTATTGTGATTAAAATTATTTTAATCTACTGACAGCTCTAATATTATTATATATAGAGTATATAAGCATATCAAATTTTTCCTCAAACTCATGATCTCGGCATGGCTTGTACCATGTTGAGCTACAGGAACAATCTAGGGAAGAATTAGGAAGAATCTCTGTTTGGATAATATTAAAGTTTCTCACTGAGAAGGTTTGCTCGCGGACAGAGTGGCTAAATAAAATTTTTGCTTGGGCAGAATATCGCACTACAGATAGCTAAGATTTTTCGTCACTCTCATGCAGGGTTGCCAGAATGGGCAGATTAGGTATTACATTGGGCTAAGAGAATATTCAATGTCTAATTTCTGCAAGTTCAACACTCTGATTGTGGGATTGGAGATTTGCATCTCTTGTTATCTGGCGACCCTGAGCATGTTAAAAACTCGTGAAGGCAATTTAGGTCCCAATGCAAGTTAATTGAATTTTCCTATGAAATTTTTTTTTAGGATAAATGAGTCACAGGCTGGATTAAACCATGTGGAGGGCCGGATCTGGACCACGGGCCATAGTTTGTCCATGCCTACCCTGAGTGTTAAACTTCTGTGTGTTAGTCATCCTGCACTGTTTGCGCTAAATACATGAATGATACCTCATATCAGGTAGCTTGTTGCAGATAAGTGTGCTATTACTTTTCTTAGTGAGTCGACTATTATTTTTGCTTGGTGGACACGAGCGGGTAAGAACCACCTAAAAACACTCAGAAATTACATCAATACTAAGGGAGGGGCTTTGACTTGGGCTAGTAGCACCACCTAGCATCATCATAGCAACCACCAAGAACACTCTAGCTACTACATAGCAACTCTCAGGCAACTACACAGAACACCCTAGTAATCACCTAGTAGCACCCTAACAACCACCCAGAACACCCTAGAAACACCCAAGTAACCACCCAGAACACCCTTGCAACCACACAGCAACAGCCAATCAACCACTTCAAGGCATAAGGGTAGGCTTTGACTAAAGCCATTAGGCCACCACCTAGCAACACCATATCAACCACCCATATAACACCCTAGCAACCAGCTAGCAACCACCCATCACACACTAGCAACACCCCAGCAACCATTCAAACCATCCTACTGTACTTACCACCTAGCAACACAAAGCAATGTGGTTAAAACATTCAGAACCCCTTGGCAACCGCATTACCAAACAAAAAAAACACTCAGAAATAACATCAAGCCATAGGGGTGGATTTTGACACCATAGTAAATGCCCAGAACACTCTAGCAACAACCCAGAACAGCCTAGAAACACCCTAGCAACCACTAAGGACACCTTGGCAACCACATTTCAAAGCACTCAGAAATAACATCAATACATAGGGGTCGGCTTTGACTTGGGCCAGTAGGCAACCACCTAGCCACACCATAGCAACCACCCAGATCACTCTATCAACCACGCAAAACACTCTAGCAACATCCTAACAACGACTCGGAACACCCTAGCAACCACAAAGTAATGTGCTAAAAAACCCTCCGAAAAACATCAAGACTCCGAGATGAGCTTTAACATGGGCCAGTAAGCAACCACATAGAAACACTCTGGCAACTATATAGCAATGCAGAAAAAAACACTCATCACCTTGACAACAGCTTTGCAATAATTATGTTACTTTTACTTTGATGTGCTCAAAATAATAAGAGCGATGTCTTGGTCAAATTTATTCATCCGGAAAGTATTAAGTAGTTTTAAGCTGTCATCTTCGTCAAACATCTAGCTTTGCCCTCTTTACTTCACCTTCCACTAAATTCCTTTTTAAGCTTGTCAGGCATGTTGCTTGTCAGTGTCTTGTCAAGCACTTGCACCAGCCACCCAAATGGACAAATGGTCTTACGGAACAAGCTTTTGGCACAGCTGTCTGGAAGATTAGTCTCTGTGCTCTTTGCTGACTTGCAGAGTGGCTTGTTTTTTTTCTTGAAGGTTGATTTTCATTGCCGGCTCACCCACGCCACTCACTGTAACAGTGCCATATTCCAGAGGCGGCGTGAATTATAGATGAGCTTATTTACTGACTGCTGATATTATGCCCAAGACAGAGAGAGAAAGCTGCAGATAGATTTACTCATCCCTTTGGCTCGGGAAACATGAAAAGACAGAACTCTGAAACCCATAAATGACAGAGACTAAATGTGGCTATGAATTGTGCAGACCAATCCAATCCGTTTTCATTCGAAAACTCAGTTTTCAGTTTCCTAAGATCATCGTTTTCCAAAGTATGCGGTAATGGAGAGCGTTTTCCAAAAGCCGCACTCATGTGCGGATGAGAAGCATAAGTGCATGTATCTCGAGGCTTAAAATGTATGTTGTTTGAATCATGTTTAGAAATTGTACTAGGGAAAAAATACAAAAATAAATCTGCATCAGGAATATTGATGCAGTCTCTGACATGTCATTGATGTATCGTTTTTTTCCTGAAAATGTCTCCAACAGATCTCCCTCGCCATCTGCTTTCTTCTGAAACTACATGTACGTTGAGATGACATTGCCAAATTGCCTTTATTGCTGCTGATTCACAGCAGAGAAAGACGTTATCACGCAGTGACATACTATTTTGACTGGAGATGGAAAACTGGGACTGTTGATCCTCATGTAACAACTAAATAATTAAATAATTCTCTTTTCCAGAACCGGGTAAACCCTGTCAATGTGACGCCCCCCATCCAAGCTGTGGATCAAGACAGAAACATTCAACCACCGCCAGACCGCCCAGGCATCATGTACTCCATCCTTATTGGTAGGTCTCTCCAATTCTTTACTGTATATGAGTGTTTCTTCAAAAACAAGGATTTTTATGTTCCAGGGTTTGATATTTATTTAAACAAACAAACAAAAACATTTGGTACAGTGTGTGTATGTATATATATATATATATATATATATATATATATATATATATATATATATATATATATATATATACAGTGCATTCAGAATGTATTCAGATCCCTTATTTTTTCACATTTTGTTATGTTGCAGCCGTATGCTAAAATGCTTTAAATTGTTTTTGTTTTTTTTTACATCAGTCTACACTATACATAACTTATAAAAAATGTATATAACTTTGCAAATTGATTAAAAAAGTCAAAACTTATATATCACTTTGACATAAGTATTCAGACCCTTGAAGAGGGGCTTCTGTCTGGCCAATCTGCCATGAAGCTCAGATCGTTGGAGTGTTGCTGTGATGGTTATCCTTATGTAAGTTTCTCCCATTTCCACATATGATCTCCGGAGCTCAACCAGAGTGATCATCGGGTTCTTGGTCACCTCTATTAACAAGGCCCTTCTCCCCGATGGCTCAGTTTGGCAGGGCAGCCAGCTCTAGGAAAGGTCCTGGTTGTTACAATCTTCTTCCATTTAAGAATTATGGAAGCCACTTTTGTAGTCTTCCCCAAATCTTTACCTCGAAAACGTTTTATCTCTGATCTCTGCAGACATTTTCTTTGACCTAATGGCTTGGTTTTTGCTCTTAAATGCTTTTTCAGCTGTAAGAGCCTATATAGACAGGTGTGTGCCTTTCCAAATCATGTCCAATCAATTTAATTTGCCAAAGATGGACTCCAATCAAAGTGTAGAAACATCTCAAAGATGATCCATAGAAATGGGATGCACCTGAGCTCAATTTTAAGTGTTATAGCAAAGGGTCTGAATACTTATGTTAATGTGATATTTCAGTTGCTTATTTTTAATACATTTTGAAAAAATCTGTTTTTTTGCATTGTCATTATGGGATATGGTTGTAGGTTGATGTGAAAAAAAGCATTTTAGAATAAGGCTGTAACTTAACACAATGTGAACAAATTAAGGGATATATATATATATATATATATATATATATATATATATATATATATATATACACACACACACACACACTCAGTGACCACTTTATTTAGTACAGTTGTAACATCTGTTAAGTAAGCCTACTTATTCATGCAATTATCTAATCAGTCAATCATGTGGCAGCAGTGCCAGTGCCGGCACTTCCTATTAAGCTACATATGCGGTTGCATAGGACCCCTGTGAACACAAGGGGTCCCCCTACCACGGGTTCAGTATCCCAGTACTTTCCTGGGTACTTTCCCAGTCTGGAACGCATGGTTGGCAGGTTTTAACAGCGGCTCGGCATCTTACAGGCCGGTGGAAAGCGAGGGGCATGGTGGCGTTTCAGTTACTCGTTTGCTGGACCTAAAGAGACCACTCTCTCTAAAGTCGTACTCAGAATTTAAAGACAGTATTGACAAGGTAACATAACATGACACATCAGCTGTGTTAGTGTCAGCAGTGTAGTAAAGTTCTGTCATCAGTTCTTACATTACATACACTGATGCCGTTAGATTGTATACGGTTTTATTATGCACCATGGTGCAAATAGCATATGCCACTATTTGTAGTTAGTGTAGCCTACAACACCTTGATTTGGTAATTTAATAAGTTATTATTTATTTGCACAGAATTTCATTACATTTATGTATTAATCTGTGCATGTAATATGTATTTGTTTGTTTAAAATGTATTTATTTTTTGTACTTCTGAAGTAGTTTTACCTGTGCTGATAAACTACAGTTGATAGTTCTGCATGTTTAAGCTTTATGCTTTTGAATATATATATATATATATTCAATATATATTCTATATATATTATATATATATAAATGTATTTGCATAATTTATACTTGCTTAGTTATTGATGTTGGGTGTGTTTGGATAGGTGTACTCGTTGTTAGGGGGGGCCCCATTTTGGAAATCGGCTTATTGCTGCAAATTTCTAGGGCTGGCCCTGAGCAGTGCACTGCATAAAATCGTTCACATCAACCATCAGAATGGAAAAAAATAATACAAAATCTCAGTGATTTTGTCCTTGGCATGATGTTTGGTGATAGATGGCCTGGTTTGAGCATTTCTGTAACTGCTGATTTCCACACACACCAGTCTATAGAATTTACTCAGAATAAGTAAGTAGGTGTAATAAAGTGGTCACTGAGTGTGTGTGTGTGTGTGTGTGTGTGTGTCTCTATATATGTATGTTACATTTGAAATACCTTTTATGCATATATTTTTGTTTTACCCTTTTTGTTTGTACATCCATTTAAAAAAATATATTTTAAAGCTACGACTATCTACACTAAAGGTTGAAATATTTAATTGTGAAATATTTATTGTGAAAATGATTCATATCAGTTTTTGCACAAATTGCATTTCCACCTCAACCAGCAATTTTGCCTCTAAAAAGCATTTTCAAAAGTGAATGTACTTTATTACCAAGGAGACAATGCCAATAGAGAATCAAATGTGAGACATGTTATATGTGAAGTAAACAAAGCAAAATAAAGGTAAACATCATCAGTGAACAGGATATATTTATTGTGTTATTTCCAATCAAGCTGTATTTTTATTTAATTATGAATAAAGCATGAATATTATTTCATTGTCTGTATTCTAGATAACTAAAATGCTAACTATTAGCCTTAGTGAGGAAAAGTACTCACAATTTTATTGCAAACAATGTAAAAGGTCGTTTTCACCACAAGAAAATGAATGGTGATTTGAGTTTATGGTGAAATTGGGTGGTTCTGAAAAATGTCAGATCGGGGAAAAATGAAATTACACTTCACATGAATGTTCCCTGTGTTAAAGGGTTTATAAAGGGGCCATTTATGACAAATAAGTCATTGATAAATGCATTATAAATCACTGTTATGCAGTTATAACAGCGTTAATAAAAAGGGTGACTTTCATGCAATACTTGATATAAAGTTGACATATTAATTTAGAAATTCTTAATTAATGCACATATTCATATTTAAATTTATTAAAACAATAATTAATTTATAATAATGCCATAATTCCTCTTTGAATGCATGGACATTGATAATGGACAAATTACATGAACTGGTGAATATTAATAGTGTATTTTAAGGAAGATAAGGAGCAAATGTGCTCATATTGGAATACATACCCCGATCAGTCACTATTGGAGGAAATAATGCTTTTCCATGGGAGGCAGAGCAGAGTACTGGGTAGGAATTCTGCTGGAGTCAAATACATTTATGCTCCGGGCAAGGTTCAGCCACCTGCTGCGTGCCAAGATGAAACCTGAAAACAGAGCAGCGGGCTCACGGAACCATGCTGCTCCTGACCTGACTTGAGGATCTAAAGTGCACCAGTGAAATCTTTAGACCTCCAGTCAGGGATATGTCAGAACATACTGTATGTAGACCACAGCTGTGAAAGCAGCCTCGTGCTTTTAACTATCAACAAAGGACTCAACATTATGCACGGCTATTTATAGAGGCAGTATTTATTTGAATCACGGCTCTGAAAATGGGTATGCAACAGAACATGTTTGAAAATCATGGTGCCCCATTGAGTTATTATTTTCAGTGGCAAACACTTGAATGGAAGTCATTTATCTTATGGATCCATCATTCCTGCCTCCTAAATTTTCTAGGGAAACCTGCATCTTATGCGGATTACTTCTCCCTGAACTGCACCACAGCCGAGCTCCGGCTCCTACAGCCCATCAGCAGGGAACAGCACCAGCATTTCGACCTTGTCATTAAGGTAATAACATCATAGAACATAACCATTGAATTTTCAGATATTTTGATATTTGGGTCATTCTTGTCTTTTTTAAAGACTTGGTAAATTAATCTGAGACTAATTATATTGTGATGACTGAATGATGGGTTGGATTTGCTTTAAAGTTAATATTTATAGATAACTTTGTACATATCCCACGATACCGATTTGTTTGCATGATGTCATACAACTGCATCTTGGTGAAATCAGAGTTCTGTATTCCAGCATGACTTTCCAAGTTGGAAGTCCGACTTCAAGTGGCGTTCCATTGCTTTTCCAAGTAGGAAGTTGGAAATTCAGACTTTTGAGTTGAATGGAACGCAGCATTTAGAAAATATCTTGCATTTATAATTGCAAGAAACGTATCACTAATGGTTTTCTAAACTTAAGGGATTTGGTGCAAATGTCTTTGTTAAATTACAAAAAGACAAACATGATGTAAATAAGGCATCATATTTAAATTGATTGCTTAAAGGGATAGTTCACCACAAAATGAAAATTCTCTCCTCATTTACTCACACTATTCCAGATGTGCTTGACTTTCTTTCTTCTGCAAAACACAAACGAAGATTTTTAGATGACTATTTCAGCTCTGTAGGTCCACACAATGCAAGTGAATGGCGATCAAAACTTTGAAGCTCCAAAAAGCACATAAAGGCAGCATAAAAAGTAATCCATGAGATTTATGTGGTTTAATTTGTGTCTTCTAAAACTATCCAATACATTTTAGATGAGAGTGGATCAAAATGTAACTCCATTTTCACTATAAATCTTGACATCAGCAGTGCCCTTGGTGATCCTGATTTTAAACTTGATTGCTCTTCCTAGCGCAATCTAGTGCTCTGCGAATGCGTGAAGAATTAGGAAGTGTAATCAAGTTTGACGTCATGATCGTAAGGGTGACTTGACTGCTGATGTCAAGATTTATAGTGGAAAAAGGTATGTTCTTTTTGGTCTGTTCTCATCCAAAATCAATTTGATCACTTTAGAAGACATGGACTAAACCACTGGAGTTGTATGGATTACTTTTTTGCTGCCTTTATGTGCTTTTTGGAGCTTCAAGGTTTTAGTCACATTCACTTGCATTGAATGGACCTACAGAGTTTAAATATTCTTCTTAAAAGAAGAAGAAATAATATTCAAAATGTAAAAAATCTGGGATGGCATGAAGGTGAGTAAATGATCCTTTCTGGGTGAACTGTTCCGTTAATAAAACGATATTCCCAACAAAACATGATTTGTTTAAAGTATTTCATTTAGAGAGAAAAAAAAAACTTTCATCTTTCTTTCTACATTGTGTTTATTTACATGTGTTTACAATATGTAAGGTAATGTAAATACCTTAGACTATATTTTCTTTATCGGGATATAAATAAAATAAAACAACATAAAGGTACTTGCATTGTCCGATTTTTTTACGAATTTGCTTAAGCTTATTTGCGGTAGTTATCAGCATTTTGGTGTGCATGTAAATGCACTCATTGATGGGTTTACATGTTTTAAGTTAGAGCACAGCACCCAAGTACATGGCAAAAAATGCACTACGATTATTTATAAATCACCCCTATATTTTCCTAATTGTGATATTGTGATTAGCCATTATATTACGACATATGATGGGAAATGGAAAATCCATGGTAGATGCTGACCCAGATGCTGGAGCAGAGGGATAAGGAAAATGTTGGATTGCTCCTAGTGTGCTCATGAGCAAAGCCATTGAACTTCCAGGTCTGGAATGTTGGTGTATGCAGTAACGGAGTGATGATCCGTAAATAACATTGTGCTTGCCACCAGATTTTTCACACTGGGAAACAGAAGGTGGACATGGGCTTATGTTGATGAAACAAGCAACCCTCACTGGGTGTTGAACCCCATAGCTCTTCTCAGGATCAAAGGAAACAAGACTCCCTGCATACAGTGATACTAGTGTTGAGGTTTACACATCCTACATGGAGGTGCTTCAGTGAGCCAGAGTTTGTGGTGTAGGCAAAATGTGGAGTGAAATATGCCAATTCTGAGTCTTAGAATAGATTTAATGTTAATTGAGCAATGCTGCATGAATAAATATATCCTTAAAGAGAATAACATCAAGGGATTAACTTCCAAACTAAAAATGACTTTCTTTCTTCAGTGTAACACAATGGGAAATGCTTTGAAGAAAGTTGCACTGCCAAGGAATGTCATGCTATAAAAAGGACAAAAAAAAAACAAAAAACACCATTAAAACACCTTAAAAGTAGTCCATTTGACTTGAGTGAGATATTCCAAGTTTTCTAAAGCCAAATTAGTACTATAGAATGAACATACACTGCTGTGTTATGATATCGAAACACTTTTACTATAATGCATCATTTGAAAAATAATACATTTTAACACTTGTATTACAGACCCACCTACATTTACACACTTATTCCAATGTTATTAGCTTGCACGGTTGCTCACTTGACAGTGTTGGACTTTGGATTTGGAAGACCCATACAAGCACACAAGCTGACATGTGAGAAAGTGTCATAGATGTGACACAAGATAATGTGTTTGCTTTAGAAAATGTGCTTTTCGTGTCACATTTGGTAAGGATGTCTCTTTTGTTTAGTTCTCTTTTGTTTTTTTGAAACTATTGGTAAGGTTTAGGTTAACGTTTTATGTTCGCGAGGTATGATTCACTCATTAAAGATCTAATAATCTAACATTCACCTTTATTGTAATGAAGCACATCCGTTTTGCCGAAACATTGCCACAGTAACATAATGTTAATAAGATTCAATAGCTATTTGTGAATAACTTTGATTTGAATTTTAAATCATATGCTGAAAATCATCCCCTCCACGATAGTAATTTAACCATCTGCATATCCAACAAACATTTGCAAAGTATTCAAAAGAGAAACACTTGTTAGCGTAATGTAAAGGTTGTGTACATTTTAGGATCAAACATTCTTAAATAAACATTATGCAATTACATTGATATCAGTATTTGTGAAGGGTTATCAAAATGTCAGCAGAAAACAAATCGGAATAATAAAACATTGTTTGAACGTACAGTATTTAAAAAAAAATAAAAAATGTATCTGATATAGAAGTTTTCACAATGGGCCTTTTTCATGAAACACAAGCAGAACAAATTTCTAAATGGTTTATAAATCAACTATCAGCAGATAACATAATTTGTAAAACCGTGGATCCCTTCTAAACCTGATTGTATACTTCCATCTTTGCGAATCCTTGAGTGAAAACTAAATTTGACAGGCAATTTTTGTATGTGTTGGACCCGGAAAACTAGAAACCCTAGACATAAAACTTATTTAGATCTAAAAAAGTACGTGAAATCTCAGATTTTATCCAGAAATAAATTCTCTAGCAATTGGTTACATACCAATTGAGTTCTGGGAACACAGACAGGTAGGCTCAAGTCTGTAACTGAACAAGCACCATTGGAACCATAATAAGAAAGCCGTGATTGTCCATGCTCGCTAACGAAAATCCAAGTCCAATTAAAATATTGTACAGTTCACTAACAGATGTGTAATGATAGAATTATATTCATGTTGCTAAAGGTGACTATTATGCTTTTTTCAATTAATTTTGTAAGATTTTTTTTATGAGAAAAATAGTTTTTCCATGCTCTTGAAAATTACGAGATGAAATTACGAGATGCTCCAAAAGTGTCCGTTTGAAATACTTCACACTGTATCACTGACTGCCAACAGATACAGTAGTGTTGCCTCAGTCTGTACACTGGATCTAGCGCTGCAGCGAAAACATCGCTTCTATTGTGAAAACAGGATGTCAACCTGCCAGTCAACATCTCAGTTTCCAAAACAAGACAAGCAAGGCTAAGCTTCGGATTCAACCCCTCAAAATCGAATCACGTAGCCTGCACACTACATGAGGACCTGAATCCAACTGTTTACACACATATGTCTTGGATGTAATACATTGCATTGTCCTGGAAAAAAAAAAATATTTAGATACTTTTAGGTTATCAAACTTGTCGTAGTTAATGTGATTAACTCCTCCTGTGGTTACTGTGCAGCGATGTGTGAACTTGAGGGGAACTCACTTCAAGCATACTTTAAAATCACCAGTAGGTTGAACCAGTAGGTTACCATTCATTATTAGAAAGGGCTCAGATAAGTGAAGTTAGTTCTGAGAAAAGCTCAAGCATAATTTATTTGCAGTTGGTTTGAGATTTTATTATCTAATTTATTGGAATTCATTCATTTTAAGTGTGTCTTCGGGTGCCCAGATACTTTGTGGGCTGCTGTAGTTAGGCGAAAGGAAGGTCTTAGTGGTTGCAGTAAATGTTATGGCATAGCGTTTCCATTGTCTTGATGATGCTTTAGCTTTGTTCTAGTTTTTTCATAGCCTGACTTTTAACTATTGCTGTAATATTGTATTCTGGCCCATATTGTAGCTTATTCTGGCCAATAATTGCTCACTAGTAATTTGTTAATACTGCATATTAATCTAATTTAGTTTTTTAACCCTGTCTTTAGGACTGATGTTCTGTCATTATGCATGTGATAAAATCTGATCAGTTTGTTTAGAGAGAACACAATATCTGAGATGAGCATCAGTTACTATTGTAATGACTTGTTGTTCAGAAACAAGATAGAAAGCTGGATCTCACATATGTATATATAATTTAAATTGTTTTACAATATTTATAAAGATGGCGCAGACACAGAGACTCCAAGAGTACACATTAAATTAAATCCCAGAGGCAGTTTATTGTGCTACTCCAATCCCAATCAATGATTACCAGAAGAAAAAAGTGGTACATTACTTGGGACTTTTAATTAAAAAGATACCGAAATTCCTACGGGACTCTTATTTTGAAATGTCTGTGCTCCTATATATATATATATATATATATATATATATATATATATATATATATATATATATATATAAACACAAACACACTGGCAGCCAAAAACATTGGAACATTTGGAATAAGACTTTGCTGTTTCAGAAGAAAATTGGAACTTTAATTCACCAAAGTGGCATTCAACTGATCACAAAGTATAGTCAAGACATGTTTTTGAATTGCCACAGTATGCAATAGACTGGCATGGCTTAAGGTCAATATTAGGTAAAAAATGGGAAAACAGAAACAATATTTCTCTAGAAACTCATCAGTCAATCATTGTTTTGAGGAATGAAGGATATACACTGCTTGAAATTGCCAAAAAAATTAAGATTTCATAAAAAGTTGTACACTACAGTCTTCAAAGGACAACTTTGTCTAACAAGAACAGGAAGAGATGCGGAAGGTCAGATGTACAACTAAACAAGAGGATAAGTACATCAGAGTCTCTTGTTTGAGAAATAGACACCTCACATGACCTCAGCTGACAGCTTCATTGAATTCTACCCACTCAACACCAGTTTCATGTACAACAGTAAAGAGAAAGACTCAAAACAAAAAGAGATCATTGGAAAAGAGTGTTATGGATCTTAACCCCATTGAGCTTTTGTGGAATTTGCTAGACTGTAAGGTGCGTGAGAATTATCCCACAAGACTACAGGAAGTGTGGGGTGAAACGTCACCTAAGTATCTGGACAAACTGACAGCTAGAATGCCAAGGATCTGCAAAGCTGTCATTGCTGCACGTGGAGGATTTTTTTGATGAGAACTCTTTGAAGTACTTTAAGAAGATCAGAATTTTTTTTCTTTTAATTTTAATAGTAATTTTCAGGTTATTAATGTCCTGACTATACACTGTGATCAGCTGAATGCCACTTTGGCGAATAAAAGTATCAATTTCTTTCCATAAGAGCAACATTTTTTGGGCCGCCAGTGTGTGTATATATATATATATATATATATAGCACTGTCAGCTTGGACCAGTCTGGCTTGGACCAGATGTGTGAGCCAGACTGGTCCAAGCTGACAGGAAGGTGACAGTTTCCCAAATAAGCACCCGTTACAACAGTGCTATGCAGAAAAGCATATGTCGAACATTGAGGCAGATGGGCTACAGCATCAGAAGACAACTCCGGGTTCCACTACTGTCAGCTAAGAACAGGAACTGAGGCTGCAGTGGGCACAGGCTCACCAAAACTGGACATTAGATGGTAGACAATTGGAAAAACATCACCTGGTCTGATGAATCTCGATTTCTGCTGTGATATGCAGATGGTAGGCTGTACTGCAGCCATAGTTTTCTGTTCTTGGCTTACAGAAGTGGAACCCAATATGGTATTGTACTGTTGTAGCCCATCTTCTTCAAGGTTCAACATGTGATTCTGAGATGCATTTCTGCTCACCACAATTGTACAGAGGAGTTGTCTGAGTTACCTTAGCCTTTCTGTCAGCTCGAACCAGCCAACAACATTCATGCCATGGTCGAAATCATTGAGATCACATTTTTTCCCTTTTTGATGGTTGATGTGAACATTAACTGAAGCTCCTGACCTGCATCTGCATGATTTTTTGCATTACAATGCTGACACACAATTAGCTGATTAGATAATCACATTAATGAGTTGGTGTACAGTTGTACCTAATAAAGTTCTCATGAGTAAACTGTATAATTTTGCTCGTGGATATATAGTTTATTGCTAACTGACTCGATCAAAACTCCTTCAAAGAATCCTTCAAATATTTGGCACCACTAACCTGGAACCTTGGCTAATACAGTGATTATTTCTTCCTCAAAAGTGCTCATTGGCCACGTTTTCACCTATTACTCAGATGTGTTTTTGGTGATCCGATCACAAGTGGTCAGCACTAAATACAGGTGGAAACAGGGTCCAAAACGTCTTTTATAACTTTTTTGTGGTTTATTTTGATATATTGACCAGCTGTTAGTGATTGATGGATGTTGTCATGATATCAGAGACCCTTCCCTCCAAATCCAAACTCACATAGTCACACAAAAAGCATTTGAGATGCATGGTAATACCAGATGGAAACAGGAATGCGTCTTGGCTGACCACATGTGATCGAATCACGAAAACACATTTTAATACCAGGTGGGAACAGGGCAATTGTATCAACCCAGTACCTCGTAAACATAACTTTGTTAACAGATGGACTGGTGAATCCCATGACTCTCAGAATTTGCTATAAGGTTAAGATTAAGATTCAACTTTATTGTCATTGTGCAGAGTACAGGTACAGAGCCAATGAAATGGAGTTATTTTCGCATATCCCAACTAAGCTGGGGTCAGAGCGCAGGGTCAGCCATGAAAAAGTGCCCCTGGAGCAGATGGGGTCAAGGGCCTTGCTCAAGGGCCCAAAAGTGGTATCTTGACGGTGCCATATTCTGAGCCTTTCAGTCAGTAACCCAGAGCCTTAAGCGCTGAGCCACCATTGGCCCACTGTTAGCTAGCCAGTCAGATAGAAACTGTTAGTTTAATCCAGCTCTTTCCAGTTTTGGTCAGCGAATGGACTGTGGGCTGGTGAGACTATTTTGTTGAGACTAAGCATCATAATTATCATCTCTATCTGAACATTTATTTATCTCTTTAATAATGCCTCACATTGAGAGAGTAGACATCAGTCCCCCATAAGAATATGTATAATTTCTTCTTTTGGCGTTTCTTGATTTTATTTTCTTGCATTCCGAAAGGAATGCCTGTGAGAGGTAATCTTGCTGATCCAATAAACTTCAAATCTCTCATTTGCTGGCAATAAGGAAAGTGCTCTGTCACACTAGATGCTGTATTTTCTTTCATTTTCACAGCTCTGTCAAGTCTCGTTGACACTAATGGTGAAACAGCCTGTCAGTAACTCTTAGACTTTGCACATTTAGCCATCAAGCGAGCTGTGCTTTAAGTACCTCTACCTGTATATGCAACTCAGAACTTGCCCTAGAGCATGAATTGGAGTTGTTGTCAGATAAGCACTGTCACTCGGTTTGTTATAACTGATTTCTTTATTTTTTGAAGTGCTAGCGATGGTACAGTCACTCGCTGTCACATATTACATCAGGACTGGGTCATGCTCGTATAATGTAACCTACATTTGCATTAAGCACTCTTAAACACTTGTCTGCGGTCCTTTACTACAGAGATATGATGGAACACAGGAACCGTAAACTGGAATAGAACTGATAAAATCGCTCATTGTAATTCAGCTTGTCCACTGCAGTGAACATGAAATGAAAATGTACCCTCTTATCATTCTTGACTTATATGCACATCATCATTCCACATGGGGAAAAAAAAAATCTTTATAAGTTTTCATTAAACTTGCTCTGCCTTTGAAATGGCATCACTTTAGCTGAGGTTACAAATCCCTCTTGCATTTCAACCCCTCCTGGTCACCTGGCTCCATTCTGGTATGTAAAACTATTTTCATGATCCAATCAACTCCCGGTGGATAAAATCCATCCATTTCTTATATTCTGCATTTCATAAGTAAAATGTGTTTAATGTTGAGTTTAAGAGTAGATCATTTTGCCAATTTTTTGCCAATCATATTTCTTGCCTCTCTTTTACAATGATTTTAACTGTAATGTTCTCTTATTGTTCCTGTTTTTAAGGCTGTCTTGTCATCAGTAGCTATTATTAATCACTTCTGAATTGAGACATTCTTGAATGACTCTTCTTTAATGGAGATCATAATCCATGCAATTTTGAAATTCCAAAATTATACTTTAATCAAGAGAGCTGTGTTCATATAGTTGGAATTCTTTTAAAAGAATGTTGCTGGAAAGTGGGGCTCCGTGCAGCACAATTGTGAATATTGCTATGATTTAAAAGCATTTATATATGTGTGTATATATTCTATTTGCAAAGGGAATGTTAAAATGTAAAATGTATATTTCCTACTAATATATTACAAGCAGAATACAGGTGCTGGTCATATAATTAGAATATCATCAAAAAGTTGATTTATTTCAGTAATTCCATTCAAAAAGTGAAACTTGGATATTATATTCATTCATTACACACAGACTGATATATTTCAAATGTTTATTTCATTTAATTGTGATGATTAAAACTGACAACTAATGAAAACCCCAAATTCAGTATCTCCGAAAATTAGAATATTACTTAAGACCAGTACAAAAAAAGGATTTTTAGAAATGTTGGCCAACTGAAAAGTATGAACATGAAAAGTATGAGCATGTACAGCACTCAATACTTAGTTGGGGCTCCTTTTGCCTGAATTACTGCAGCAATGCGGCGTGGCATGGTGTCGATCAGTCTGTGGCACTGCTCAGGTGTTATGAGAGCCCAGGTTGCTCGGATAGTGGCCTTCAGCTCTTCTGCATTGTTGGGTCTGGCGTATCGCATCTTCCTCTTCACAATACCCCATAGATTTTCTGTAGGGTTAAGGTCAGGCGAGTTTGCTGGCCAATTAAGAACAGGGATACCATGGTCCTTAAACCAGGTACTGGTAGCTTTGGCACTGTGTGCAGGTGCCAAGTCCTGTTGGAAAATGAAATCTGCATCTCCATAAAATTGGTCAGCAGCAGGAAGCATGAAGTGCTCTAAAACTTCCTGGTAGACAGCTGCGTTGACCTTGGACCTCAGAAAACACAGTGGACCAACACCAGCAGATGACATGGCACCCCAAACCATCACTGACTGTGGAAACTTTACACTGGACTTCAAGCAACGTGGATTCTGTAACTCTCCTCTCTTTCTCTAGACTCTGGGACCTTGATTTCCAAAGGAAATGCAAAATTTACTTTCATCAGAGAACATAACTTTGGACCACTCAGCAGCAGTCCAGGCGAGACGCTTCTGACGCTGTGTCTTGTTCAAGAATAGCTTGACACAAGGAATGCGACAGCTGAAACCCATGTCTTGCATACGTCTGTGTGTGGTGGTTCTTGTAGCACTGACTCCAGCTGCAGTCCACTCTTTGTGAATCTCCCCCACATTTTTGAATGGGTTTTGTTTCACAATCCTCTCCAGGGTGCGGTTATCCCTATTGCTTGTACACTTTTTTTCTACCACATCTTTTTCTTCCCTTCGCCTCTCTATTAATGTGCTAAGACACAGAGCTCTGTGAACAGCCAGCCTCTTTAGCAATGACCTTTTGTGTCTTGCCCTCCTTGTGCAAGATGTCAATGGTCGTCTTTTGGACAGCTGTCAAGTCAGCAGTCTTCCCCATGATTGTGTAGCCTACAGAACTAGACTGAGAGACCATTTAAAGGCCTTTGCAGGTGTTTTGAGTTAATTAGATTAGAGTGTGGCACCAGGTGTCTTCAATATTGAACCTTTTCACAATATTCAAATTTTCTGAGATACTGATTTTGGGGTTTTCATTAGTTGTCAGTTATAATCATCAAAATTAAAAGGAATGAACACTTGAAATATATCAGTCTGTGTGGAATGAATGTATACATTATACAAGTTTCACTTTTTGAATGGAATTACTGAAATAAATCAACTTTTTGATGATATTCTAATTATATGACCAGCACCTGTATATAAATATCCATTTTATGACAAATTTCACATTTGTGAAAAATCTAATGTGCCTAAGACTTTTGCAAAGTACTGTGTGTGTGTGTGTGTGTATATATATTAGGGCTGTCAATCAATTAACATTTTTAATCAACTTAATTACATGGTGTCCCGATTACAATTAATCACATATACAAATATTTGCTGAAAAGGCCCCTAATTCAATATATAATGATGAAATAATTATACATAGTTATCTTTAAATATTTAAAAAAAAAAATATATATATATATATATATATATATATATATATATATATATATATATATATATATATATATATATATATATATATATATATAAAAATATATATATATATATATATATATATATATATATATATATATATATATATATATATATAAAAAATATATATATATATATATATATATATATATATATATATATAATAAAAAATATTCAGATAATTAAAATGCATTACATTCTTCTGGCAGAAGAGTTAATTAAGAGTTAATCATTGATAAGACAACACAAAAAGCGGCTTTAGAATACAATGTATTGTTTACTACCATATTATTGATCATAAGTCAATCATTGGCATACAGTTCACAGCAGTCCATTTCACAAGTCAATTTGTCAATCAGTTTGAGATTTATTTTGAGGGCTTATTTAAGGACCCGTCAATGTACACCTGCATCAGACATCTTGAGATCCCTTAGTTCGAATTTGTGCTCCATCAAGTGTTTTGAATGCAAGAACGTAACGCATGTTTGTGTTCACTGTATAAACTGCACGTTGCTCATACAGCTGAAGTTTCACTTTCTGCCCTCTGGAGTAAACAGGTGGTACTACAAGCTTGCATTTCTCAGGAATCTTCCTTATTATGTGTCGGGGATATTGCGATTAATTGCGTTAAAATTAATCGCACTGAATTACATTTGTACTTGCATTTAAAGTCTCTGCATTTTACCATATCTGGAGTTACACTGCTGCCCTTTACCGTAAAACTACCCCAAACTTTACCCTAAACCCTAACCTCTAACACCTAACCCCTTCTTCTACTACTATACAGACTTGTGCATTACCTCAGCCTCAGTAGCAGCAAATGTGAATCTTGTGAGAATTTTGTGGAACAACATGTAATTACACTCCAAGTACATTGCATTGCATGTATTTTAATGTTAGAATATAGTAGCTAAAGACACGTAAAATAAAGTTAGATCAAAGTTGTATTTGTTAAAATTGGTGGCAGCACTTAACATTAAGGTTTTAACATTTTTTTTTAAAAAAATAACTGCATTAGTTAGCATGAATTAACAATGAATACTTTACAGTATAATATGATTTGTCTTTACATCAATAATTTTTCTTGGTTAGTTTATTAAATGTTAATTACAAATACATTTTCAAGATCAAAAGTTGTACATGTTAACATTAGTTAATGCACAATGAACTAACCTGAACAAACTTATTTTTATAAATTAATATTAACCAAGATTAATAAATACTGTGAAAATATATTGTTCTTTGTTAGTTCATGATGCCTAATACATCCTTAGTGTAATGTGTTACCAAATGTGTTAATGCAATATGAACTACTGTAGTAATGAACAATTTTTATTCATTTACATGAACCAAAATCAATAAATGTTCATTGTTTAATGTCTATTTGTATGGTGGTGGATACTACACTCTTTTAAACATTTCAGAACAAATTTTTAAAAATTGAGATATACATTGAATATCGACAAATGGCTGAAAAAAATAAATCAAATCTATAAATTGTTAGCTATATTTTCCAGCTCTATCTGGTAGGGTTGGCTTGTGTGCAGTTCAGTAGTCACTACACTAAAAACTCAAATGTTTTAGAGGCCTTTATACCAGACATGGAGATAATGAAGTTTTGGAGTGACCTGAATTAATCAGTCATGCTCTTTATTTAATTAAGAGGGTCAAGTCTATAGATAGTGTTAAGCCCTCGTTTGCCCATAGAGGCTTATCCTATTGTCCTTTTTATATGTGCAGTAGTCATCATCCATAAAAAGCAGTGGTTTGAAACTATAGTATTCCATCTTAGTCTCACATTCTGTCTTGTGGATCTATCAATTGACGTCTTTCTTTTCTTCAGGCAGAGCAGGATAACGGACACCCTCTCCCGGCGTTCGCTAATCTCCACATTGAGGTGCTTGATGAGAACAATCAGGCGCCCTACTTCCAGGTGGACACTTATCATGGATTCATCTTGGAATCTGCTCCGCTGGGCACAACTATCTCGAGCAGCGCCAATCTCTCCACACCCCTCACCATTATCACCATGGATAATGACATTGAGGAGGTGAGGACTCAGATTCTTCCAGTGCTTTGTGCTCAAATAGCAGTAATTTTTCACATATCCTGTGGGACTTGTGTATATGGAAATGGTGCTCTGAAGTTACTCGAAGTGCCTGCTCTATGGAGCATTAAGAAAGGCAAATTAAAATTGAAAACAGCATCACAGAAACAGTCTCAGGCTCACATTAGAGACTGTTGGAGAGGTGCTTTTACTGTGCTAATTTTCTTGTTAGTGTTTCGTGTTTGTAATTATGTCTGCTTTAGTGATCGGAAAGGCAATGTAATTAAAACTTAGTAAACTCTGCTAGATACTGTATCTCCTAACTTTAAGGGATAGTTCACCAAAAATGAAAATTCCATTCCAAACCTGACATAAGTGTGAGTGAATGGGTCATTTTTCAATAATTCATGTTTAAGTTTATATACTGTGTGTGTATGTATATACAGTGCTGTGCAACATTTTTAGGCACTTGTGAAACATTTTACATATTGAGGATGTCTTCATAAATAGTTTTCATTAATCACTTATTTTCATAAAAATTTCAGTAAACATTAAAAAAGCTAAATCAATAGTCGGTATGACCACCTTTGCCTTCAAAACAGCACCAAGTCTCCTAGATACACCTGGACACAGTTTTTCTTGGTTGTTGGCAGATAGGATGTTCCAAGCTTCTTGAAGAATTCACCACAGTTCTTCTATCTATTTAGGCTGTCTCAATTGCTTTTGTCTCTTTATGTAATCTCAGACATACACAATGTTCAGTGGGGGCCATGACATCTGTTGCAGGGCTACCTGTTCTTCTATTCTAATCTTTCTATTTGCAAAAGTAATGTTTGGGAGTCTGAAATTTATATTTCCTATTGACACACTAAAGCTGAAGATATAAATAACCAAATGCTTTTGTGAAACATCTTATGTGCCTAAGACCTTTGCACAGTACTGTGTGTGTGTGTGTGTGTGTGTGTATATATATATATATATATATATATATATATATATATATATATATATATATATATATATATATATATGTGTGTATATTTAATTAAATTCCCTTCAATTCAGTAAAACTATATCAAATCTCAGCCTGACAACAAGAGCGCTTTCTGCACAAATCTCAGCAGTGAGTTAAACAACAGCATGTAGAGGTCACCAGTTAATGGACAGATCTGGACTGGAGCGTGCATGTTTAAGTTTTTCTGACCATTGTGTAGTCACACTGCTTTCCAAAATAACACAGTTTAGGAGAGGATATCTGATTGTGTTTTATTCAATCAAATGTATTTATACAAACTGCTTCACGGTGGTTAAATCTACAGAAGGAAAGATTTAGTAACTTAGCAGTTGTAACAGAAGTGTCATCTTATAGATACAATATATACAAAAGATAAATTGATCACGAAACCTTCAAAGAAAATGCACTAAAAAGTTTTCTTTAGTAGAGCATGTTTCATCGGTTCAGTGTCTAGTGCTCATAAAAGGTGATAATGAAGCATCAGTGACTGTGTTTGTTCTAGATGTGCGTCAGTGTTCTCAGTCACGAACATCATCAAATCAGTTTGTTCTCCAATGGCCATTGTTTTCTTATGTGGGTTGATATTGTCAAAGATATGGGCTTCAGCAGATCTTAATGTTTAAATTATAATTGGTTTTTTATTTATTTATTTACAGTTGATTTTTTTTAAAGTAAAGTTGACAAAACTTATTTGTTATTTAGTTATGAAGGTTATGAAGTTATATTGGTTCTTCAGTCAGATCTTAAGAAGGAATTTATGGCTTGATCCTAAAAAAAAATAAAATAAAATTAATACCCCTGACTATTTCAATATAAACATAGTATTAATGGTGTTTGGTTTAGTTTTTCATAATTAATTACTTACAATTAAAACGCTAGCTATGATAAATGAGGAAAACATTTTGGCCCCCAGCAACAGACAGATTATTTTACCTCAGTGGAACAATTACTATCGAATGTTTTTCTAGGATGCTTGATTTGAATATTTTTTGAGACGCTTTGGGCTGTCGGTCAGCACACTTTAATGTAATCGTTTTAGGAGTCCTAATAAGTAATGAACATGAACAGCAACGGACATGCCATTATTTGAAACGCCAAAATTTTTTTGTTGTTGTTATTTTTTCTTTCTTTTTTTTTCTTTCTAGTTCAGCCAATGAAAATTGTTCCAAAAGAAGCCAAAGCAGGATTTAGGTTTTTTGTTGTTGTTTTACATCCTTTTGAACAACTGAACTGATGATGATACAAACAGGGAACTATTGCTGTGTCAAAGGTTTAACTAAATTGTTTTATTCTTGGAACCCCGCTTTACTAATCAAATAAGTGTATTGAAACGAATGGTATAGGTTAGATACAATTAATAATACAAAAAGTGAGTTGATTAAATAAAACGTTTGTAAACATCATATTCATGCGTCAACTACCCAAATGATGATAGTTTTGATTTTTGAGTGAACGATCCCATTTATCTTGCAAGTCTTAGATATGGAAAACCCTCTTATGTTTTCTCTCCCATCTAAAGCTGAACCCCAGTGATATCCCTGTATGTATTAGTGAAAGTAGTGATATGTGTGAGAATAGATAATCACTCCTCCTCCTCTCTCTTTCTCAGTGTTTCTGTCTCTTTTCTTACCTTTCAATTTGCCTAATGCTCTGCATGATTACAACCCTGCGGACAGGAGCATAATGGGGAATTGTTGCAGAAACAGAATAGTTAAAGAGTGTTTGTTGATCAAACAGAACAGAATCAACTCGTTTTATCAGCTGGAACAGCCACTTTAACATGACTCCTTCAAATCAATGTTCCTGCTTCATCAAAATGATTGTGTATTTACTATAATGGAACTACCAACGTTAACCTGTTAATGTATGCAATTCATGAAACACGTGAATATATGACCCCATGTAACCCCCATGCATATAACCCTTGAAGCAATGTATATGCAAGCATATACTCCCAAACATTGACAGGTTTATTTATAGCAGATGCACACATTTATAATTTACAGACTTGTATTGATTACTCATCTCGCATTAGTCAGATTTGTGTCAAATCTAATACTCTCTAAAATGAGAATGTCCCTCCCCCAATACAAAGGGATGAGCACTTTGATTTTTCCCTTCCAATCTTCTTTTTTTAATTGGAAATACATTAACACTGGACTGAAAACAGTGCTTTTCAAGCCATTTTATTGAACTATCTTTGTTACTCATTATACATGAACTCACAATGATTAACATAGTGATCCTATAGTAATGTTTTGCAGTCTTGTAACTCGCTGAGCAACTATCACAGTTGGTGTTTTCCCATTTAAAATGAGAGACTATTTCTATCAATTTTCAGTAAGTTACAACTGTTTGCAGCTGCAGTGTTTATATGACCTAAATAACAGAGAAAGACCTTTAAAACCACATTCTTATATATATATATAAATCAAACCCCTGTCTGACTTTTAACATGCTCGAACTCAAAGTCTCGTTTTTGGGATTTTCAAAATATCTTTGAAACTCATTAAAAATGAAATATCACCTATGACTGAAACATAATGTCCATGATACTAAAGTATCTTACATACATAATATTTTTGTTTCTCTAAAAGAGGAACTGCATTCAAACTGAATGCAATACATTTGGAAAGAAAATTATTTATTTGTATTAATTAAATTTGAGTTTAATCATGCTAGCAATGAAAAAAAAAAGTCATGTAAGACAATCATTGAGAGCCATCATTTCTGCTTTTCATTATGTTTTTAGCTGTGTCAGCATATTCGATCAAATAATGTGGCATTAAAATGTACAGCACTGCAGAGAGGCATTATGACCAATGTAAAAGAGTTGGCCATAAACAAAATTACGCCTCCATTGTTTATGTTACTGCAGCCATTCTCAGGTCAGACATGAATTTTAATTGCTGTGAAAATTGCTCATATAGATTCTGTACTGTTGGAATAAAAGCATTCATATAGCTGAAAAAAACAAGCACCGTCAGGTGGTCCATTATGTGATTTTCTATGTTCTCTCAGTCTGATATATAAATGATTTGAGAAGCTCAGATGACATTCAGGATGTAGCAAGAAGACAGTTCATGATTTATGATTTATGTAAAGAAGCATTCATTAAATAATGTAATCATACATGATAATTAACTAACTTTAACCTTTCAATGCCTCATTAAACACTTTTCTTATTTTACAATTAAATGTCACTTTAATCATGCAAGTGCATTTTCAAATGCTTGTTGAGTCTTAGAATCTTGTATAAATTTTTAAGATATTTATGCTCATTAATTTACTTGAAATGTTTCAAAACCAAACTTTTGGCTTCTGTAGTGCCTTTCATTTTTTAGATTTACCCCCTTTTCATTTGTTTTCCTTATGTGAATTCATTAGGAATGAATAGCGCCCACTGATGGCATTGTTTATTTGCACATGCTGTCTGCATTGTTTCAGCACTTGATTCACTAAAAGGCACAAACTGTCACATAAAATGTGCGGAACACAATTTGCGCAGCACAGTTCCACAAATATTGTTCTATATAACAATTATCTTGAAAGTCCTTAAAACAAGATACATTTACTTAAGATGCAGAATTGTGTAAGTTAATAAGATTTGGTTTCAGAGAAAATATCCCGAATTAAGTGTCTTGCGTAATGTTTTTATATATATATATATATATATATATATATATATATATATATATATATATATATAATTCAAGAGATATTCTATGATAACAAGTCTAATCTTATTCAGATTTGCTTCTCAAGAAACTGTATCTTGTTGTAGGGATGTTTAGTTACAGTATTGTTACTAGAAAAAAAAAAAAAAAAAAAAAAAAAAAAACAATACTGATGAAGAAAATTCTGTTTCTGCAATGTGTTTAGTGAGCTCCCCTAAGTGTTATTTTTCCCTTCCTTATCAATTTGCATAACCATATATCCTGCATGCTGTATCTTCTGATGTCTTTGCCTTGTGACACTGAGAGCTTACGGTGATTTATTTCCACTGCAGACAAAGGATCCCATGGTGTGCATCTCTTTGGACAACTACAACAGCATCTTTGCTGTGACGCCCAGTGGGATAGCACGCTACCTGACACTATTGAAGCCTGTGGACCGTGAAGAGCAGCAGAGTTATGCCTTCACGGTAAGGGCTTTGTGCCACCTTACTTTGGCAAGCCTGATAAGCTCCATCTCTGTCACTGAGGCTTGCAATCTTCACTTCAAGGACTTTGTCTAAACTTGCTTCTCCACACACTACTTGCTTTATCACTCAAGGGTTATTTTTGAAGTTGTATACTGCACTGTATGGGAAAAGTAATTTTGATCAGAGTAAAGTGCGACCCATGTGGTCTCCTCTGCGTGTGATGGATTGTTTCTTTCTGAATAGAAAAGTTGGAGAATTGCTTTTACGAAACCCTAGTTTGCCAAACTGGAAGTAACTAAAAAAGTAGCCACGTTTTTTTCTTTTTCTTTTTATCCCCTTTTCTCCCAATTTGGAATACCCAATTCCCACTACTTTGTAGGTCCTCGTGGTGGCATGGTTTCTCACCACAATCCGGGTGGTAGAGGACAAGTCTCAGTTGCCTCCGCGTCTGAGACTCAGAATGTTGAGGCTCATGCTATACTCCGCGATCCATGCACAACTTACCACATGTCCCATTGATAGTGAGAGCTACTAATTGCGACCACGAGGAGGTTACCCCTTGTTACTCTACCCTCCCTAGTTCTTAAAGTAAGAACGATGGCACCGCAGATGGCTGCCTCGGTGTGGAGCTCTCCAATTCTTTTGTTGTTTTTGTTTGTTTGTCCTGTGTTTAGTAATATTTTACCAGTCAGGTTTTTGAATATTCAGACGTTTTGCTGGACATTGTAGTCGGAGGCACGGCTGTGTTGTTTAAACACGCTACGAGACGCAGGCGAGGAAGACGAGCTGGCGCGCTGGTTAAACTCCATCAGTGCGGCGTTCGAACAGCACTGCCGAGCATTCATCTCGCGAATCTCCGCTCTCTTCCCAACAAAACTGACGAACTACATCTCCTCACACATACAAATAAGGACTTTTCAAACTCTGCTGCACTGTGCTTCACTGAAACCTGGCTGAGTGAAGCCATTCCGGACAGCGCATTATATATTATATCTGCCGGGCTTTCAGCTGTTCAGAGCGGATCGCATCGCGGAGTTAATCGGGAAAACGAGAGGCGGTGGAACATGCCTTTACATCAGCGAAAGTTGGTGTACAGATGTAACAACGTTAAAGAGGATGTGCTGTCCTAACCTGGAAGCGCTCTTTATTAACTGTAAGCCGTTCTACTCGCCATGGGAGTTTTCTTCGTTTATTCTGGTGAGTGTTTACATTCCTCCACAAGCGTCTGTGAACATAGCGCTGCAACAGCTGGCTGATCAAATCTCAGACACAGAACAACAATACCCGGACTCAGTTATTATTATTCTTGGGGACTTTAACAAAGCAAATCTCAGACGTGAACTGCCCAAATACAGACAGCACATTACATGCCCCACCAGAGACAGGAATATACTGGATCACTGCTATACAACATTAAAGGATGCATATCGCTCTGTCCCATGTGCAGCTTTGGGACTTTCTGATCACTGTCTGGTTCATCTTCTTCTGACCTACAGGCAGAAATTAAAATCAACAAAGCCAGTTGTAAGGACTGTAAGGAGATGGACTAATGAAGCAGAGTGGGATCTACAAGCCTGCTTTGACTACACTGATTGGAGTGTTTTTGAAGCTACAGCTACAGACCTGGATGAGCTCACAGATACTGTTACATCATACATCAGTTTCTGTGAGGGTATGTGCATCCCACTAGGACATTTTTATCATTCAACAATGATAAACCATGGTTCACAGGAAAACTCAGACAGCTTCGTCATGCCAAAGAGGATGCTTACAGGGGTGGGGATAGAGTCTTGTATAATCAGGCCAGGAACACACTGAATAAGGAAATCAAAGCGGCTAAAAGAAGCTGGAGTGGCCTGAAACAACTTACTAACTACAGGACTCCTACCCCCAACCCTCTGGTGGACCAACGTCTGGCTGACAACCTGAATGTGTTCTACTGCAGATTCGAACGGCCCAATTTCACACCCCACACGCACTCGGACCTTCATTTCACACAAACATTAACACCTCTTGCAACCCCCCTCCTCCCCCCTCCTGCTACACAACCTGCACTCAAGATCTGTGAAGACAATGTGTGCCGTGTCTTTCGGAAGCAAAGGTCAAGGAAGGCTCCAGGCCCAGATGGCATCTCACCAGCGTGCCTTCGTTCCTGTGCTAACCAACTGGCCCCCATCTTCACTCAGATCTTCAATAGATCACTGGAGCAGTGTGAAGTCCCATGCTACTTCAAATGCTCACTTTTTATCCCTGTCCCTAAGAAACCTAAAATCACAGGACTTAATGACTACAGACCTGTCGCCCTGACATCTGTGGTCATGAAGTCATTTGAGAGACTGGTGTTGGCCCACCTGAAGGACATCATTGGACCCTTTCTGGATCCCCTTCAATTTGCTTATCGAGCAAACAGGTCTGTGGATGATGCAGTCAACATGGTATTGCATCACGTCTTGCAACATCTGGACAGACCGGGGACATACGCAAGGATCCTTTTTGTGGACTTCAGCTCGGCTTTCAACACAATCATCCCAGCCATTCTCCGGACTAAATTAAACCAACTCCATGTTCCCACCTCTACCTGTCAGTGGATTACCAGCTTTATGACGGACAGGCTGCAGCTTGTGAGGCAGGGAAAATTCACTTCCACCACCTGTACCATCAGCACTGGTGCCCCCCAGGGATGTGTGCTCTCCCCACTACTCTTCTTGCTCTACACAAATGACTGCACCACCAAGGATCCCTCTGTTAGGCTCCTGAAGTTTACACTGTAATCGGCCTCATCCGAGACGATGATGAGTCTGCATATAGAAAGGAGGTTGAACGGCTGGCTGTCTGGTGCAGTCATAACAATCTGGAGCTGAACACACTCAAAACGGTGGAGATGATTGTGGACTTTAGGAGGAACACCCCAACATTGTCCCCCCTCACCATTCAAAACAGCACTGTGGCAGCAGTGGAGTCATTCAGGTTCCTGGGCACTACCATCTCACAGGACCTGAAGTGGGAGATACACATCAACTCCATTGTGAAAAAGGCCCAGCAGAGGTTGTACTTCCTTCGCCAGCTTAGGAAGTTCAACCTGCCACAGGCGCAGCTGATACAGTTCTACTCAGCAGTCATTGAGTCTGTCCTCTGCACTTCAATAACTGTCTGGTTTGGTGCAGCTATGAAATCAGACATCAGTAGACTACAGAGGACAGTTCGGACTGCTGAGCGGATTATTGGTTCTGATTCTAGCAACAGGGCCAATTTGGTTGCTTAGGAGACCAGGCTGAAGTCACTCAGCACACCCTGGATTCGAACTCGCAACTCCAGGGGTGGTAGTCAGCGTCAGTACTAGCTGTCCAGCGAAAACAAAGCTTTTCGAAAACACTCTCCTTACTGGCAGAATTTGAAAGTGGCGGATTCACATTGTAGTGTTGAAGAGAAAAACAGAGAGATTCGAAAACAATAAAGTATTTGTTGTCATGTGACAAAGTTACGTGATCCATACAACCCAAAACAATGAAGATGGCGGCCCATGTTGGAGCTGAGTTGTTGTGCCTGTTTTCCACTTTGATAGTGTTGTTAAAGATAAATGTTAATTTGTAAAACCTTCACATTGCATTCCTTCACAGGCGATGTGGAGTTGACTCTGAATTGCTGTCTGGCATATATCTGAGCATGGCTGATGTTATGAGAGTGGCGGCTGGTCTGCGTGTGCATTTATACATAGTAAACGTGTGCTTACGTGCGATCTGTCAATCAAATATGCACGCTTGCATACATGCTTGCATTTTACTCAAGTTACTCAGTACAATGCAAATCTTTCCAGTCTCTTGAAAAGCTCATCAGAGATATTTACTTGCCATGACAACAGTATTTACTGGAAAAATAACAGTTTTTCCTGCAGTGAAGGAGTTGGGACGCCTTCATGCAAATGCTTTTAAGTGATCTGCAATTCTTTTGCGGGGGTGAACAAATCTTTATAACTTGTCACTGATGGATTTTTGGTGCTAATATTGGATATATTGCTCTTGTTTTTGAATTCATCTCTGGTGTATGTGATGTTGAACACTCATGGTGTTTGTTAGTGGACAATCACAGTGACAACAGAATCGAACTGTTACATCTCTTATGTTTAAAATAATTACTTAAAGGGATAGTTCACCCAAAAGCAAACATTTCTCATCATTTCTTCACCCTCATGCCATCCCAGATGTGTGTCTTTCTCTCTTTTGCAGAAAACAAATGATTTTTAGAAGAATATCTCAGCTCTGTAGGTCCATATAATGCTAGTGAATAGTTTCCAGAACTTTGAAGCTCAAAAAAGCACATAAAGGCAGCATAAATTAATCCATACTACTCCAGTGGTTAAATCCATATAACCAAAAGCAATATGATAGGTGTGGGTGAGAAACAGTCATTTTTTCTCAATATTTAAGTCATTTTTTATAAGAAATCTCCACTTTTCTTTCACAATGTTCCTTGTTTTTTCACATTATAGCCCTCTGCTTTCCCGTCGGTTTCAATGAAGGTGGCTTGTGTAATCACACTCCACACTGGAAGGTGGGATTGGTTTCTGCATGGGCTTTACAACTACATCCTGGACAAGATGTACTCATTGGATCTGCCTCCACGCTTAGACTTGGTGGATCTAGCTATCTTGAGTCCATCAACGCCTGGCCCTGTGCTATCACCACTGCTTTCCACCTGCTAGCGCGGCTGGCCATCCTACCCAGTCTGCTTCTTTGGCCATGTCACCAGAATCACAGCCAGACACTGAACCCATGAAAGTAGGAAGAACTCAGATCTCTCGTAGGAGGAAAGAGTGATGCCTCGTTAATGGACTATGCTCTCATTGTGCTCGACGTGGCCATCTCTCTGCTTTATGTCCGGTAAAAGACACCTCTCGTCAACTTCATTGGACAAAACACTGGACTTCAGACAATTCTCCCGGCCCAGTTGCAGTATGGATCTGCCTGTAACACAGTCTCAGCCCTGGTGGATACTGGAGCTGAAGGGAACTTTATGGATTTTGAATTGGCTTCTAAATGGCAGCTTCCTATGGTCCAGTTGGATGAACCCATCACCACCCTCATTGGCACGCCGCTGTCTGTCATTACTCAGTCCAAAAGCCAGTCACCTTCCTCTCTGGAAATCATATGGAGCAGTTGTCCTTTTACCTGATCCAATCTCCATCTGCACCAGTAGTGTTAGGGCATCCTTGGTTGGTAACGGACAACCCACACATAGACTGGTCAACCAACACTGTTCTTGCTTGGATTCCTTATTGTTTGTCTTAATTCTGCTGTCTCCTCATCCAGTCTTGTATTTCGGTGGATTTATCCAGGGTAACGTTGACATGCCATGACTCTTGGATAGTGTTCAGTCGGTCCCGCACCAAGACTGTGAATTACATCATGGTGAAGAATCACTATCCTTTGCCGTTTATGTCCTCAGCTTTTGAACTCTTGTAGGGAGCGTCCATCTTTATAAATTTGGACTTACGCAATGCTTATCACCTTGTCTGGCTTTTAACACTCATAGGGAGCACTTTGAATATTTGGTTATGCCTTTTGGATTGGTCAACGCCCCCACCGTCTTCCAGGGGCTCATTAATGACATGCTTAGAGACATGGTTGATCACTTTGTATTTGTCAATCTTGATGATATTCTGATCTTCTCCCAGAATATCCTGGACCATGTTCAGCATGTCAGGCAGGTGCTTCAGCAACTGCTAGAGAAACGGCTGTTAATCAAGGTAGAGAAGTGCACTTTTCATGTACATTCAGATCCGTTTCTGGGGTTCATTGTTTTGTCTGAGGGAGTGTGCATGGACCCTGCTAAAATCAGAGCCATATCTGATTGGCCAACCCCAGATTCTCGCAAGGCATTACAGAGGTTTCTGAGGTTAGCTAATTTGTATTGGAGATTTAGTAGGAATTACAGCCTACTTGCCGCACCTCCAGGATTTCACCTCCACACGCACAGACTTTTGTTGGTTCCCGCAAGCTGAGGCCACATTTTTAAAATTAAAGGACCGGTTTTCTACTGCACACATCCCCATAACTCTCATTACTGCAAGTCAGTTCATGGTGGAGGTGTATGTGCCTGAGGTTGGTGTTGGAGGGCTCCTGTCACAGTGCACTTCCTCAGACAGAAAGATGCATCAATGTGCTTTTTTTTAGCACTGCTTAACAACATCAGAATGGAATTACAACGTCAGTAACTAAGATTTTCTGGCTGTACGGTTGGCCTTGGGTGAGTGGCGTCACTGGTTAGAGGGTTTGGGGGTACCTTTCGTGGTCTGGACTGACCATAAGAACCTAGAGTAAATTCATAGCCTTAAACTTAAACGCCTCAACTCTAGACAGGCTCGCTAGGCACTATTTTTCACTCAGTTTAATATCATCGTTCCATACCACACTGCCATGGCCCAAGTGAGTTTGTTGGTTTGTTTTGTATTGTTTTTTTATTTTCTCTCCCTTATGTCTTGCAGGTCCTGCCAGCATGCATGATCGGTGTTTCCATGGGAACATTGATTGTTCCCAGGATAATGCTGATCATGCCACTAATTAACATGCTATCAGCACCTGCTACCCCTCTAATTCACTCCCTTCTTAATCCCTTCGTGTTCTCAGTATCTCTGGTAGATTGTTGTTTGATGTGAAGTTACTTACCTCACTCTTTCTGCCTAGTTGGTCCTGTCTTGTGTATCTGTTTGGTTGCCCATCACTGCCTGCATGTTGGCAGTGTGGTTACCTTCGCCTTATCTTCATTGGAGGATACCTCCTCTCTGCCTGTGCATCGGAAGAAAGATTGCCCTACTCTGCTGGGTGTTGCTCTGCAACTCTCTAAGCTTCAAATGGAGAATTGAATCTATTTCTGACTTCCACAATGCACACACTCATCTACACACTCTCCACAGACTGCCCTTTGCTTCTCGAATATCCCTTTACGCTACTGCAGCCGGTGCCGGGATCCTCTGTCTTCATCAGCACAGTCATTATTAATATTTATTGTGAATAAATACTTTGAACTGTTCCTAAAACAACATAAAACAACAGGGCATTAAATACACAAAACTAATGATTAAATGAAACACAGGAGAGGACAATGGAAGACAGCTGGCAGTGATGAGGGAAGGGAATTTTGGGATGATGTCATACAACAGTTTTCATGACATAGCCCCCTTTTAACCCACTAAACGTCTAACCCGTTAACCAGTTCAGCTTCTCTGCTCCATTGCAAAAAATTAAAATATGTCCACCTTCACAGGGCGCCAGACTGGGACTAAAATGGTTGCAAATGGGACAAAGAAATAATTGATTGCGATAATAATTGAAAATCGTGTCGCCTCTGGCTACAGTCGGATTGTGTGCATTCATATGCAGTTTCGTCAGATATCATCTTGTGAGTTATTGAGTACATCTTTAGAGTGCGCACTTGTGTGTCTCGCACCACTTTTCACCTGCTTTGTTTCTGACGAGCTTGCCGCACCACACGCAACAACAAACCCAGTGTGAGAGAGCCATGAACAAATTACTCTTTTGAACCGGATCTTTTTCATGAATCACCTGAAAAGAACAGTGGGTTTAAAATCAGGAGCTCAGGTTAGCAGTTTGAATCAGATTCACTTTTTCATTGAATCAGCTGTCAGTGAGCTACCATTTGTATTTCGAGCTTTATAATGAAAAGTCACGTATTGTGTTCCACTTTTTTTCTCCTGGTTTATTGATTTACGATTGGAGTAGCACAATAAACTGCATCTGGGATTTCAGTCAATTTGCTCTCTTGTAGTCTTTGTGTCTGAGGCAATATTTTTAAACAATATATATATATATATATATATATATATATATATATATATATATATATATATATATATATATATATATATTTTTTATTTTTTTTTAAATCAAGTTTTTGACTCTTCTTGAGCTTTTTCTCAGCAATGGTGGAGTTAGTGTAAATAGCCTTTGCAAAGAAGATGGCTTATTTGCACTTAGTATAAGTACACACTCAGTATGAAAATAATAATAATAAACACAATTTTAAAAAATGGGTAAAAGAGTGTCCAAGGGGGACAGTGTCTAAAATAAATGGGAATCTGGAGTCCTTTCGGTGAAAGGGGATGTCTTGTAGGAGGGGCATGCCCAGAGGAGGATCAAGGACGTGGGCCGGGTTCATCGAATGCACACGCTCCTCTCCATGGTCCATGGTGCGATAGGCCCATTCTCCATTGGCCGCTACACATCTTCCAAACCCACAGCTTCCCAACTCCCATTGTGAGCCTGGCTGAAGGCCGGCCCTCAGAGGTGGGAAGACAATGACGAGATGGTGGGAAGGGTTGTTCTGCCACAGGATGTAGTGTGAACAGTGTTGTTATGTTAGCAGTGACACTAATTAATGTTAGTAATTCAGCAACACTGCTTAAAAGGCATAGTACCAGGCACAGGCCATATCGATGTTGAAAATCACTGTGACACCATCAGCTTATTCTCTCAGGGTCCTGCAACACAATTCACACAAAAGCACAATGTTTCATTGACTTTGAAATTGTGTTATATACTGTAGGCAAGGCAAGTTAATTTATATATCACATTTCATACACAATGGCAATTTAAAGTTCTCTACATAAAAAAAAAAATATATATATATATAAAGAAAATACAAGATAAAAACTATTTAAATAAATTATAATAAAAAAAAATAAAACAGAATGAAAACTAAACAATGTCTCACCTTGTTTTGAACCCTCTGTATGTCTAACTGACTGTTTATATTCAACAATCATTACGGCAATGTATTGAGGTCTAGGCTGTCTAGTGATTTATAAACAAGTAATAATATCTTAAAATCAATTCTAAATGTGACTGGAAGCCAATGTAAAGACCTAAGTACTGGAGTGATATGCTCATTATTTTTTGTTCTGGTCAGAATCCTGGCAGCGGCATTCTGTATGAGCTGGAGCTGTGTAATGGTCTTTTTGGGAAGGCCGGTGAGGAGTCCACTGCCGTAGTGGACCCTACTGATAATGAATGCATGAACAAGTTTCTCTAAGTCTTGACTGGATACAAAACATCTAATTCTGGCTATATTTTGAGATGATAGTATGCTGATTTGATCATTGCTTTGATGTGACTACTGAAACTAAGGACTTTCTCCAAAATGACACCAAGATTCCTGACTTGATTTTTAGTCGTTAGATGTTTTGTGTCAAGGGATGTGTTCACCTTGGGAATTTTGCCTTTGTTGTCAAATACAATGACTCCTGTCTTGTCGGTGTTTAATTTCAAGGCACTGGCACAGGGAGTCTATGGGGCTGTAGTCACTCGGCAATAGGGCTAGATAAATCGGGGTATCGTCTGCATAGGTATGGTATGCAATTTGGTTCTTTTTCATAATTTGCCCTAGTTATAGCATATACAGGTTAAACAGAAATGGTGCAAGCATTGAGCCTTGTGGGACTCCACACATCATGGGTGTCCTCTCAGATTCATAGTTACGTATGTTCACATAGTAACCCCTCCCATCTAGATAAGACTTGAACCAGCTGAGGGCCGTCCCTGAAACCCCAGTTTTCCAATCTGTCTAGGAGTATTTTGTGGTCGACAGTGTTCAATACAGCACTAAGATCTATTAATACCAGCACTGATATTTTGCCTGCATCAGAATTTAGCCGGATATCATTTATTATCTTTATGAGTGCTGTCTCTTTGCTGTGATATTTGTATTTGTGGATCTCAATTAGGTGACATATGGTTTTCTCCTTTTTTTACTTTGTTTCGAATGAGTTTGAATTAACACTGCTGAGCACTTCCATGGTCATTTCAGTCTCTAACATATATTATAATGACACAGTGGAGTGTATTATAGCACTAACTGCATGTAAATGAAAAAGAACAATGGTATTTTTAGGTCCAGGGGAATTATGGTAGTGTGGGTCATATTATTATGACCCACACAAAAGGTTACACAATTGCATCTCCATGGATAATGGAAACACATTTGCTGCAATTGTGTGTTGGCACGCTTACTTGTCAATATGTGCTTACCTTTTTTGTAAGCACATTCTATGAAGCAGTTCCACTCCTCTTATTTGATTGGAGTAGTGGTGTTTCGTAAGTGCTGTTATCTAGTGTAATGATACTGGAATTATCAATATTTTTTCTGCCTAAAATATTGCTCATTTTTTCCTTACATTGTTTGTCTACATTTTAGACAGAAAACAAACATTTAAAGAGAAAATAAATAGAGAAAAAAATATTAAAAATAATAATAATATTAATAATAATAATAATACAATTTTTATTTTTTTTTTCACTTAGTGATTTTATTTATTTATTTATTTTATTTACAGTGCAGTTCAGGGCTTCTGTAGTTTTATATCTGTGCTTTGATTATTTACAGGTGCATAAATACAGGCTCTATGTGTATTGTGTGGCATTATGATTGCATTAAAATGCATATAAAGGCTTCAAAGAAAGTGTTACCTATTTTTATGTCATTTAACGCAAATTGTAGCCTAACTATAAACTGGAAGGCTTTGGTTTGTGTGTGCATTGCTAGCATAAAAGAAAGTAACCAGTTTAAATGCATTTATTGAAAAAATGTAATCGCCACATAATAGACCTTATTCTTACTCTTGAATTGGATCTACTGCAGTATAAAGTGTCTTTTGGATCGTTCCATGGACAACACATTGATAAAATATCTTTGCAATAACATTCAGTATATAAAGAACTCTAGACATCATGAGTTGTAGAAAATCAGATGTGATCTAGGAGCTTTATTCAGCTTTATACCTTTTGTGTCATTGAAGAGACTGTAAGTCTATCCCTCAGAGGATCGTTGTCATTCCCATTAAAAATCAAAGATGGCACTAGCGTGAACGAGGTTTATGACATGACAGTTTCCCTCTCATTGTGCATTTCTATCTGCTTCTGTGTAGATGTTTTCATCACGCTAACCTTCCTCCTTCTCAACCGGCTATATGTGGATAGCACAACAGGATCAGTAATGGTGCCTTTCAATTATAAACCACCTTGACTGGTGCTAAACATCCTTCAATTCCTGTTTGAGCGGGACGAGGGGTCATTGTGAATGACTCTACCTCTGCAGCACCCTGGTGCAAGCTGTGATGTAAGAATGCTGCTTGTGTCTGATTTGACGCACCAGACTTTGCACCTGCGATAAGCTCAGTGTTTGTTGAGTGTCGCTGAGATGATGTCATGACTGTTAGATTGATCCCCCCTCAAAACAGAGGAACGCTGCCTCACTGCCAACAGCAATTTCCTATTCCACTGTTATTTCTTCAAGTATGGTTCACCCAAGGTCTTCATGCTTTCAGAACAAATGACGGCTTCAAATTTGCCTTTTGTAGATGTCACAAACCCTAAATTTACTTCTTACAGTCTAAACATAGGTCACACAGGCTTCTAAACTAGTGCCTCAGATCGCAGGGAGTTATGGATCATTTCTCCCAACCTTGCAAGATTATGTTTTAATGTCACAGTAGCCCCAATTAGTGTTCAGACTTTTCACAAAATCGGGAAGGTTTAAAATGATTAAACAATAGATGTACTGCTCAAAATGAAGACAAAAAAGCATTTGGGCACTTTCATGTTGTCAAACTTAATGGATGACATCACTATGGCTAATGTGATGAAATACACATGTAGTTACTCTGCTAGGACACCTGTGAGAATTTGAGGGGAATTGTCTTTATATATACACAAAAACACACACACAAAAAAAAAACAACAACAAAAAAAAAAAAACACCTTATAACCAGTTTTGTAAAGTAATTGCAGAAGTGGCTCAGAAAAGTGAAGTTAGTTCTGACAAAAGGTCTTGGATCATTTTTGCTGTTTGCAGAACTGTCACTTGCTGTCATATTTTGTAATGCACTGACAACATACATTTTGTAAGTGTGGCTTAAGTGTCCAAATACTTTTTGGGGCCACTGTGTTCATCCAGATGCCTATTTTGGTTGTTCAATTTAGCATTTTATTAAATAGATACAGTGAAGGGAGGCCGGAAATTGTGAGGGTTAGAGGAGGGGAATGGAATACTTGCGATTGCCATCTTATCACCACGGTTGAAGTGCACAGACACTATATGACAGATACCACTGAAATCACACCAGTTACTATTTAATAGGCTACTGCTGCACTTTTCATTCAAAACATTTCATTATTTCATTAATTTCCCTTGTACTGCCAAAACAACGACAATAATCCAAATAGAAATATACTGTTTTCATGCTAAGCCTGTTCTCTTTCTTTCTCTCATCTTCATGGTCATTTTTATTTAAGCGTTTTTTAATTTGTTTTTTATTTCAAGTTTAGTAAGGGACGTTCGCACTGTTTTTTTTTTTGTCCGTCTGTGCTGTTTTAGAATGTGAAGGAGCGCCTGTATAAAATGGATCATTTCTGTGACATTTAAGTCCTCTGTACAAGTGTGTGTGGTATTTGTATTGTTTAATTTCAACCGATTACATATATAAAGACTATGTATAATGTTACACACTTCTGTGGGCTTAAAAGCTACATTTTAAATAATTTAAATCTTTTCAACTGTTCCACTGTGTCATTTCCTCATGTCCCCAAAACTGCATGTCAAATATCTTTGACAAATATATATGCTAAATCATTGGATTCCTATTTTTTCCCCATACAATTAAGAGTTTAGTATTACATTGTCTCAATATAATGTGTTAGTTTGTGGCAAATATGTAATTAAGTTGGCTTGTGAGAGCCAACTTACTGATATTGTATCTTAGAAAACTGTTAACTTTAATGCAGCCTAGAGCTTTAACTCTACAAACTCCAAGCTCAGACTAGACCTTTGGACTGTTCTGAAGTTAGTTGCTATATCTTTTCTAACTGATCGGACTTACGGTTTTCCTAAAAATGGCGATCAAAACTCGGAAAAACTCCCATTGACTTAACATTGCGGAATGTTCAGAAATTTAAATCCCAACTGACGTTTTCACACACACAGACAAAAAAGGGCCTGTCAGCCCTGCGTCTCTCCCTCTCTCTCTCCCTCAGAGGATTTCTTTTATCAAGCAGCCAATAAGTAATGACCTAAAATCTTCATAGCCACAGTATAGTAGCTTCCAGGTTGACTTTGTTCACTCAGTATGGAAAGGAGGCTTGACAAGTATCACCCTGGTAACTGCATAGCAACCAGACAGGGTTACCCTAGCAACCAAATAACAAATCACATATCTCTGCACCAGAAATTCATACAGACTTCCGGGTTGACTTTATTCACTCAGGATGGAAAGGAGGCTTGATATGTATCACTCTGGTAACTGCCTAGCAACCAGATATGGTTACCCTAGCAACCACGAAACAAATCACATTTCTTTGAACCAGAACATCGTAGAGACTTAGGGGTTGACATATTTCACTCAGGATTGCAAGGAGCCTTATGCGTATCACCCTGGTAACTGCATAGCAACCAGATATGGTTACCCTAGCAACCACGAAACAAATCACATATCTTTGAACCAGAACATCGTAGAGACTTAGGGGTTGACATATTTCACTCAGGATTGCAAGGAGCCTTATGCGTATCACCCTGGTAACTGCATAGCAACCAGATATGGTTACCCTAGCAACCACGAAACAAATCACATATCTTTGAACCAGAACATCGTAGAGACTTAGGGGTTGACATATTTCACTCAGGATTGCAAGGAGCCTTATGAGTATCACTCTGGTAACTGCCTAGCAACCAGATGGGGTTACCCTAGCAACCAAGTAACAAATCACATATCTCTGCAACAGAAAATCATAGAGACTTCCTGTTTGACTTTATTCACTCAGGATGGAAAGGAGGCTTGATAAGTATCACCCTGGTAACTGCATAGCAACCAGATATGGTTACCCTATCAACCAAGAAACAAATCACATATCTCTGCACCAGAAAATCATACAGACTTGAGGGTTGACTTTATTCACTCAGGATGGAAAGGAGGCTTGACAAGTATCACCCTGGTAACTGCATAGCAACCAGACAGGGTTACCCTAGCAACCAAGTAATAAATCACATATCTATGCAACAGAAAATTATTTAATTTCCTCATTTCCTTCACCTGGTTACTGTGACAAACTACTTTAAACTAATTTAAACTTTAAACTAAATTAAACTTCAAACTACTTCAATCTTCAAACTACTTTAAACTAATTTAAACTTTAAACTAATTTAAACTTCAAACTACTTTAAACTTCAAACTTCTTCAAACTTTCTGGGCCAAACTTTCACAAGCCAACTTAAAGTTTGTCTCGGCAAACTTTTTAATCTAGTTTTAACACTGAAAGTGGAGTTTTTTTTTTGTGTCCCTTGACTTGTTGTCCACCCTGTTATGCTATGATGCTTTCATTGTAAATATATGTTATGAAATTACATCACACACTGGAGGAGGAAATCAGCAATTCTGCAATTTTTTTTATTTGAAGTTTATAACTTTTTCTGTTAAATTTATATTTTCCTTTATTTTGTGATGTTAGCCACATGTTGGCAAGCATAACATTGAGAAGATATGTCGGAAATTAAAGTAATTTTAAAACTTCACACAGCATGAAGTGGCTAAAATATCCACTGAATGGCCACCCTGTTATGGGAAGATACACCTCCACCTACCTAATATCGTGTTGGTCCACCTCGTGCCACCAAAACTGCTCTGACCCGTCAAAGCATGGACTCCACAAGACCTCTGAAAGTGTCCTGTGGTATCTGGCACCAAGATGTTAGCTGCAGTTCCTTTAAGTTCTGTAAGTTGTGGGGTGGAGCCTCCGTGGATCGGACTTGTTGGTTCAGCACATCCCATAGGAATTTGGTGGCCAAGTCAACTTGAACTCTTTGTCATGTTCCTCAAACCATCCTGAACAATTTTTCCAGTGTGGTAGGGCATATTATCCTGCTGAAAGAGGCCACTGCCATCAGTGAATACCATTGCCATGAAGGGGTGTAGTGGTCTGAAACAATCTTTAGGTTGGTACGTGTCAAAGTAACATCGATATGAATGCCAGGACACAAGGTTTCCCCCAGGACATTGCCCAGTGTATCACACTGTCTCCGCCGGCCTGCCTTCTTCCCGTGGTTCATCCTGTTGCCATCTATTCCCCTGAGTAAACGTTGCATGCTCACCCGGCCGTCCACACAATCTAAAAGAAAATGTGATTCATCAGACCAGACCACCTTCTTCCATTGCTCCATGGTCCAGTTCTGATGTTCACGTGCCCATTGTAGGCATTTTCGGCAGTGGAAAGGGGTCAGCATGGGCAATCTGACCGGGCTGCGACTACGCAGCCCAAAACGGAGTAAGCTGCGATGCATTGTGTGTTCTGACACCTATCTATCATGGCCAGCATTAACCTTTTCAGCAATTTGTGCTAAAGTAGCTCTTCTTTGGGATTGGACCAGGTGGGCTAGCCATCACTTTACACAAGTGGAGCCTCCATTGAGTCTTGGGTGCCTATGACCCTGTCACCGGTTCACTGGTTGTCCTTCCTTGGACCACTTTTGGTAGTCATTAACCACTGCATACTGGGAAAAACTGTTCTTTTGCCTGACGGTTCTGGTGCTCAGTGATCTGTAGCGTGGCCAGAAAGCAACTGTTCAAAAATGTAGTGGGCTGGGTGAGTTGGGTCAAGAGTGATTTTTCCAGCCCTTTTCCTCACTCTGGAAGTGTACATTTCTTGAAGGGAGGGCACGGGGCAACCAGTATTCCGCTCAGCAGTCCAAACTGTCGTTTATAGTGTTCTGATGTCCGATTTTGTAGCTGAACCAAACCAGACCTGTTTGCTATATATCAAACACAGACCATGTTGTAACTAATTTATCCACTGAATGTCTACCCTGTTATTTTCCACTCTGACTATGCCCATTGAACTGGATATACATCTGAATTTTTAAGTCTTTTAGATTGACCAGTATGACTACTCATACTTTAACATAAGATACAATACAATCTTAAAAAAAAGATATGAATACAATCTTTAACATGTCCCTGTAATGATGAAACATTAAGATACTTATAAAATAAAGTTTCAAAGCCAGAATGTCACCTTATTGTAGGGATGAACTATATATGATGTTTACTGAGTTTCTGTTTCAGACTATGCAGCATATAACATACAGCTGTTGCCTGATCTGCATAATTGCTTTAGTGAATGAGGCACCAAACCAGTGCAGAGAGCATTATGCGAACACATAGAGGGAGAGACACACTTCCTGTCACGCCACAAGGGAAGGTAAACATACTGAAGCCGATGCAGAAATGTCTAATAGGAGATTCCACTTGACCGGGAATATGTGGGCAATCCCAGGTTACTGGAACTGTCAGAAACAACATGCCGGCTTCCCGTAGGGTCATGTTGGACACAACAACACTGACTCAACAAATAGCATGAGTTGGGGGGTGGAACTATCTGTTTGTTTTATCACGGCAGACTGGGTGTGTATTCAGAAGGCTGTTCATTTTTGCAATTCTGTTTGGTTGTGCTTGTGGTGCAGAAATTAAACTTTTAAGCTTTTAATAAGCTTGTCCATATGTATAGTAAATGTGCTTATCCCACCCTTGGATTCATCTGATTAGCCCAATGTTTTAAAACAGACACTAGATAACTGTTGCTGCTCGGGATAAACTCATTGATAGTTTTCCACATTACTCTCCCATTACCCTAATTTCTGCACACTCAAAAACCAGACTCCACCACCTAAATGATCTGCCAGAATCAATGTAAAATGTAAACCAAAAGTTTCTGAACTTAATACATCAGTGTCTAAAGCAAATCAGACTTGTTTGTCTATTGGTTTGTTTTTTATGCAAATTCAGCCCCGAGAGCTTATCAACCCTGGCTGCCTGGTCACAGCTAAACAGCTACCCAGGAAACATTTCTCTGCATCTGTATCACTACACTATCACATGACATCACTGTTTCTTTTTGGCAGTTGCCTTTTAAAAGACCATCTGCTGAGTGTGTGATGACGGCACAACACAAGTACAGCAGGGTGTTGTGAATTAATGTATATTCTTCGGCTAGCACGTCAACAGTGGCTATTGGGACACTGGCTGCGGGACTTAACATTAAATGCACTCTGTTGTGTGCCAGCTGAGCACTGATTCATTCGGAAACTGAAACCAGCTGGTATCGTCAACAGGAACAGAGGAGCTCAGGTCCCGCCGGTGATGCTACTGTGCAATGTTAGGCAAGTGTGTCTCATACAAATGGCTGCTTAGTGATACTATTATCTCTTCTGCTTCAAGATGCGCTATGTTTGCTGGAGAAATGGAAAATCAATTATCACATCTGTACTGTCTAGATGATAAGCATGGAAGTAATTATTTTAAATTTTCTTTCAGGGAAAGAACCAAAATTCTGCTTGCTAAACTTAACAAACTTGTCTCTTCAGTGCCCAAAAGTGTTATTAGAAGAAATGGTGATGTTTCACATTGGCAAACACTCGAATGTCCCAACTTTTTTTGGAGTGAGTTGTAATAATCTGATTTGAAATTTTCAAAAAGAATGCAATTCACAAGGTTATACATCATATATAATGTGTAGTTTTAGTGCTTTCAATACAGCAAAGGGTGAATATAATTGAATACAAGGCCTCTGACTTTCTTCTAAAGGAGAAACGAGGACCGGGTAAACGTTACACAAGTCTTGTGTTTTACACACTTTCTCGGCTAACACAACAAGGTTTTCTTTCCAGCACAACACAAAGCGCATGAAATATTGCTGCATGGCTCGCTCTCTCTCCATTAGACTGGACTGCTCTTTAAAATCCCCCTCAGCTCTCACTGCAAACACAAACAGCTGTTAGAGATAATTTTACACAGATGTCAATCCTTACCGTTCTTCCTCTTGTCACTCAGCCACGCCCCCATCACCACACACTCTTTTTTTGCTTTTATTAGCATTTTTCATACTGTGCCAACTTTTTGTATGGTGACGATGGTTAATTTTGTTATTTTTCAGCCATGTTAAAAATGAAATTTAGAATTATAAAACTCAGAAGTACTGATTACCATTGTCCCATGTCTGTCAAACATGCTTAGTGGTCCAAACATCATTTACAGCCAGAAACTGAACTTTTGGTCTGATTTTAGGAGTGAATTCAGTTTACTGCATAGAAAGCTACAGGACGCTCTCTTGCTCCCGTGAGAATGATTACATCTAAAAGATGCTTATCCTACATTCACCTTTTGTGAGTGTAGCTTTGGCCAGGAAGAGTTGATGTCGTCAGATGGTGTCCAACAATCATTGGGTGTTTCGACCCTGTGATCATCCAGTGGTGGCCAAATCACTGCTCAACTCCTCCTGGCTTCCAGCTTGTCACCTCTCTCCTGTTCCATAGCCAGCTGCTGCCTCCCCATCCTGCGAGCTGCTGTCTTCCTCTCCTTTCCTATGATTCCAATGGCTGTGAACATTCTCCATACTGACTGGGCAGGGAATCCTCTACAGCCAACCTCGACTGGGAACAGCCACGCCTACCATCCTTTCTCCTGACAGTCTTGCAAAATATCCTGGTATCTGGCGCTCTTTCTTTCAAAGGTTTGGTCGCACCCTTCTTTCCATGGGACTTGTAAGCTCGATCAGGATGATGATGTTCTTCTCCTCAGACCACAGGACCACATCTGGCCTTAGATTTGTTTGGATGACCTGGGGGAACTGCAGCCTTCCTCTCAGGTCTACGGTCATATCCCATGATTGGGCCTTTTGTAGTAGGTAGTTTGTTGTTCTTTCTGTGGTTAATGGCTTTTCTCCCTCTCTCACAAACTTGATCAATGGTGTTGGTTTCCTGTGTGTTTGGCATTTCTTGCATCTCTCCTGCTCCAGGGTGTTAGCAAGCATCATGAGCACCATATCATGGCGCCATCTGTATCTTTCCTGGCTGAGTGCTGTTTTACACCTTGACATGATGTGCGCCAAGGTGCCCCTCTCCTCAAAGCTTGCATAGATCCTCTCTCTTACCCCACTTGTGCAAGTTTGTTGGCATTGGGAGCATGTCATAAACCGATTGCAGCAAGAAGGAGATGCGTAAAGGCTCCAGTTTTCATAGATCCGCCCATGTTTTTTTCCTCTTGGGAAGGTCCCATTTTGTCCAGGCTCCCTGGGATGCTAGCTCCACAGCATTTTGATCTTCATCCTTCCTCCTCTAGATACCGTAATTCTTCTTGGATCATGGCTCTTCTCTCCTTGGTATCTGTCTTTCACCATTGTTGGAAATGTGAAGTTCTGAGGCCCTGTCTCCCTGTGCATGACAATCCAATAATGTCATGTAGCTTCAGCATACTTTCAGCTTGTGTGACAGAGGTGTCGGCTACCCACTTGCATCCTAATCTTGTAGTAACGCCTGCATGTTTTACTTGTTCATCCTGGGAGTCTCTGTATGTCATTACCACTCTACACTTTGCCACCTTGAATCCCTCCACCACGGATGACAGAGGAAGTTGGAGCTGTCCTGATCTTATGTATAGGCGTACTGAAGTGAAGCTTGGAGGGATTCCCAGCCACCTTTGGAGGAATATGTTAATCTTCCTCTCCACTCATTCCACGATTGTCATAGGAATTTCATACACTGTCAGCAGCCACATCAGTCTCAGCAGCAATCCCACATGGATTGTGGTTGTTACAGTGAGATCGTCCATGAAACCTCTTTTTGGGGGTCCCAATGACTTAAGCTCCAGTGTGCTGTCTGTCTGTCTGAACTGGTCTCAGAAGAGTTTGAAATTAACCTTATTTTCATCCTAACTCAATATAAATCCTCTGAAAGCAGCATTTTTCAGATTTTGGATGAACCCATTCATTTGCATTGTGAAAATGTACAGTAAATCTATAGAAATACATTTAATAATGTTAATGAAAATAACTATATTATTAAAAATAACTAACATGTTTTTTCAACTTTTAGGGAATTAGTGGTCCCATCATGTTTATCATTGCGTGAAAAAATAATTAATTGTTTAAAGCTGCATTTAAAACAAAACTATAGATGCTACTCATTACAACCAAACAGGTTTCAATGAAAAAAAACTTGAAAGAGGTTTTTTTTTTTTTTTTTTTTTAATCATGGCAATATATGTCCACATACTATTGTATTTAATCGTTAATTTAAATTTGTAAGTTTGTATTTTAAACATTGCTTTTAACTGGCAAAATTTTCCAAAATATTTTAAGTGGCAATTATTTTTTATTGCTCAATCAAAGTGGGTTGGCCGGTATGCACCGGCATGCCGAACAGGTCTTGCTCCCACAAAACGAGCTGTGGTTCTCTCCCTTGCGGCCTCCTGTGTCTCACTCGAGCACAGCTAACTTTACCATGGTCAACATTTTTACAATTCGAAATTCAGATTTTGTTTTTGTATATATCAGTGGAGTGATGGCTTAAAGTGTACATAATATAAAATTTTCTTCTTTGTAAATTATGAATTCAGGTGATTCCATCCTCCGTGCCGCAATTCTTCTGAAACATTTCAAAAGCATATTGTCATACATGGGTATTCTTATCAACTACTCTTACACTTGCAGGAATTTTATTTACAATTACATTTACATTTATGCATTCAACAGACGCTTTTATCCAAAGCGACTTCCAGTGCACTTATTACAGGGACAGTTCCCCTGGAGCAACCTGGAGTTAAGTGCCTTGTTCAAGGACACGATTGTGGTGGCTGTGGGGATCAAACCAGCAACCATATGATTACCAGTTATGTGCTTTAGCCGACTACGCCACCACCACTCCACTTTTATTTTATTTTATGATGATATCAATTAATCCTATACATTAATTGAATAAAATAAATGGGCATGTAGTGAGAGCCGCACTGTAAGTGAGCACGCATTTGCTGCAGTTACCACACAAAAGACTCCTTTTAAGCTGTTGCACATGCAGTTATTTGCACAGATTTTTGTAGATTTTCGTAGTAAATTCCTTGCAGTACGTCCATGATGCGTTCAAGCAATTTGATAGATTGCACAAGCACATTAGCACCCGTTATTTGAGATATTAGTAAAACGGGTACTGCAGTATGCACCAAGTACACAACCTTGAGTTAACAAAAAATATCTCTCATTGCTTTAGCACTACACAATTTTACCATGTTTTGTGTTGCCTCTCAGTCCTAATATTTAACTTGGATTGAATTAATTGCATAATATCCTGATTATTAAAATAAATCCCTTCTATCAATATTTGGTAGAAGATAATTCAAATGCATTACATTATAGAAGATGAAAGCATTGAATAGACATTCTAAAAATGTCTGTATTGTTTAGTATTGTATTTCCATATCGTCAAGCTTAAGCTTATCACTGGCCTAAAGTTCACAAGAATCCGTTTTGACTTTGTCAATTAAGTTAAACTTTCACACAAGACACGTTATTAGGTTCCGTATGTGCTTTTCTTTAATTGTTTGTCTATGTATACACGTCCTGCTTTTTTATGTGCCTTTCACCTTGAACGCCACATTTTAAAGATGGCATGTGAAGTCAAAAGCAGTTCAACTGTGAAACATGCGTTATGATACCCTTGCATTCTGTTCCACTCTGTTGTGGTCCATCCAGCTGCTATTTAAAGTAAGAATGCATCCTGTGTGAACAACCCATAACTCATTTCTATACAGCCTGTACTCGATAATCTAAGCTGACTACAGAATTAAAAAACAAACAAAACAAACAAAAAAAAAAAACATGCTTTGCATGTAGGTGGTGTTTTAAGTTTAAATTGTGTAGGAAGAAAAAGTAATAGAAATCCCTTACTATAGAATTTATTTCAAGTGAAGATTGGATTCAAATAACATATTTTAAATACTTAAAGACTTAAATGGTATCGGAAATAGTTTTTTCTTTTGCTAAAATAACACACACAAATGAACTCTAGAGTACAGCATTCATGCATATATGATTTGTCCATCTCCCCCTTTATAATATCTCTGGTGTGGGCCAGAGAGTATGAATATTTTTTTTGTTGCAAAATTTATTGTAGTAAATGAATGTGTTAAATTGACAGCCCTAGTCATTTTAAAATGTATTGATAAATGTGTTTTTTTTTAATAGGTTTTCCAGTTTTTGCACTTTTTTTTTCTATTTATGTAAAGTGTGTCTGAATGGACACCACTATTACACCACGACCATCTGTGTCTCAACCTCGGTCTGATATTTAACGGTTTCATTACTCCCTTCTGTCTATAGATGACTGCATCAGATGGAGTTCAGGAGAGCTCTCCAGTCACCGTTAATATTACTGTAATCGATGCCAATGACAACACGCCCACCTTCTCCAACGTCTCATACAGCATCAATGTGTACACAGACATGCTGCCTGGGGACACAGTCCTACAGGTAATCATTAACTTAATCCCTTATTGCACAATTAATCCACTCATTTCAATTAATAGCTGTAGTTTATGAGGGTCATATTGCTGGAATAATTGCTCAGATCTCTGTTTAGTCTTCATCTTGACTGGAGAAAAAAAAACAAAAACAAATAGACATTACATTTTGCATTTTAGGAACATTTAAGAATATTTGCATTATTAAGTTATTGTAAGCAAATTCCATTCCAGATGTTGTCATTAGCGTAAATTGTCTGTATGTTTTTGTATGTACTTTATTATTATTATTATTGTTGTTGTTGTTGTTTTATATTTATTTATTTTTTCTTTTATTTAGTTTGGTATGTCACATTATTGTCAATAGTGATTATTTTTAATTTATCATTACTGTAATAGTAATGCAATGTATGTTTGTATGTACAGTACTGTTTAAAAGTCTTAGGCACATACGATGTTTCACAAACATGGTTATTTATATCTTCAGCTATAGTGAGTCAATAGGAAATATACATTTTTGACGACTAAACATTTCTTTTGCAAATAGAAAAGATTAGAATAGAAGAACAGGGATGTCTGTCTGAGATTACATAAAGAGACAAAAGCAATTGAGACAGCCGAAATAGATAGAAGAACTGTGGTGAATTCTCCAAGAAGCTTGGGACATCCTATCTGCCAACAACCAAGACAAACTGTGTCCAGGTGTATCTAGGAGAATTGGTGCTGTTTTAAAGGCAAAGGTGGTCACACCGAATATTGATTTAACTTTTTTTTACATTTACTGAAATTTGTATGATGTTAACTGATAAATTAAACCTAGTTATGTTATTATTTTTGAAGGAATCCTAACTAAGCAACATTTTTCACTAGTGGCCTAAAACCTTTGCATAGTACTGTATGTATGTATGTATGTATGTATGTATTTTATTTGTATTCACATGAATTGCTTTGTTAGTAATACCTTGTATGTAAAATGACAGCATCAATAATAATTTCAGCTTACAGCAGTAGATGCTGATGAGGGTCCCAATGGGCAAGTAAGCTACGAAATCCTGGCGGGGGATCAGGGACACTTCAGCATCAATGACTGCACGGGACTGATCACTGTGGTGCCTGATGTCAACCTGACTGTGGGCCGCACCTACGCCCTCACAGTGAGGGCCTCAGACAATGGCCCTACGTCCCAAAGAAGGTAAATCAGCTGAAATCCCAAGGGGCTTAAAGTGTTCTCTTCCCTAAAACAGTACAATAAACTAGGGTTTGGCTTTATATCAAAATATATTTAAGCAATATCACACAAGCAAGAGTGCGATATGGCCCTACATCAGCACTGCTGTGATTCGGCCGCAGGTCGAGTGCTGTAGGTAATCACAGCAGTGCTGAGTTAGAGCCAAATAGCACGATTGTGAGTGTGATATTACTTATATACAACAGATCAATGAACAAGTAAATCTTAAAAAATTAAGAGTATGGTCATAAAAAATGCATTTGTGCATGGAACTGCTTTATTATGTGACATATCAGAATCTGCCGTTGCTGGTTCAAATCAAATGATTCGTCCAAGCCTCAGTTAGTAATTGAAAAAGTTCACGTCAGAAATAGGATCACAGCTTGCGCTGTTTCGCACAAGTTATTGGATAAACACGTATGTGAGTGTGCGTGTGAGTGTGTGTGTGTGTGTGTGTGTGTGTGTTTGTATATGAGTGAGTGAGTGTGTGATTTTGTGAGTGATTTTGACAGTGAGTGAGTGAGTGTGTGTGTGTGTGAGTGTGTGAGTGTGTGATTGTGTGAGTGAGAGAGTGATTGTGTGAGTGAGTGAGTGTGTGATTGTGTGAGTGAGTGTGTGTGTGTGTGAGTGAGTGAGTGAGTGCGTGATTGTGTGAATGAGTGATTGTGTGAGTGAGTGTGTGTGTGTGTGTGTGTGTGTGAGTGAATGTGTGTGTGTGAGTGATTGTGTGAGTGAGTGTGTGTGTGTGTGTGTGTGTGTGTGTGTGTGTGTGTGTGTGTGAGTGTGTGAGTGAGTGAGATGGAGCATTTGCAATCACTTGTTGCCACTCCCGATCATAGATGCTGTAAGCTTTCTGAAGATCAGCTTTCTCAGTGGAAAAATGGCATCCAATGGGGATATTTCTCCCTATTTCGCGGTAGCGGTGTGCAAGAGGCGATCACTATATAAACCGCAATGTCCTCTGCCATTTTAAACAGCACCCATTGTGTAATTAATAAGTCTGTTGTGTCTCTCAGCTGTGATGAGCCAAAATGCTGAAGTTGATCATTTAAAGCCATTTCCTAGCTTTAGTAGTGTAGTAGCAATACAAGCAATCACGAAGAGCTGTTGTATGTAAACAGTGGCTGATGGATTCACTTCACGTCACTAAAATGATCTTTTGCCACCCCCTGCTGGCTAACATATATAATGTAAAAAAAAGAAAAAAAAAAGATTAACAGTAGCTCTTAACACATATGCACTGCTTTTACACTTTAGTTTAGAACATCACAAACACATGCGGAGTGATACACAGTGAAGCGTCCGAGTGCTGATGGTGTCAGACCATCAGTGCTCATGGAACGTCTCTCGTCCAATCAGATTCTAGTTCCAGAACTAACTGTTGTGTGTGTGTGTGTGTGTGTGTGTGTGTATATTTAAAAATGTATATTAATTAATATAATATACTGAATATAATACTGATATAAATAGTATAATATTTTATATATAACTTATATACAGTACTGTGCAAATGTCTTATTTGTACAGTACACATTGGAAATTATATTAAAGCAAAAAAGTATGTCTTAAAAAAAGATATGATATATATTCTGCTTTTAGTGTATCATTTTTTGATTTCAACATTCCCTTTGCAAATTAAATTGAATAGAAGAACAAGAATCCCCACAACAGATGGTATTACTCACTGAGAGCTGGATCTCAACATCAGTGAGTCAGTCTGGGATTACATGAAGAGACAGAAACAATTATGACTAAATAGATAGAAGACTTCTAGTTCTCCTAGAAGCTTGGAACATTCTATCAGCCAACAACTAAGTAAAATTTTGTCCAGATGTACTTAGGAGAATTGGTGCTGTTTTGAAGGCAAAGGTTGTCACATAAAATATTGATTTAGCTTTTTTATGTTTACTGGACTTAGTATGACACTAATTGATAAATGAAAAATATTTATGCCATTATTTTTGAAGACTTCCTCACTAAGTGCCTAAAACTTTTGCACAGTACTGTATTTTATAATTTTTACCTTTATACAAAACATGTATCTTGATATATTTAATCATTTTGATGATTCAATCAATTAAACAACTTTTGCTGCCAAATTCTTTCAAAATGTTTATTTTGTGAATTAAAACAGTAAATATCAGGTTAAAACTCTGGTTAAAAATGTTTTCCACACTAAATGGTAGAAGTAAGACATAATGATATTAATAAACAATATTAATAAAACAAAGTAATAAACAGTAATATTTGCCAAAATATAACTTATTTATAACTTTTTTTTTTCTTTTTTTTTGTGGAAATACTTGAAATTTGGTTAAAAACTTGATATTTGTCTGGTTGGTCTAACGTATGAAATTATGTCAGTGTGATCATGCAATTGAAAATATATATGTTGTTTTTGTGCTCTTTTATGAAGTGTGTTTTCTAATCACTTCAGCTGCTGTCAATTCAGATGGGAGTGTGGCATGTAGCGTCTTTCCTCTGATCAGCCCTCCACTTTACTACAAATTAAAGCAAGATAAAAACTCATGAATGAACATCAAATGGGATGTTAAAGGGATAGTTCACCTAAACATTAAAATTCTCTCATCATTTACTCACCCTTATGCCATTTCAGGTGTGCATGACTTTCTTTCTTTTGCTGGACTCAAATTTAAATTTTTAGAAGAATATCTCAGCTCTGTAGGTCCATACACTGCAAGTGAATGGTGGCCAGAAATGTGAAGCTCCAAAAAGGACTTAAAGGCAACATAAAAGTAATCAATAAAACTCCGGTGGTTAAATCCATGTATTCTGAAGCGATGCGATAGGTGTGTGAGAGAAACAGATCAATATATATGTCCACAACGAATGCAAATGGACAAAAAAAAAAGTTTGATTGTTAGTAAAAAGACTTTAATATTGATCTGTTTCTCACCCACACCTATCATATGGCTTCTGAAGTCATGGATTTAACCACTGGAGTTGTATGAATAACTTTTATGCTGCCTTGATTTGCTTTTTGGAGCTTCAAAGCTCTGGACACAATTCACTTGCATTGTACGGACCTACAGAGCTGAGACATTCTTCTAAAAATGTTTGTGTTCTATAGAAGAAAGACAGTCTAACGCATCTGGATGGTGAGGAAATGATGAGAGAATTTTAATATTGGGGTGAACTATCCCTTCAAAAGATGCGATGTAACTGGCTGAAATGATCATCTCTCATTTAATGTAAACTGTAGGGAAGATATTGCTAAAATAAAAAAATAATAAAAACACTTTCAGAGATGCAACAACAGATGCAGTGGATACAACTAATTTCAGAGTATTTGTTTTACGTTATATATGTTTTCATTTTGGCACGGTGGCGCAGCGGTTAGCACTGTCGCCTCACAGCAAGAAGGTCGTGGGTTCAAACCCCAGTTGCCCCGGCCTTTCTGTGTGGAGTTTGCATGTTCTCCCCGTGTCTGCGTGGGTTCTCTCCGGGTGCTCCGGCTTCCTCCCACCATCCAAAGACATGCAGGCTAGGTTAATTGGTGTCTCCAAAAAAAATTGCCCTAGGTGTGGATGTGAGTGTGAGTGTGTGTCTGTCTATGTGTGGCCCTGTGATGGACTGGCGACCTGTCCAGGGTGTACCCCGCCTTTCGCCCAATGTTAGCTGGGATAGGCTCCAGCCCCCCGTGACCCTGTACACAGGATAAGCGGTTGACGATGGATGGATGGATGGATGTCTTAATTTTTTTATATATGGTGAATGCATCCTTAAATTCTGTCAAGTAATGTCTGAAAATTGTTTGGAATCTTTAGGGTCTGCATTTTAAAAAACAGGATTCACAGCCATCATTTAGATTATTAGTAGAAACATACTAAATGAGTAGAAACACACACACACACACACACACACATATATATATATATATATATATATATATATATATATATATATATATATATATATATATATATATAAGCCCTAGACTCGACCTCACAGTGTTCAATCTATTCAATGCCACGGGGGGGACAGATTTTGCTTCGGAAATATTGTAGAGAACACTCTGCAGATTATGTTCCCAGCTCTTGTCCACCTGACACTTGGAAGAGCGGAAATTAAGGGCTTTTCTGTCTAATTGCCGCCACCTCCACTCCTGCCCAATTCATACTAGCCACTGTGCTCTGTAATTCTTGTTGACCACAGGATCGATACAGCAGAATGAAGCAGAAATGGAATCTGCCACGTGTGGATGCAGGAATTGCATTGTTTTACTTTGTTGTTGTTGCTCAGTTTTAAAAGAATAGTTCACCCAAAAATGAAAATACCATAATTTACACTCTTCAAAGTTTTTTTTTTTTTTTTTTTTTTTTTGGTGAGCTGCACAGATATGGTCTGTGCAAAAATATATAAATAAGTTAAAAATAAAAATAAAAAATAAGATACATGTGTTTGGAATTGGTGTGGGCTAGTAAAAATAGACAAATTTGTATTTTTGTTGAATTATACCTTTAACTGAGACACTTCTGAAAGCATCCAATATGCACAAAAAACAGAATCTATCTCTAGCTAAAGTGAAAGTTCTTCCCCAAAGAGTAATACTGATTGGAAGAGTGTTGCTATTTTATGGAGTTAGAGTTTTTAATGAAAGGTTTATTGTTAAAGCCAGAGGCAGCAGGTGTGTTATTATATGTTTTGGGCAGGTGGCTGTTCAGCTCATGGAGAACCAGATAGTTATTTTCATCTCTTTTTTTCCCTATTTAAAAGTTTTATGAGTGCGTTGGCATCAAATCCATATTTTCAAACCCACCATATTGAAGCTTTTCAAAACTGAAAACACACCCCAATATGTTGCAATTGCAATTTCACACACATTGATGAGTGCCTTTATACAGTGTGCCATAAAACTTTGAATAATACCAGGTGAGTTTTGAACTTAATGTGAAGAAAAGAAGCCAAAGAAAGGGATTGCTATTATTTGTCATCTCTTGATGTGTATGCTCAGATCAGAGACACTGCAACTTCTGTGCTTTTTATTTATGTTGTTTATGTATGTTTATTTAAGACAATCCAGGGCCTGTTTTAAGAGCGCTATTGCTTAGCGTAGTGCTATGCGATAAGTCATACGTGAAAAGTCTATGGCATTGCAATGAAGTGTTGGTATATTCGTGCAAGCATGCACTAAGTCTAGGCGCAGTTGGGTTTGGTGAAATTGCAAACGCATGCCGGTGCAAAAAACAGAGAAAAACCTCAGAATGAATTGCACTTGGTCTGTTTTTTTGCATCTGCATGCATCCTATTAGATAGTCTACTACTTGTCAAGCACCAGCGATATAAACAAAGACAGGACATTCATAAGAGTTATGTTGTGTAAATTTTCATTCTTGCATTAACTGTGGCCTTGTTGAATGTCTGGCATATTTCTAGTGATACACCCCTTTTATACAAAAAGAAAATGTGATTCTTATCAGGATTTGGATGTAAGCTCTGTTAAATTATAGAGAAATTAAGGATTATTAATAATTTGTATCTACTGACACACAAATCATGGCTAGTATTAACAGTGAATCTATCAGCTTTCCAGTTTAGGCTGTGGGTTGCATGCACTTTACTTATACCTGTCAGTTCTGACTTTGAAAAAAGTTTATTCATTGATTGAAACATACACACCAAATAAAGCAAAACCAAAACAAAATAAAAAATCAACCATATTTCTAAATTTTCTCAAATTAAACTTAAAATGAAACAAATATATAATCAAAATAATGATGTGGTAATGACTAAATAAATACAAATTCAGACATTTTACCCTATTTTTTTTGTACCCAACTTTTCAACCGGCCTCTTTAGCAGTGACTTAAAAATCACTCTATGACAGTTGGCTCTCAAAACAACCTGGAGTTGAACACACTTAAAGCAGTGGAGATGATAGTGGACTTGAGGAGGTACACCCCAACATTGATCCCGCTCACCATTCTGAACAGCACTGTGGCAGCAGTGGAGTCATGTAGGTTCCTGGGGTCTTCCATCTCACAGGACCTGAAGTGGGAGATCAACATTGAATCCACTATGAAAAAGACCCAGCAGAGGTTGTACTTCCTTCGCCAGTTGAGGAAGTTCATCCTGCCATATGCACAGCTGATACTGTTCTACTCGGCAGTCAATGAGTCTGTCCTCTGCACTTCTATAACTGTCTGGTTTGGTTCAGCTACCAAGTCAGACATCATAAGATTTCAAAGGATAGTTTGGACTGCTGCCTACCCACCCTGCTAGAACTATACACATCCAGAGTGACGAAAAGGGCTGATAAAATCACTCTTGACCCCATTCATCCAGCACACTTCCTCTTCCAACTGTTCTTTTCTGGCTGCCGCTACAGAGCACTGAGCACCAGAACCATCAGGCACAAAAACAGTTTTTTCCCTCAAGCCATCCACCTCATGAACAGTTAAAACTGCCACCAAATACTTTGCTTTGGTCAATACAACCAAGTGCAATGTTAAATCCATCCATTCCTACCTCTTTTTCAAGACATTACATCACCTGCACATAACTGTTTATCTGTATCTAAAATATTCTAACAACATTATCGCACTTTTATATTTCAAATTATTTTTTTATCTGTTATACATTTTTCCTTTTTATTCTTTTGGTCACTATATGTATATATGTTTAAATGTGTATGCATGTATGTTTGTATATACGTTGCATTCTCTTGCACTGGAAGCTTCTGTTGCCATGAAAAATTCCTTGTGTGTGTAAGCATACTTGGCAATAAAGCTCATTTTGACTCTGATTCTAACAACGGGTGCAAAAATACCAATACAAATTAGATCATAAATGTAATTGTAAAGATAGCCTATATAATAATAATAATAATAATAATAATAATAATAATAAATATAGCTGCAAGCAGAAATACAGCCAATTATCGGCAGCTTGAGCAGCGAAAGAAGCATTGTGACACATTTTAAGTTAGAATTCTGATGAATGCTGTAGTTAAAGATAAAAAACAAACTTCTATGACCATTTTTCTCAAGATACACTACTGTTCTATTGTCTTTACTAATTGCCCATTAAAATCTCTATCATCTGCAGAATAAAAGTGCTTGCTCTTTTTGCTATTAGTACATTGATAAAGAGAGTTTACTCAAGGTTGTGTTAAGTTTAACATTGCACACTATACATTGTGTATTCTCAGCACTTTGTTGGATTTTTTGGACAACAAAATTGAAAAGTCAGTTTTTACATCCATATAGTTATATGTATTGCATTTATAGACATGTATGCAATATTTAGTTTAATACAATTTAACCAAACAAAAACAAAGTTTTGATTATTTCCATGACACTAACTTTATTGAAAACAATTTGGCTAATTGATTTAAATATTTCAAGCAAGCACATTTAGCCATTGTTTACTACAGGGCATCCAGAATTCACAATGAAACCCCAGGGCAAGGTCCTAAAATATTGTAATTTTACTAAGCAAATGCAACAGCCTTAATTCCTCTTTGGTATTTTTTATAAATTTTATACTTTAAAATATGTTTGTGAAACAATTCTAAACAACAAATATTTATTTGCAAATATTTTCAGGCATGGTCTGCAAATAATCAGCAGTTTTCAATTCCATGTTGAATGGACAATGTTATAGGAGTATAAGCAACAATACAACTTTTACTTAAAATCAAATCATGGCCAACCATGGTATCATTGTTTTCTGCATGACCCACACAATCTAACAAGACCAGTCTCACAAAATTGCAAACATACAGCCTCAAGTTCATTTTGGTGTGCTCATTGTCAAAATTGTAGATGATTGGCCAATGGCTGCCATGTTTCTCAATATATGCTACTGTCCTCATAATCAACGATGGCATCTCCCACAAAGACGCTGCATGCTAATTTGGATATTAATCGGACCAGTTTTTCTAGATTTAGAGCCACTTTCATATTGTTCCCTGTTATAGCACTGCAAATCCCCACAACTTTTTCTGTGTGTTCTCAGGTTGAACCCTTATATAAGTGTGTTAAGTTTGGTGACAATTTCTAATTTCACTTAAGAGTTATATCAATTTACGTAAAAACAGAGACCACTTTTAAAAATCATTGGCCTGTTTTTGGCAGTTACGAGCAAAATTTTGCCATGTTCTCTTATATCTTAAGAAATGTACTAATGACGCTTCTTATTTTGGTGGACGGCTTTGAAACAATTTACTAAAGTATTTTTGGAACTATTTTCAAAGTGGCAACAAGCCTTAAGGTGAACCATAGCAAATATGGTATCGTGGTGCTTGGCAAGTCCTCCCAAACATAACGAGACCAGTCCTGTGAAAATAGACCAATGCCACTAAAAGTTATAAGCTCACAAAGTAAAAAAAAAATATTAATAATTCAATTTCCACCACTAGGTGGCGCCAGACCCAAACTCCTCAGGCACCTTCAGAGCATGGTCCTAATGACACATACAAAGTTTTGTAATAATACACCAATGCATTGCAACAAAATTCAAAATGTCTGACATGGGAAAATTGTCACCTGTCATTTGACTCTGAATGATTCACTGAATCTAAAGAGACCAGTTTGATCATTTTTGGCCAAAGCATTCAAGAGTTATATGCCAAAATAGACCAGTAGGGTGCAGTGTGCCAAAAGGCATAATGGTGATGACACATACCAAGTGTTGCGGAGATGCAGCCATCAACTTCGTGAAGCCATTTCTCAGGAACGACTTCAAACATCGAAAAAAAGTGATCACTTTTGTGTAGCTATTTCTCATGATCGTTTTAAAACAATTTTGTTGGAAACTGGACAAAAATTGTAGTAGCGAAAAGGCGTGTTTCCTTAAAATTAAAAATCTAGTCTGCCAAGGTATGCATGTGACTCGGTGTGAGCTCAGGAATCAGGGGAAACAATAATTTTATCTCTAGGACTTACAGTTCAAGGGTTATTAGCGTAAACACGAGTGAAAATTTTACCTGTTGGTGGCGCTAACAAGTTTGAGGTACAGACTCCAAATTTGGTGTGGTATCAGTTCAGACTGTCCTCTAGCTGTGTGCCAAATTTCAGAATCCTGCTAATGGTTCTATAGGCTGCCATAGACTCCCATGTCAGAAGAAGAATAATAAGAACACTAATGATTACAATATGGGTATTCGCCCTTTCAGGGCATGACCCCTAATAAAACTGCTTCAACAGTTTTTGTCAGGGACATAATTTCCACTATTTTTTCAGAGTTTGGACATGAACTGTATTACCACCTGCTGGTGGAATCTCATAACTGCAAATGCAGGAACTGTTTTTGACTTTGCGTTGAGATTAGACATGCTTTTCAAATGTCTAAGTCCAATGACATATTTGTCAGGAAAATAGCAAATTGCACTTTGCGCCATTCAATATACCCACAGTTTGCGCACTTACACCCATAGATACATGCACCCATACACCCATAGATGCATGCACCCATAGACAGCGCAAACAAAATTGCACTATGAATTAGCGCTTCAGAGAAATTGGCTATCTGTGTTGTGTTGCACTTAACACAGTCAAGAAAACAGTGCCCTTCAATTCCCCTGATGAAAAAAAATGGCTGGTTAAATGATGCATTATATGTACTATATTAGAGTCACAGAAATGTTATGTTTCGAAATGTTTATACTGTGCCTGTTTTCTCAGAAGTTCCATCACGACAGTTTATATTGAGGTCCTGCCACCCAACAACCAGAGTCCTCCCCGTTTCCCTCAGCTCGTATACAGCCTGGAGATCAGTGAAGCTATGAGGACTGGAGCCACACTGCTCAATATACAGGTGACTTGCCCGTCCTCTCGACACCACCTTGAGTGGTGAGCACTCTGAGTTTCAGCACCTTGCACTGTTCACATTAGGATCTCTATAATGTTTGAAAAAAAGGGGGAATTCACTTATGAATTCCCTAATAAACTGCACACACTTATAGCATTGTTTATTTGCACATGCTGTTTGCATTGATTTAGTGTCCGGGTTCACCAAAGGAATCACACGTATCACGTTTAGCCGTGTCACTGTGTCAGCTATATTTTTACTTTGTGCATGTTGATTTACACGTTGTTTTCAAAGAAATCAACCTACGAATGGCTCATTTTAATTGTCTCTGCAAATCAAGCTGGGTTAAGAGATTTTTTTTTAACATTCTTTAGCTTTAAAATGTTTACGATCTGCTTTCCTTGGATTGTGATCCAGCACAACATTGATTGCATCTAGCATAGAGCATTGATTTTTGTGAATAAGCACATTTTATAAGTGTAGGGGTGTAATGTAATTGAGTAAAAATACTTAAGTATTTTACTTAAGTATTTTTTATGGGGGGGGGGGGGGGTGTACGTTACTCGAATGCAATTTAAAAAGAATACTTTTACTAATTACAATTACAAAACAATTTTATTTAAACTTGAAAAGTACTCACTACGTTTTTGCAAATAATTTTATTTTGTTTTACTGGACTGAAGTCGCCTTTTCCGTACATCTGACAAATGACAGACAAAGGTCATTGTGGCAGGGGGGAGGGCGGGGCCGGGTCGTGATCCTACACACCCGGTCCCATATCAAGCCTCCGAGAGGGATAAAGGCCGATCGCAGAGGATGGTGCGGGAGAGAGAGATCGTTTACGGACTTGTGTAGGATCACGACCCGGCCCCGCCCTCCGCCCTGCCACAGTCATCAGTCATTTCAAATGAAGTGTCGCACGGCGACTGTATGGAGTTCTGACCATCTGCAGAGGTGGAATTTCATATGTGATTTGAGCTTTGGATACATTGAAATATTTGTGCAAGAAGTGAGAAACACTGATGGTGAACACTGAAGTCAAAATGGATCATTCATTTTGCACAAACATTTATATCTACACACAATTATATCTATGAAATTCTACTCCATTTTTGCTGAATTTTTATTGTTATTATTAAGCAACTATTTATTATAATAATAACTATAAAACCACCAATGATGATGTTAATAATGATAATAAAATAAAAGGAATTGTATTCCTTTAGTCTAGCGGAATGGTGACCAGAACTTTGAAAGTCAAAAAAAGAAGAAAAAAACACACACACACAAACAAGGCAGCAAAAAAGTAATCCATACAACTCCATTGGTTTAATCAATGTTTTCTGAAGCGATCCAGTTGGGTTTAGGTGAGAACAGACCAAAATATGCTTTTTTTACTGTACATCTTGCCATTGCAGTCTCTAGGCACAATCATGATTTCAAGCTCAATTACACTTCACAGTGCATGACACATGCGCAGAGCGCCAGATTACACTATAGAAAGTAGAATCAAGCTTGAAATCATGATTTCCAAGCAGACTGCTGTCAAGATTTACATTTTGGTCTGTTTTCACCCAAAACCAACTGGATTGCTTCAGAAGACATGGATTAAACCACGGGAGACATTTGGCTATTATGATATTTATATGATATTTGGACCTTCAGAGATCTGGTCACCATTCACTTGCATTGCACAAATTCTTCTAAAAATTTGCATATGTGTTCTGCAGAGGAATGAAAGTCATGAGGGTGAGTAAATGATGAGAGAATCACTTAGTCTTCTGTGTTACCAGTATAAGCACAAGTGAATGTACCTGCGTCAATTTTACTCAACCTATATTCAAATACAACACTGAAATGTAAATCATTTTACAAAATAATGTGCTCTCCATTGCATTTAGCTATCTTTCATATGGACACAGTGCTTCCAATGCAGAGTATCATCTAGAATTCTGTGTTTCCGACTGGTAAATACAATTTTGCTTGATAATTTTGCTCAGAACTCATAATTATGATATTTTCGACTCCACTTGAAGGTCAGATAAGACAGAAGATTTGGCAAAGTTTGTGAAATGTCATGCACTGAAGTATCTTGTTCAGGGAATTCACCCCAACGTGTATTCGTATTAAATTTGGTACTGTCTTTGCATGCTAGGATTTAAAACTGTCCAAAGTTGAGAAAAAGTAAATATATATTTTGTGTTTTGCTGTCTGAGATTTCCTGATTTGATGAAAGATTTGAAGCTGCAGGAACATCAAGCGGAGTATGTCTGAACGTAATTGAATTAGTGTAACACAGAAATGCTGTCTGTCTTTTGCAGGCAACAGACCGTGAAAGAGATCCCATCACATACACCATCCTGAGCGGAGATCCAAACAACGTCTTTGAAGTCTCCCAAAAGTAAGCTCAGTTTGAACAGCAAGTGAACAGCTGCTCTTCAAAAAGCCATACATATTTGTGTTTGACTGAGATGTTTTAATTGTTATGTAGACACAGACATTGTCTTTATTTTGCTTTTTATTTCTCTCTGTATATGCAGTGCAGTCCAAAAATCTGAAAACACTGAAAATTGGAGATTATTTGCTTTTTCAATTAAACCAAGAAAAATAACTGAATGTTTTAAAAGAAAAGTAATGGCATTCAATGAATATTTAATAGTCTCTATTATTTCTAGGTCACTAATCATATCTAAGCAAATATGCAGCTTCAACCATGTTAGCCTCTGTGTACAAAAAAAGGTCAGTTTTCCTTGCATACCTAATGTACCAAAGGGGGGCATACCAAATGTAATGAGGTAGAAATTCATTCCAATCTTTTTTGGGGTTTTTTTTCAGTTCAGCTTTTCGCTTAAATTGTTATGCTGACAATAATAGTTGGTATGAAAAAAGTTTTCAGTTTGAAAAGAATTCTAAAGAATTTTGGACCCCACTGTATATGTGTGAGTGAGAAATGGTAACACATTAACGTTCCATTTGTTAAAGGTTTATTAGTGGGTTCATTAAAGAACAGCCAAAAATGAAAATTTTCGCATCATTTATTACATTTACATTTAGCATTTGGCAGACGCTTTTATCCAAAGCGTCTTACAGTGCAATTATTACAGGGACAATCCCCCCGGAGCAACCTGGAGTGCCTTGCTCAAGGGCACAATGGTGGTAGCCGTGGGGTTCGAACCAGCGACCTTCTGATTAGCAGCCCTGTGCTCTAGCCACTACGCCACCACCACTTCACTCCACCATTTACTTGTTTTACTTTTAATTGACTATTTCACAATTCTAGTGGTCAGAAGTTTACATACTGTACATGAAGTTACCTGTGCCTTTAAGCAGCCTGGAAAATTCCAGAAAGTGATGTCAAGCCTTTAGACAGTTAGCCATGTAGTTTCTGATAGGAGGTGTACCTGTGGATGTATTTTAATGCCTACCTTCAAACTCAGTGCCTCTTTGTTTGACATCATGGAAAAATCAAAAGAAATATGCCAAGACCTCAGAAAAACATTGTGGACCTCCACAAATCTGGTTCAAACTTGGGATAGACTTCCAAACGCCTGAAGGTACCACATTCATCAACCAATAGTATGCAAGTATTAACGCCATGGGACCACGCAGCCATCATACCACTCAGCTTCATGTTGTAGGGGTGCTTTGCTGCAGGAGGGACTGGTGTACTTCACAAAATAGATGGCATCATGAGGAAGGAAAATGATGTGGATATATTGAAGCAACATCTCAAGTCATCAGCCAGGAAGTAAAAGCTATGTTCCAAATGGACAATGACCCCAAGCATACATCCAAAGTTGTGGCAAAATGGCTTAAGGACAACAAAGTCAAAGTATCTATCCAGTAGCCATCACAAACCCTAGAACAGAAAAAGTGTGTGCGAGCAAGGATGCCTACAAACCTGACTCAGTTACACCAGTTCTGTCTGGAGGAATGGGCCAAAATGTCAGCAACTTATTGTGAGAAGCTTGTGGAAGGCTCCCCAAAAGGTTTGATCAAAGTTAAACAATTTAAAGGCAATGCTTCCAAATACAAACAAAGTGTATGAAAACTTCTGACCCACTGGGAATGTGATGAAATAAATAAATGCTGAAATAAATAATTCTCTCTACTATTATTCTGTCATTTCACGTTCTTAACATAATGTAGTGATCCTAACTGACCTAAGACAGGGAATGTTTTCTACGATTAAATGTCAGGAGTTGAGTTTAAATGTATTTGGCTAAGGTGTATCAAAACCTCTGACTTCTACTGTGTATATATATATATATATATATATATATTACTGTATGTATACACACAGAACACTGCATAAATGAGCCCCCAGACCCCCCCCCCAAACACACACACACACACTCTGAACTTAAAGATTTTACACTTTAACCAACTGTCTATTTCAGTGTGATGATTCAAAAGAATAATTTGCTGATCAGTGTCCCTCTACCAGCACCAGAAAATATTTTATTCAACTTTGTATGCTAACTTTCAGGACTGTGCACACATTTTCGCAACATGGCCTTTTATCATTTTAATAAGAAAGTATTTTTTTATTTTTTAGTCTTGACATGTTTCATTAGTGTGTGTGATAAACCAGAGTTGCTTGAACATTACTTTATGCATGAACACCAAACATGTTTTATTTGTAAAGATAAAGAGCTGAATTTGTTAGGTTTCAGAGGGGTGTACCGTACTCATTTATGCTGTGTTCTCTCTCTCTCTCTCTCTCTCTCTCTCTCTCTCTCTATATATATATATATATATATATGTTTGTATTCCTCTATTTCAAAAGCAGCTTAACACGTTTTCCCAATGGACTTTTTCAGCTTTGGTTTGTGGTGAAGGCAAAATATCACTTAAATGTTTTTAGAGCGAAACTTTAGGAATGTTTTATTTTATTCAACATTCAGTAAAGCAAGTAAACAACATTAGAGGTCTGTCTC